>JARLTB010000113.1:2950000-3520000 GCA_030141615.1 Unio pictorum
CTTATCTCAAAGAAAAAATTGTTTTTGCGAAAGCATCATTATGTTTGATTCTTTACGATGAGTTTATGCAAACTGAAAAAAAACACCGAATTAGTGATCGAAACGATAAAACAAATAGTGTTGATTGAACAAACGTGTTTTTTTCTCAGTCCAAAGTAATGTCGTTTTTGTCAGAACATATGCGTAACATTCTGAGCTCTTTCACATGCGGTGTCCTTGAATGAATCTATCTAAAGAACAATGTTACCTGCTACACAACTGACTCATGGCATAACACTGCACATCAGAACAATGCAAGACCCAAGGAAAACCAATCTTAGACTTCAAAACTAACTTGCTGTTCGGCAGCTCATACAACTAGGTTGGGTGTGGTTTGGCTGTTTGAAGTGATAATCTCGAAACATTCCATCAGTTTACATACATCTTTTCGCCACTATAAATTATATGGGGTCTAACGTGCAGGCCAGGTTGAGATTGAATTGGTACCAGCACCGAGGGTTCAACTAGTGCAACGACGGAATGGCCCAATAAAGAAACGTCTTGATAAGAAATAGTATTAGCATACACCTGTCACCAAATGTCATTTCTTAATATATTTTTGTGTAACGTGGGGTTAAGTTTGCCACCAAATGCGTCATGTCTGAACAATTGTAGTTTTGCTGATGATACGTCATTGAAAATTACGTCTTTCGCAGGTTTAAGAAATGGTCTAAAGATATATGTACATTACCCATTAGAGATTGATATCATATACAATACATACAAATCGGTATCTATAGTATTTATGTCAACATCGTTCAACTTACATCAGGTATATATTAACGGCTTTGCTCTTACGTATTTGACCTGAGTAACAGCTGACAATCCGATTGGCCGGAGCATGAAACTATAATAAGACATTACATACGTCTAAGTCACTTTAGGAATTGTTCATTGAATGTCAAAATTAGACTCTTGAACTCGTACTGCTTCACAATGTATGGTGCTCCTCTGTGGAAAAATTGTAATGAACGTATGAAACTAGGTATTGGTTATACGAATATTCTTCGTTTTCTATTAAGCCATCTAAGATGGAACAGTGCCTCCAACATGTTTGTAAATTATAACGTAATGAGTAAGTATGTGTTCTCATTGATGATATGAATATCTAAGTATAAGAACTGTAACTGTATCTTGTATCTTTGGAACTTTGACATTTATACTAATATCTTATTATACGTATATGGAACCAATTATCTTGAAATGTGCAGCCTAACTGAATTCTTAACAATGCCGGGAACAGTTTATTCTTGTAAATATGTCTGCATGCTTTTCCAAGAGATAACTATGATTTGTTACGTTGAAACTACGCTTAGTGTACATCTTTATTTTAATTTATGTTTATTGAATATATAGCCTGAAACAAAGAATTTGTATCTTATCTTATCTTATCTTATCTTATCTTATCTTATCTTATCTGATCTGATCTGATCTGATCTGATCTTGTCTTGTCTTGTCTTATCTTATCTTATCTTATCTTATCTTATCTTATCTTATCTTATCTTATCTTATCTTATCTTATCTCATCTCATCTCATCTCATCTCATCTCATCTCATCTCATCTCATCGCATCTCATCTCATCTCATCTCATCTCATCTTATTTATCTTATCTTATCTTATCTCATCTCATCTTGCATGATTAATTTACAATCGAAGATGTTTAGAATTTACTGTTGTTAAAATCCAATATAATTCGTATGGCATGTTAGTTTCTTCGTTGCAAACTATCTCCTGTTTGAATAATGTCCTATATCCATGTGAACTGGTTTGCTAACCATAGTTTAGACATGTGGTAAAATTTGGACCGATTATATGCATGCAAACTCAACCGAACCACCGATTTAATTTTCCAGTGACATCTTCTTTACAAATGAATCACAACACTCACGGACTGGGTTTATTCCTTGTGCTCTAACAAATGGATTTGAATATTGTATTTATGCCAAATCTATACCTTAATGTAAATTTATCAACGTTGCACGGAGATGTCATTACAACGTAGAATAATGCCTATTTAGCTGTGATAGAGACGTTAAGAATTAATAATAGATTACGCAATGTCATACTCGAATATCCTCAGAATGAAATGGGTTATTTTATATACATAAATGTGGTGATAATTTGCTATTGAACTATAAAGAAACTCAGCAGCATTACACGAGCGCTTAAAAGGTTAACCAGAATGGGATTATGGGTATGATTTTGGTTGTGTGGGGTTTCACGACATTTTCAGCACAATATTGGCTCTATAAGACAGACAGTATATTTGGCGGCGGATAAATCCGCAAAGAAGCAACAGCTAACTGGAACCTACTGGAATGTTTTCTTCACACACCGACGGCGTAGTCACTCTGAGACTGGAACTAGTGCGGACAGAAGTGAAATACGTATGATGGTAAGTCTTACACCATTCGTCCATCGAGCGCCTCCGGGAGAGCGGTAGTTTAATAATATATTAATAATATATTAAAGGCATTGAAACGAAAGTGCTGATCAATGCTATTAAAGTACTCGAACGCTTAGAGCACACTTTGCTTATGATATAGTTAAGAACAACTGATGTATTCTCGTTAAATTGCAAGGAGTGTATCTAGTACCGATTTTTCCTAATTTTGCTTAGCAATAGAGCAATTGATATTCCATAGTGATTTTGTATAACTCTCTTTAAAGTTGGTTAATTTTGACCAACAAAAGCATTCATTTTAATGATAAGATACATCATTTCTGTATTCTGATACGAGCATTGCATTTTGTTGTTTATCAAAGTGTTACAATATCACTGATCCAACTTTAACCTGTCTTTATTTGCATAATTATAAACGTAAGTTCTAAACAAGCAAGCGAGAGCAATGATGAAGTACTATGTGTTGATCTTGATCGATGACAACCACATTTGCAATGTGAGATACATTTCCCAGATGTTATATAGGCTTGCTTATTGTCTGAACAAATTCAATCTTAGGCAATTAATTAATTCTCGATCTATATTGCTAGTGAGCAAAATAAGATAGACCTATGAAAACAAGAAGCGGTGCACTACCCACAAACACAAGAACGATAATACGTTATTTACTGATGTGGTAATTATGCTAGCAAAATCTTTTTAGACTGCAAATAAAATGATTTTGAACACAATAAAATATATATACCGGTATATACCGTACGGTTTTATTAAATAACAAGAGTGCGGCACGGTTCAATATATATTTTATCAGCATCTCTTTGACTTACATCCTGTGGTCATACATATAACAATGCAATACATAAAATCTATACATGTTTATGGTAGTGAAACGGATGAACAAGATTGAATAATTATGTGTACAAGAAATTCAATTAGACAATATATGTTAGTATGCATGCCATGTTTACAAGGTTTCGCTTGTGTAATACGTGTAGTTTTCATTTCGTGCATAATATCCTTGTCTGAATGTAGTACAAAGAAAAGCGGTAAGTCAACTTAAAGTATAATGTCCTCATTGTACATTTGGTCCATATTTTTAATCAAAGTTCATATCGTTTGCTAACATTCTTCTTTTATTGCTTTATAATGACTAAGGACGTTAGTCTTTTCAAGAAAAGATGAATTCGTTTGCAAATAACAATTACAATTAGGAAAATTCCTATGTATAAATATTCACTGGCGAGCGGTGATGTCGATAGACGATGATCAGAGCTGCAGTCGAAGACTATAGCAGCCACTGGAAAAAGATATAAATATTCAATGGTTGACGGAAATATAAATTTCAAATGTCATATCAGCCATATCAAATTCCCCTTTCATTATAAAAGCGAACGAATTTGTAGGGTGTTTTCATTTCCCCAGTGGTCTTTTCTTATGAACTATATCTATTACTCTGTTTTGAATACAAATGTTATCGTACAATGAAATATTGATCTATGCTCTTTTTATCGCTGAAAGTATGTGGTGATGTTCCTCTTTACAGACGAATTCACATCGCTTGGTATAAATTAATGAAATTACTGCTTACAGTACCATGCACATAAAGCTATATGTTGGAGATAATACAAAGGTTCTTATGTTTTATTCATATCAAGTTGCCCTGTCTGAGGGAAATAATTTTCTTTGCCTGTAACTGGTATAATAAATGTCATGAGAACATGTACATATTGCAAATGCATAATCTTTCACATAATGTTCATACCTGCAATAATAGATGTATTCAATTATACTTAACCAACACGACCTTTTCGTTCCAAAATTCGTTCTATTGTTGCTCGGAAGAGGAGTTCAGAGTAAAGATTAATAACATACATTGACATTTAACAGTATTTAAAGGTGCATAGCAACTGTTCCAAGAGGTATGCGCAGTCATAGATGAATGTGTTTGTCAAACATTCCCCTTGAAAGTCAGAAATGACCTTCAGTTATAATTACATTGTTATTATGATCAGCTTTTTATCATCTCAACAATATAATCAGTCCATCGTTTTATTTTGGGTTTTCACGGTACACCGGTACTATCCTGGCAATATAGTGCCGATCAAAGTATGAACAGAAAATAAAAGACAGTCAAAATGCTTAACAACGTCCAAGGGAAGACAAACATCTCCGAGAGATGTACTTCCGTACCACGAGATAAGAGATAAATAAACTCCCGAAAAGGCATGGAAACCAAGGTGAAATGCAAGAGCATTTCGTTTGGTAGTGAACGTGCAAAGATGAAACGAAGACCATAAAACTGACTGAAAACATAGGTTTGGCTATAAAGACACGTAGCATCGTCCAGAATAGTTTTTTTTTGACAAATGACTCATGAATAGTTTCTTCTAAATGGAACCGTCAACGAGATGAGATAAAGACGTCAGGAACAGTCGGTCTCCATTTGTTGGAACAGATTGATGTTTTATGTATGAAAAGTAAACACATTTCGCTTGATTGAGGAAATTTCTGATACCAAAGCTCCAAGATAAATGAAAATAACGACCATTCTCACTTTAGCCCTCATCAGATGTTAAAAGAAATAGGTAACACAAAACCATGCATCTTGCATCTATAAGTGGAATATACGCTCTCCTTGAAGTTCAAGAAAGGACAATTAAATTCATTAATGAATTTGAGTGTATGTCTGTCTCCAATAATACATTGTACTACACTGTTGCAACTCACCGTCATTGTCGAATATTTACGGAATCTAAGGGAAGTTATGGAAACTTGCCTTAACAATCTTCTTCTCTGTGTTTGAGTTGATAAAATCCTTTGCATTTATAAAAACGATGAAAAGTGAAATTGTTACAGTTTTATGCTATGCGTTCGTCTGTATGCCATATTCAAACATTTCACTTGTAATGATTTTGGTGGTATTTATATCACCGTAGTTGGTAAATATCTTTCATTTGTACAGGAAGTAGCTACCATGTATGTAAGTTTCTGGTTCATTGGACATTATTCGTATATGATTAACGGTGTATTTCGCATGAAACATATTGCACGGACGGTTCTCTAGGAATATGGTTGTCTTACGAAAGGCATCATGTCGCTAACGATACACCGCCATAGTTTAGTAACATTTTGTATTTTGAAACAATAATAGAAATCCTTGACTTTTCATTGGTATTTTAATTGTCATGAACATATATCAAGGGCATGACGAATAGTTGCATGAAGCAAATATCAAGTCATTATGTTTCTTTTCGTATGTAGTTTTGCAAGGGAAAAAGCAAACTTCAAAATTACAAAATATCCAGTTTTTCTTTTAACGTTACAGCAAACATTTACCCCTGAACAAACCGTCAAGATAGATGTCATAGAAGATTTGCTTTTATTTATAAATTCCAATAACTCAGGTCACCGACCTACGGATGGCATCTTAAATGTCCATATTATATTTTACGCTTGAAGCAGTATATTGTTATTGCCACTAGAAGAAACACAGACACTATTGTCGCTAAATAATGCAAATAGTACAACTTTGATATTTCAGACCATATCGATCAGAACGCATCGATCACAATGGCTAACGTAAAGTCCTTTCAATGATGATCCGAGTTTCAGTTCTAACAGCAATATATTCAGATTGTGATCCTTTTGTAGGAACGATCTGCATTTAAATATATATGTAATCGTACGTATCAATATAGAAACAGGTCACTTGAGTCAAATTAGTATTGAATTCTGTCTTTTTTTTGGTCCTGTGTGTATCTCTTATTCCATTGTCCTGCATTTAAGTTGTATGCGCAAAGTACAAGTTGTAATATTTTATTTTCATATCACATAAATCACAATGACAAACTCCTAACACAATGTGTTTATCATACTTAGTGTGATAGTATGGTAATTTATCCATTAGGAAAGGCAGAGTATAGATTTTTGAATTTACAAAAGCTCGATGCCATTTTAGATTATTATAGTTATGTACTACACATATTGTTTTATCGGTTTCAATATTGCAACGTTATTGCTTAAATGATTATTTGTTGCTTACGTGTGAGAAGACTGATTCAGAATCGAAAGTATATGTTTATTCAATCTTTACCAAGGACATATGTGTCTTGGTTATTTGATGCTTATTGGAATGATTTCGGGTCACAAAATATAATTCATATTTTGCAATCCCTTGTACCTGAAATACTTTAGTCTCTTCTTTCTTTTCGTCGCAAAATTTAATTGATGTTTGTATGTCGCCATACATTTTGCTTGCCCTATACAGTAAGTTGATGCCAAATTAAAATTGGCTTATGTATATAAAATGCATTCACGTATCGATACCAAAATATTTGCCAATGTTCTGAAATAGAAGTCAGTATTTGAGTTGAAAATGCTCATGCATTCCCTGAACAGGATCCAATTTCTTTGCAACCACGTTTTTAAATCTCAATCTTTCATGTCCGACATTTGGTACTAAATATGGAATTAACAATCTGTTGTAGACACTTGATCCTATCAAAACTTATCAGTGGTCTAATTTTAGTCGGGTATTTAAAATGAACGATGTTTAGATAAAGCACGACTATAATTCCCTTATTAAACCGGTGTATGCATCTCACGAACGAATTTCGACAAACTTTGACAGACAACGAGTTTACGTGCACCTGGTAGCTTTCACCATTTTGATAATAACATATATGTGTTATTTCTTAAACATTTTGCTCCAAGCAAGAATCCTATTCTTTGATTATACCGGTTAATGAGTACTTGTGATTAGTTATAATTTTGTGTTATTTACCTGAAATCTTAATTTGATGCACTTTTAAAGATAACAGATGTGATCACAAGATTTTCCGTTTCAGATTTTAATGATATTGCGTTTGTGTGTGTGTGTGTGTGTGTGTGTGTGTGTGTGTGTGTGTGTGTGATATTCACCTTCTTCAGAAAAAGTTACTGATGTACTAAGAACGGTTGCTGATAATCTTCATTTCAGGGTTTAGATATAAGATGATTATAGCAACTGAAGCCAAGTGCCCACTGAAAACCCCGAAGTCTCCAAATGATTTCAAGCCATTTGTCCAGAGGATATTAACACATACAATGCATTTTGTTCTATATTTCTCTGAAAGAACATGATGTATTTATGCAAGCAGAGACACATCATGCGTCTCCGCTCTTGAAATATCTTTATTCTGTGAGATAGGAGAACATATCCCATAATCTTTCGAATCATGCAGATTTCACATTACGCTTGTCTGAACCTGTGAATGCTTTGTATTCGTTTACCTGTCTAACAAAATATCGATTTCACATAACACATGTCTGAATCTGTGTATGTCTTGGTGTATTCACTTAATGACAAGTATACTTATTTTGAAGAAAGTGCTATTTAGAAGGGTCTGTAATGAATATTTGGACATAGGAAAAGAAGAAGCTAATAATATTCTTAACTAACTTGCGAACGTATCGATCGCGAATATACTGGATACATTGATAGATAGGTTGTCACTGGTTCCTAAAGATCTGTTCGACCTCAGTGTTGTAATGTATGATTGATATTGTATAATAAGCGTAGGGTATTTGTATTTTAATATATATATATACTATTTGTATTTTAATATATATATATACTATTTGTATTTTAATATATATATATACTATTTGTATTTTAGTCTAGGATATACGCTATCTGTATTCATGTCATCATTCAGAGCCTTGTTTGTGTTTAGTAATATCTTGCTTTTGGGGAGCTAACATTTGGAAAATATATTTTAAACCGAATAATTAACACCTTCGTTTAAGTGTATATCATAATGTACAATTCGCAACATACTCTTTGGCTTCAAGAATTGCTTTCATTAAATGGATCATGCATCCTTTCTGACGAACAAGACTTCCAGGTATATTTTAATGTACATGCATTGAGCTGTTTGAGCAAAGAGTGATTCTTAATTGGTTTAGTCGTGTTAGTGATGCATGACACAAAGTACCCGACGTCGGCATGGAAATCGTTACTGCTGAATCATACAAATGTGAACCAAATTCCACACGTGCAGATAAAAACATTGGGTACTGTGCTGTTTGATCACTATGTGATTTATTTGTATCATTTGTGCGTTTAAGAACTGTTCATTTCATAAAAAGCATTTGGAGGTATTTGAAACAATGTTTCATTATACATCATTGCGTTTTACATTCGAAATGTGTTCTTCATGCTCATGATATCCAATGAAATTGCAAAGATTGTATTATTTTGTTAACATTAAATTCGAGCTTCCAGTGGTGGCATCATAGGCAATTTGATTTATTTAGGCCTGCTATTACAATGGACTTTGCTGTAAAAGAAAAATACGAAATGACAGGTCTTGCACTCAAGTCTTTAATGTCAAGCTATATTTGGGGTATGTCGGTCTTGTACATGTTTGATGGACCGATTAAATACTAATATATGACAATAACTTAAAGTAAGAAAAACGCCCATTTAGGTTACGACGAATTGCCACAAAACATCATTTAAACACGTCTCAATAAGTGTCAGTTCTGTTGTTAATTACTAAGATGTTGTGATGTCTCATTTACCTGATAACCCATAATGCTGAGGAAACATTGAAAATAACCGGGACACGTTCAACGATATTTGTTGCTACATACTGTTTGATTTTAATTGTAGAAGACACCCAATATAGTCAGACTAATATCTCAGATATATGGTTGTATCATTAATTCAATTAAAGCATGTATTTGTTTTTAAATGTTTGCTATTTTTTTCTTGGAAAACGGAAGACTAGTTGGAAAGCATTGCCAGTAATTTCGTTAAATGTATTGAGACATGTCACGTTTTGTTTCAAATACAATTCTTATGATCATTGCACTGTACACGATTAATTATTGGGCGACATGTTTGCATCATGTTTTATAACACACTTTGTGGGCAAACAGTAAGAACAACATTTTGAGACTACAAATGCATAGCTTCTGGACAATCGGGTACCAACTTATGCACACACATACACGCGTTATTACTGTTAGTGGGAAAGAGGTTACTGCCACAAAACCATGATAATACAGTTGTAAATTATACATTTGTAGAAGCATCAAATGTATTCGAGGAACTTTGTGTTTTGATTATGTAAAGGGTCCTACGAGAACTTGTTCTCTGCGGATAGTTTTAGAAGCACTGCACTTTAGCATAACATTTGTTAAAATGTCAAAATTAGTCATCGGATGTTCTTCTGAACGAGAAGTTAAAAAACCAAATATATTGAAAGGGCATTATTGACTGAGTGAACTATGATAATTTGTTAGCAGGTTTATCACAACTTTAACGATAAGTATAGAACACGTCTTAGAGGATATTGAGGAAATACAAGGATACAAGTACTAGACACCGAATACCTCCAGAATCAAATACCAGACGTATGGGTGCCCGTATAAATAATTTATATGTCGTGTCGATTCGACTATGAAACATCGTCACAAATAGAGATAGATGGATTACAATGCTTCATTATGTACAAATTAATAGATTTTTTGTATTGGAACGAACAAAAATAATTTTCGTATAGCAAATATTTTTGCGTTTCCAACTTTTGATTATCTTATTTCAAAAATATATAACGAAAATAAATATGTAATTATTATTGTTAATAAGCAAATAATCATATATATATATATATATATATATATATATATATATATATATATATATATATATATATATATATATATATATGTCTCCAAACACTATTTGACATATATTTGACAAATACGATAAGTACAGAATTAAAAGATGGTTTATTCCCGACACGTTAGAAACACATTCCAATACACATCATCAGCAATTATTCATTCGATCAACAAAATCAATCGGACCGCTAATTATTTCCGAGAGAGTGGTCCAATAGCTCCCAATAATCTCATAGCTCCTTTTCATGCTGACTCATTTTGTCTGTGGTATTATTTTCCTTCATTTGTCTCCATAAACCAAATCTCCTCTAATTCCCAGAAGAAACTATCCATATCGGATTTCTCTCGACTTCCAACAGAAAATAAGGCAGCCCGAATTAATTGGCATCAGAATGATAACTGTAAGAGATATAGGCGCCGTTATTGAAGACGTCAGGAACAGTCGGTCTCCATTTGTTGGAACAGATTGATGTTTCTTTCCCTCAATTGATGAGCTATATTATATGTTATTGTTGTTGTTGTAATTAGTGCCGATTTTTAAGACAGATCTTTTTATCTTTTGTTTACTATCTAAATATGGAACATAGAATCCTTTACTTTTCGTTCGTATATATGTATTTAGGAATAATATGGGGAGAGATACAAGCTGACAGACAAGTATACTGAAGGATGTATTTAAATAAACAGAGCACAATGCTTGTACAATGCCATCTTCAATTATAAAGAGGTGTAAAGATTGAACTGATAAAATTATTCAGGGAACATCATGGTTTTGCTGCCAGCTTATTCATTTCTAGAGGGAACACACCATTTTCACAGGAACATATATTGCGTGCTTATATACCTAAATGGGTAGCTTCACAATGAGCAAAATAGATTGTCAATAGTTTGATTTGTGCCTATGCTTAACAAGTAAATGACCTGAACTAAGGTATTCTTTTGTGGGGCTGTTCAAAATAGATTGTCAGTAAGTGGTTTGTGCCTGTGCTTTAAATGCAAATCACCTGACTGAAGTAATTCTATTGTAGGACAGTTCAACCTTGCTCTAAAAGCAGTTTAATAAGCGCAAATGTATTAGATTGGTTAGTTTTGGGCTTTCATTGATAGATTCAGAGGTGTTGAATCTTGGTCAATTTCCAGGGATCTCTTCTTCAGTGTCGCTTTATAAATTATGCCTAGTCATTTAATGGTCAGGTCTTTCACTTCTGCTTGTAGCTTTAGTTGGTTAGCTCATAAGGTAAGCACCGTATTGTTTTAATTGTGATCAAGCCGGACTTTTCAAGACGGAATTAGTTTCAAACAATGGGACAGAGGTTTGCGCTTATGTATCTTTTGTCGCATGTCAGGGCTGCATGTGGTGATATATTCAATGGATTTAAGAAACGTTTATTCAATGTATTTTTGCTACCATCCACAGACATGTCTTTTGTAAGGTTTAAGGAGCAATATTATGTTGAAGAGTCACAAAAGCGAACTCTTAAATATATGCAAATCAGTTATACTTTGACAAAAGAGACGAAGGCTTGAGTTAATTGGGGATGGATCAGCATTGTTCCAACTGTTTAGATAAAGTTCAAACTGAAGTAGTCTCCTATTGGGTGACACTCATGGGTCTCCCCTCTATTCGACTACTTGCATTGTCTTCCCCAAAAACATATACTGCTATGGTAAATGATTCATTAGTCACGTAGTTTTTCTTTCGTATCAAGGACTCCAATGTTACAGAGTATCGGCTAACATCTGTCTCTAGTTATAACCCTTTGTAACTTTAAATGTGCATTGCGCGCGTTTGAATGATTTGGAGTTTTAAAGTAGCTTTTAAAATATTTCAGTCAGATCTCTACAATGCCTGCATTGTGACATACTGATGTCCTGCAATGGCACATGATACCGCAGATATGTAGCCTGATGCCCCATCCCAGTCACATGTACCTGACACAAAGCAAATCAGTCCTGACACAAATGTCTTAATGCAGAGCGCCCAACGATGCAAATGTTAGTACCATGGTTAGAAATTTGTTTTGGTTGTTCTTAAATACAAACAAGGTTAGCAATTGTACGATGATCATGCATTTGTGTTTCTAAACTATATTTGAAAATGTGATACTAGCGCATTTAACTGGCAACACAATATATACAGCAACTGTGTGCTATTTAATACCACTTGAAAAAACACTGTGGTAGGGCTTGGATATTTGCATATGTAAAGTAAGATAAATCTTTACTTTTAAGTAAACGTTTCAACAAAAGTTCAAACTTTATATTCCAGTTATAGAATGTTACAGTCAGGGAACGTTTAATGGGTATTGCTAACACGTAACTTTGATTTCTGATCCATTTGTGAGTCAACTAACAATTTGAAAGTGTTCCACACATAATCATTGCACATGACTTTTTTGCTTGAGTTGGTTGGATTTTATCAACAGGTGCGTACAAAATATCTTGATTATATTGGGGTTTTCGTCTATTTCCAGAAAATGCAATTTCAAGTATTGGCTCGCATAGGCGATATCGTAATTACCATTGAAAGTTTCATCATAGGTATCAGATTGTCGGGAAAAGTGGTATACTTTAGCATTTCGGAGGCAAATTTATTGTACTTTAACACTGTATGGAAATTTCTTACTGACAATGCTTTAACCCTTATTGGTTATCGTTAGATGTACAATACGTGTTACACATTAGGTTGCAACATGACTTCATCTTTCACTTTGCAAACTTTGTGTATTTGACTCTAAATTAGTTTTGGACTATTGATTGACCCTTGAGCAACTATAAATCCTCACTATCATTTTGATTAAAAAAGTTCAAACGAGCAAACACTTGGGTATTAAATATTCAACATTTCAACTGTTAATCAAATAAACGTTTATCTACATAATGTGTCAGATCAAATCAGCCCATACTATAATACTGTACTGCACGGAAAGTAGCCAGTTACAATTACATAAAGACAGACAAACCAACAACAAAAAATACTAAAATGAAACTAATAATACCTTAATCATTTGATTTTCTCAACACGTATCCTTTATAATAAATGTTGAAAAGCAATAAAACTCCCCCTCTTATCTCTCTGTGCTCTACTGGCATTAAATGACCCTTACAAAACGTTAATCTTGTCAGAGCATCCCTGCTAATGCTTTTTGATCATTTCTTCAAGGGTAGGATAATGAATCAAGTGTGTCTACTCTAATTGTTTTCTACTCACACTAGTATTTCCATGAGGCCGGTTAACGTAACTAAAATAGACAATGTTTTCTTCTCATGATGTCTCGAGAGACATATATATTTTAACAATCAATGTGCTACCATAAACGAAACTCACAAGTTAACAAGGAATCTTCTGACTTCTAGCGTTTCGTCTTTTGCGTTTAACCAGGCGACTCCAAATCTTTCTTAAAATTTGTTCTTCAGTACTAATACATAACTTTTTAGTGGTATGGTAACTATTTTTCTAACATGATGTCCCACATTTCATAAGTCAAAACAATGTAACATAACGTTTTAAATAGAAAGAGATGGAACCGGATTCGCAAACTCAAGTATGATTGATAGCCTGGATAGCTTGAACTTTCTTAACTACATATTAAGCATGAGTCACCATTTCGGTGCAGTATGTCGGCTGTTACTTCTGTTATTGTTATAATTCTGCACGGATCGTATAGCGTATGTATAAATGTGTGTGTGTGTGTGTGTGTGTGTGTGTGTGTGTGTGTGTAAGTGTGTGTGTGTGTGTTCATAACAATTGTTCATATTTACTGTATCAAATTTTCAATGTTTAATACAGTTGAAAGTCATGTTGAAATGTGACGAGAAACAGTTATTTTGTACATACCTATTGCATGTTAAGTCGTCTGCTGATACCCATTTACCCATCCTCGTTTAAAAACAATAAGACATGTTTGTAGACGTGAGACCATCATATATTTAGAAATAGTTATAATGCTTTATAGTTCATTTTAGACGAATATGAACAAGCACAGTGCACATTTTATGATTGCCATCAATTTGATATTTTAGAAGTACATTTTCGTATGGTTATGTTTGAAATGCAGGTTATCAGTTGAAATCAAATCAATTAGTCATGCAATCATCCTGATTACAAAGAGGTGAAATCGATGTTGTCGATATGGATCGTCGTCGTTGTTATCATTCGTCCTTTATGGTCGTTATCCGCAACAACACCTTTAGCATTATTATCGTCATTTCAGCAGTACTGTTTCTACTTACACAAAGATGAACGTCGATAACGGCTTCCGTAAATGGATTAAATGCACTTTTCAAATCGAATTGAGAAACGATTAACGCACAAGACATGGTGGCCGATTGACGAAGTCATGTAATGTACATTCACTTACTGCTATCCAATCAAGCACACATACAAGTGGGGCAATTATATAGCAATCCATCATCGAATCAATTAGAGCAGGCAATTTAGATGATGGTGGAATGTATAAATGATGTTTCTTGGATTGATTTTGTCACAATACCGTTTTACTAGTATTTGTATTTGTCCTCATTAACCCATATTAGTATCACTTTTGAAATTCAGTTTTCTGATACTGTCTGATCTAGAACTAAACGTACACAACACAGAAATGCCGATGGGTAGCTTTTAAAAACATAACAGAAAATAGTTCTCATGGAGGTTATTTCAAACTCGATGGAAATTAAAATAACCTATATAAATTGATGATTGCCAGATTCTAACATACATTTACCGTATAATGGATTCATCTTTCAAACTGAAAGCATACTAATATATATATATATATATATATATATATATATATATATATATATATATATATATATATATATATATATATATATTGTTACGTGCTTAGGCTCGAATAAGCAGCAACACAGAAAGTGTGAAAACTAACAAGCTTGTATAACTTGAACAAAGAATTTATTAAGTACAATTATTTTCATAAAATAAATAAACTTACGGTTTTAGAGAATCAAATACAACATTAATCCAATATAGAATTCACCAAAATAATCCACTAATGGAATTGCAAGAGTCCTGATAAATAAATGTTCTAATAGTTCCAGGTTCGAATCTTGACGATGTAATCCAAAATGACTGACGATGTCACGTGATGCAGTTCTTGTTTTATAATCATCCAAATGAAATTATGAAACACATGTCCTTTTCCAAATAAATACAATAAATTTTCTCTTGTTCCAAGGAATTGACACAATTCCCTGTACAAGGTAATTAAAATTATAACTCAAACAGAAAAACACAACCACTAACTTCAAAAGCCCAGATTCTACTACTGTTAGCTTCCAAAACACAGCTATATATATGTAATTCCCTCGTAAACAAAATGGAATCATGTTATTCTGGAAGGTCACAGAAAGAAGCTACCTTCAGCAAGTCACGTACTAAAAGAATGATCTAGTAGAAAAAACATCCCCAACAACTAAAAATATAAAGATTCCTTGAAATTAACCAATTGTTTTAAAGGCCCTGTTTATCAATCTGAAGCAAAGTCAGATAATGAGGTAAACAAGCCAAGGTCATTCTGTGTTGACAGCTAGAGTCTAGGTCAGTCTGAATTTTCCAGGAAAATCTCCCAATCAATGAATATTAAAGCCAAAATGACAAATTTGGATCTGACAATTAAAAATACATATATTAAATCAAATATACGTAACACCTTCCCCCATAAAATAAAAGGAAAGGTTTATATGATAAAACTTTCTTTTAATCACAAACCAATTTACATCTGAGGTTAAAAGAACTAGTATAAATTACACAATATAATGAATTATACACGGGAAAGAGCGTCTGCAATTATATTAACTTTTCCTTTTATGTACCTGATATCAAGATTATATTCTTGTAATAAGAAACTCCATCTCAGTAATCTTTGGTTCTTGTTTTTCATCTTGCCGATGAAAGTAAGGGGGTTGTGGTCACTAAAAACTATAATCGAAAAAGGAGCTGAACTTAAATAAACCTCAAAATGTTGCAAAGCCAAAATCAATGCCAAACATTCCTTCTCGATTGTTGAATAATTTTTCTGGTGCTTATTCAATTTCTTAGAAAAATAACACACTGGATGTTCAATTCCATTTTTATCCTCTTGAATTAAAACCGCTCCAACCCCAACATCACTTGCATCAACAGATAATTTGAAAGATTGACCAAACTTTGGAGCTGCAAGAACTGGTGCTGTTTCAAGTATGGCTTTCAACTTATCAAAAGCCTCCTGACATTTTTCAGTCCAACAGAACTTATTCTTCTTTTTCAATAAATTTGTCAGGGGTTCTGCTATTATAGAAAAATTTGAACAAAATTTACGATAATATCCAGCAATACCTAAAACCCGCATCAGTTGTTTTTTATTTTCAGGCACAGGGAATTTAGAAATAGCCTCAACCTTAGCATCTATTAGTTTAACCTGTCCATGTCCCACAATATGTCCTAAGAAAATCACACTAGCACGGCAGATCTCACTTTTAGATACAATGATTGTCAAACATGCATCAGTGAGTCTGTCAAAGAATTTTCGAATTGTTGCTAGATGTTCTTTCCAGGTGTCGTTGTAGATGATGATGTCGTCTATATATGCATCACAGTTTTCTAGACCAGAGGTGTTCATATTCATAAGACGTTGAAATGTACTTGGTGACCCTTTCATCCCGAAAGGCATCACTTTATATTGGTAGAGTCCATCTGGAATCACAAATGGCGAGATTTCCTTTGCTCTTTCCGTTAGTGGAATCTGCCAAAATCCTTTCAGAAGGTCAAATTTGGTGACATACTTGGCATTCCCAATTTTATCAATACAATCGTCAATTCTTGGTAATGGGAATGAATCTGTTTTCGTCACACTATTCACCTTCATATAATCAGTGCACATACGGAAGGTTTTATCTGGTTTTGGTACAAGTATGCACTGTGAATTCAAATCACTTTTACTGGGCTCGATGAAATCATTCTTCAGCAAGTATTCCTGTTTGAGTGGATTCATCTTGTATGGATGTTGTTTAACAAGTTTGGAACTTTCAATTTCAACGTCATGACAAATTTTGTTTGTCCTTGTAGGAATATCTGGAAATAAGTGCTCATATTCTATTAATAATTGCTTCAATTAATTTCTTTCTTGCACTTGCAAATGTGAAAGTTTCTGGTCTAGATTTTTCATAATTTCTGAATTGCAAAGATTCGGCATTTCAATATCAGTCATCACTTCATTATCAGTAGAATCTGATGATATTCCTTCATTGAGTGGGACAGGTACAACCAAACTAATTACATGTTTAGCATGGCTATCTCTTTCAATATACTCCTTTAGCAAATTTATATGACAGAGTTGATTCTGTTTGCGCCTCCCAGGAGTATTTATAATATAATTTAAATCATTAATTTTTCTATCAACTGTGTAGGGACCATAATATTTGGCCTGAAGAGGATTTTGTGGCATTGGCAAGAGAGCCAGGACCCTATCACCAGGCTGAAAGCTCCTTTCCTTCATGTTTTAGTCATATCTTGCTTTCATTTTAGATTGAGCAGAGTGCAGATTTGCTTTTGCGACCTCACAAGCCTTTGACACTTTGTATCGAAAATCAGACACATAATTAAGAAGATTGATTTCGGTATCTTCATTAGAAAGAAGTTTCTCTTTCAATAACTTCAGTGGTCCACGCACAGTATGTCCAAAAACCAGTTCAAAGGGATTGAAGCCTAGAGATTCTTGAACCGATTCTCGAACAGCAAACAATAGTAAATGAATGCCTTCATCGCAATCTTTATTCGTATCAAAACAATACGATCGAATCATATTTTTCAACGTCTGATGAAATCTTTCTAATGCCCCTTGGCTCTCAGGATGATAGGCAGAAAATTTGAATTGCTGAATGCCTAATTCATACATAACTTGCTGGAAAATTCCAGACATAAAGTTTGAACCTTGATCAGACTGAACAGATTTGGGAAGGCCATACTGAGTAAAAAAACTTTATCAGAGCTTTTACTATTGTTTTAGATTTTATATTCCTCAAAGAAAAAGCCTCTGGAAACCTTGTTGACGCACACATAATGGTCAACAGGTATTGGTTAGCTGACTTGGTCTTAGGTAAAGGACCTACACAATCTACCATAATTCTACTAAATGGTTCATCAAAGGCAGGAATAGGTTGCAGATGAGCCTTAGGTATCTTCTGATTGGGTTTTCCTACCATTTGACAAGTATGACAAGACCTATAGTATTTGACAACATCACTTTTGATTTTTGGCCAATAGAAGTGAGTCAAGATCTTGTGATACGTTTTATTAATCCCTAAATGACCAGCCAAAGGAGTTTCATGGGCCAGATTAAGTATTTCCTGTCTGTAAGGTTTTGGAACTACTATCTGATAGTTCACTGACCACTTATCACCAGCAGATACCTCGGGAGGTCTCTATTTTCTCATAAGAATTCCATTTTTAATGAAATAGCAGACAGGAACTTCAGTGGCTTCAGTCTCATTTATGGCCCTTTAAAACAAACAGGAGATATCAGGATCGTTTTCCTGTTCGACGACAAGTGAATGTCGTTTATCAACCTGATTAGAATAAAGA
Source organism: Unio pictorum (assembly GCA_030141615.1). Classification (NCBI taxonomy): domain Eukaryota; kingdom Metazoa; phylum Mollusca; class Bivalvia; order Unionida; family Unionidae; genus Unio; species Unio pictorum. The sequence continues at coordinate 2,968,697 of JARLTB010000113.1, forward strand.
GAATGAGTTGTTAAAAGAGGATCACTATGATCAGTACCTTCTGATTGATCCAAACAAGGAGTAAGAGTGATCTCATCAAAAGCCTGACCTATACACGTGTCAGATAAAGGAATACTTCCTTCATCAACATCATTCTCAAGAGCTTTCTTTGCCATAGCTCTGGTAACTGCACAAGCTTGAAATATCTCAGGGAATTTTTTTTCAATTGGATCAACTTTCTGAGTCAAATTAGGCTTGTCAGTTACAAGTGGATTAACCACAACCTTGTCCTCAGCTAAGTCGTTGTCTAGCAATAAATGAATGCCCTCTACGGGTTAAACCGAGACTGTTCTGATTGTTACAGGTCCTGATACTAAGTCTGATGACAAATTTACACAATGGAGAGGAACATTAACAAAGCCGCACTCTACTCCCTGAATGAGAACACTTTCATTAGAAGAAGACTTCTCAGAAAAAACAAAGTACCTTTCTCCTCTTTTTCAGATTGTAATTGTCTTTCTTTCTCCCTTTCCTGAAATTCCAACTTCTTCAACTCTAATTCTCTCTTCTCTTTTTCATATTGTAATTGTCTCTCTTTCTCTTCTCTCTCTATAAATCCGCATCTGCTCTTTTTGTAGTTCAATTTGTCTTTCTTGTAATTGCTTTTCTTTCTCCCTTTCCTGTCTCTCTTTCTCCTTTTCCTGAAATTCCAGTTTTTTTAACTCTAATTCCATCTTGAATTTTAATTCTAATTCCTTCAGTCTAATGTCAGAGTCTGGTGTAGACTTACTGACTGGAATCAAAGCACTTTTGTTCCAAAACATCCTGTTCTACCAAATATTGAACCAAAATTTGTTTGATATCTTGTTTCGTTAAAGAAGCCTTCACTTCGGAAAGATTGTATTTTCTAGCAAGTTGAACCAACTCATCTTTTTTGAAAAGATCTAATTGCTCCTGGGTAGGATTAGAAAGAAATATTTCTACCTTAGATATCATTTTAATACAAGCGTGTCAGTCTCACTAAAGATTTAAAATTTTCCAAAACTAGGGGAAATTCAAATTTAAATTCAAATTTATTTCAATCCCAGACGATAGTCACCAATTTCTATGTTACTTGCTTAGGCTCGAATAAGCAGCAACACAGAAAGAGTGAAAACTAACAAGCTTGTATAACTTGAACAATGAATTTATTAAGTACAATTATTTTCATAAAATAAATAAACTTATGGTTTTAGAGAATCAAATCCAACATTAATCCAATATAGAATTCACAAAAATAATCCACTAATGGAATTGCAAGAGTCCCGATAAATAAATGTTCTAATAGTTCCAGGTTTGAATCTTGACGATGTAATCCAAAATGGCTGACGATGTCACGTGATGCAGTTCTTGTTTTATAATCATCCAAATGAAATTATGAAACACATGTCCTTTTCCAAATAAATACAATAAATTTTCTCTTGTTCCAAGGAATTGACACAATTCTCTGTAAAAGGTAATTAAAATTATAACTCATACAGAAAAACACAACTACTAACTTCAAAAGCCCCGATTCTACTACTGTTAGCTTCCAAAACACAGCTATATATATATATATATATATATATATATATATATATATATATATATATATATATATATATATATATATATATATATATATATATGTAATTCCCTCGTAAACAAAATGAAATCAAGTGATTCTGGAAGGTCACAGAAAGAAGCTATCTTCAGCAAGTCACGTACTAAAAGAATGATCTAGAAGAAAAACCATCCCCAATAACTAAAAATATAAAGATGTCCTTGAAATTAACCAATTGTTTTAAAGGCCTGTTTATCAATCTGAAACAAGGTCAGGTAACGAGGTAAACAAGCCAAGGTCATTCTGTGTTTACAGCTAGAGTCTAGGTCAGCCTGAATTTTCCAGAAAAATCGCCCAATTAATGAATATTAAAGCCAAAATGACAAATTTGGATCTGACAATTAAAAATAAATAAATTAAATCAAATATACAGAACAATATATATATATATATATATATATATATATATATATATATATATATATATATATATATATATATATATATATATATATATATATATATATATATATATAATGCGTATCACGTAAGTATGTGTAGGTGTGTGAAATCAGGATGTTTGAACTGCAACATATAACACGTGGCAATGCTAGAACGTGTGTTAATATATAAAGCATATCAACTGGATGACAAACCTGGATCTGAGAAACGAATTAAATAAATTCCAGTTCTGCTTTAAAACTTTGGCAAAAGATGGAAATTATTTAAAGAGATTTGTAAATTTATTATATAATCTTTAACGAATGGACATTTTGTGCATCACATGGGTATGCTTTAATGAGAAATATTGTGGATATAAATAAGAAGGAGTGATCGCTTGCATACATACATACATACATACATACATACATACATACATACATACATACATACATACATACATACATACATACATACATGCATGCATGCATGCATGCATGCATACATACATACATACATACATAATATATAACACGTATAAACTATTGATACAGGATGTTATTTTCGATACATTTCTATGTCATAATCCTTACAGCTGACATGTTGTTTTCCATAAATTTCTCGGGAATAATTCGTAAAGCATTTAGGGTGTTATGTTCCATATTTTTATATCCTTTCTTTAAAGATCATTACAGCTGATACATGTTTTTGTTCCCATTATTTTCAGAGTATATATTCGTACAGCTGATAGGGTGTTTTCTTCCATAATGTTTAATTTAATGATTAGTACGGTACTGAAGTATTGTTTCCATGCATTGCTTTGTAATGATCATTATAGCTAACATGTTATTTTTCCATACTTTTTTGCCAACATCCGTCTAATTAGATGTTGCTATGTAATGATTATTAAAGTTGTTACATTGTTATTGTACATACTTGTTTAATAATGATCGTAACAGCTTGCATGATGTTATTTTCCATTCCTTTATACCTAATGATAAATAAAGTTGACATGACGTTTTGTTCCATACGTTTCGACGTCATAATCCTTACATCTGATAGGAAATTGACTTCCATATGTCTGAGTTGTGAGATACGCGTAACGGGTGAATATTATATTCTTTTTAATACATTTCTATACAATTGTTTTTTGCAGCTGACATGAGTTTTTTTTTACCCGTACAGCTGGCATGATCTTATTTTCATACTTTTTTACTAAATGACACGTACAACTGACAGGATAGTATTTTCCATAACGTTTTACTTAATGACCGTACAACTGACATGGTGTTGATTTTCATAGATGTCTATGTAACAATTATCATTTCTGACAGGATATTTTTGCATAACGTTTTACTTAACGACCCTTACAGCTAGCACGATGTTTGCTCCATAGGTTCCTATGTAATAATCCTTACAGCTGACATAATATTATTGTACATACATTTTTTCTTAAAGAATTTTCTTTATTCTTCTTAAATAGAAGAATAAAGTAAACGTGACAATCACGTTACCAAAAATAAGCTTAAGAATAACTACTAACAACTTAATTCTCTAGAAAAATGTAATATGTCAGCTTTCGGAGAGGTTTAAATCTTAAAAAGCTATTACGCTTGAAGTGCTTTTTCAGTTTCATTCCGGTCAATAAAGTACCTTGTTGCAATGGATTTATAAACCAATCAAGAAGACGCGATTGAGAGATTTATTTGCAAAGCAAATTAAGGGCAGTGAGGAAAGAACCTGTTTTTATAATTTAATAAGTATTAGCAACTCTGTACTAAAAGTGATAATGTTTGGTCAGTCCGCCGTCCATAGAATAAGCAGTTGAAACAAATTTCAATAATGCTTTAGCACCACAAACAAATGACATGTACCTTAAAAGAAATTTCCAATTGTCACCAAATGAAATCCGCGGCACATTTTCTTGATATTCTGTGTCGAGATAAAAGTGTCATGGTAATGCAACTGTATAACTACAGACCACACATTGTAAAGCGCCAGTGTGCGTCGTGATGAGAATGGCTGAAAGTAAAATTGCAGGAAAGTAGTAGTATTCCATGTGTATTAAAATCTGTATTATGTTAGCTCTCGCATAGATCGGAATGCAGTGATTGTTTACGTGAACAATTTTAGACAATTACAAATTACAATGAGCTTTGGTGTGTCTATTTGGCATGCCAATTACTCCATATAATGGGACCGAGTTATTAAGTTTGCATCAACCTGAAACTTATAGAGGAAACATACTCTCTATGCATAACGCAAGGGAACGGTTAAAACAGCTGATTTACAAACATCAATTGCGACAGTAATATTAAGTGCTTGATAGGATCTGCATTGTAGAGAAAAGAAGGACAACGATGCACATTATCCTTCCTGTCACATTGGTACACACACATATAGGAATCGCTTTATAACAGAATTGACAGCAATGTAGAGCCGGTTTCCCTGTAAGTAGTACTGACTTAGCAGTTCTCAAACATACAACAATCAGATTGTAATTTCATGTCATGCACTCATGCACAAAACGCAGCTAGAACTTATATGTTTCATTAAAAATAGCACATAACATTTTAATATACCGGTTCTACAAAACATGGTAACAGTACAGAATTTCAGTTCAGTTCAGTTATGGCCGTCACCCTAGCAGCGGTATAGACCGCCCACAAAAAGCCGCCGAAGACTTATATCCTGTGCCATCCCTTCGAGCTTACTACAGGTGTAACCCTCCGTAGTGATGTCCTCCTCATTGTCACGTCGCGAGGTTTTCTTGGTCGGCCCATTCTTCGCTTCCTTTGAGGGTTCCACCTTAATGCTTTGTCTGGTAATGTTGGTTGGCGGCTTAAGTAGGGTGTGTTATATCCATCCCCACTTTCTCTACTTGAACTCATTGTACTGGAAGCTGAGAGGTTTTCTGTCATACATTGGCGTTGCTGATTGTATCTGGCCAGCAGATCTGGAGAGTTCCTGTTTGACAACTGTTGATGAAGGTCTTAGAATAGTATTTATCAATTTTTTTTTAAAGAAAATCTATTTGTTTCTAGTTAGCTAAAATCTGACTATAATGTTCCACGTACGGCTGCTGTAATTCTAGTCATGAGGATTATTGTTTTAAATATCTCTATTTAAAGAACAGAAAACGTTATCATCGACAATAATTGCATGAGTCTTAAATTGGTCTGCAATTGAGATTCAGTAATTAACCCATATAATAATAATAATAATAATAATAATAATAATGAGGACTTTGTATAGCGCCTAATCTTTAGAAGCTATAAGCAATTTATGTCAATAATGATATGACTACAGAAAAAAAAATAAAAAAAAAAAAAAAAACCATTAAATTGGAAAACATAAAAAATGCTGAAAATATATACAGTACGAAACAGTTTTAGGTCTTTAGGTTTGTTCTTGCAGTTGAAAAAGGAGAGTTTAAGACCACTCTTGAAAGGGGTTTTTGTGTCTACTTTCAATGGGTAATTCATTCCACATCGCTGGGCCATCGTATGCAAAAGAACGTTGTCCATATGGCTTTATTTTCATAGTGGGAACAAGAGTATACGATTGACAGGAGAGGAGAGTAAGTATCTTGCTGGTGTGTACACACGTGTTAGGCCAGATATGTATGTTGAACATGAATCCGTCAGTGAAACATAGCACAGAGAACATATTTTGTCTTTGATTCTGTATCGAATGGATAGCCAGTGTAGGGTATAGAGCAGTGGAGAGGTGTGCTCTGATCGTGGTACTCTAAAGATGATCGGAGCAGCTGTGGTTTGCCCTTTCTGAAGTTTCCTGAGTAGATATTGAGACTAACCAGCAATAATTGAGTTACAACAATTAAGTACTGAAAGTACTAATGAACACACAAGTGTTTTAGTGGAATCAACGGAAAGATGTTTGCGAATCGAGCTCATGCCTTTTAGCTCGAGATATGCTGCCTTGCATATGTTGATGACATATTAAATGAATATATATATATATATATATATATATATATATATATATATATATATATATATATATATATATATATATATATATATATATATATACTTTAGATTATTTGAAAAAAAAAAATCAACTATGGAAGGAAATCTCCATCAATAATTTTGCACGAGGAAAATCCAAAACGGTTGAATGGCACACACACACACACACACACATAGCCACACTATATTACACTAAGTAAGGGTCATATATCGGGAACTTTGTCTCTTTAATTTCTGTATAATTTGTTTTACTTTTCGTCTCCCTGATTAGAGTGGAGCAGATATAAGTATACAGTTTGTCAGAGTCTCGCGGGTCATGAGCGTTATTTGTATAATATTGTATAAGCCCCACTTGTCAAAGAGTAAGCGTTGTCAAGGGGTATTGTACAACATATAATACCAACACTCTAACCCACTCACCCACTCCCCTCTGATACTCGCTATCTAGGAGATGACTGCCCACGGTATAATTGCCCGGTTCGAGTATAGAATGTATGGTGGTAAACTGAGCTAATATATTGAACAAACTACGAGCCCCGTAAAGATAAATAAACAATTTAATCAAAGACATACACAGTGAACTTTCCTTTCATTCGGAATACACGTGGTTAGAATTAAACTTTCATCGAATTACAAATAGGTTGAAAATAGATTTAAACAAATTTAGCCGTTCTATTACTGATAGTTAACTTCATCAGAGAATCGAGAGTTCAATCAAATTCATTCGCGTTGTTCGATTTTCATAACCTGTTATCGCCGACCTGCGTTCTCTGCTCACTCAAATGTTGACCCAGAGGTTCATGTCTGTCGAGATACTTTTCCCTCGTGGATGTGCCGCTCGAACACAGACTTGTCCTCTGTATCGATGTATACACCTCGAAACTTCTACTTCACAATATTCTTTTCACGTCTTGTACGTCCTCTCATTCCGTACTGCACGTCTCTCCAAATAAAAAAGCTATTTTCGTCCTTCCTTCCAAAAGAAAAGTAAACAACCTAAGTCTCTTGTTACACGGTAATAGCTGAGACTGTCCGTTTTGCTGGTTCGAACAATCAGATATTACTATCAGTGATAACAATTTTACGGCTAGTAATTAACTACACATGTCTTCGGATCAATACAGCTAAACCACGTGTTAATTTGGTTTGCCTTGACCTAATACATTATACACTGTCGCTAAATTATCTGCATCAAAATTCGGTGAATTCACATGCATTCCTGTAATTCATTAATTAAAGTAAGACATTAAATCTTAGAACACAATCAATATTCAAACAATATGATAAATTCAAAAATTAACATAACACTTTGCTATCATAACTCTACATAGTATTTTTTACGACATCAATTAACACTACATCATTCTTAACTACGAATTAAGGTAAGAATTCTAATTCATTATTCAAAAGCACAATACTAAATTAATGTAACAAATGAAACTAATCATACAAATGTATCAACCATGCAGATCTGTAACGAAGAAACATTATATTAATTACATCACAATAAGTGTGGATTTTGAGACAAATACCTCGTGTTTTTGGTGCGCCTCTCAACAGTTGGTTTTTGGTGGTCTTTCTGGTCTATTTTTTACGGACGTACTTCTCTAAAATTCTCTCCGGAGTCTTTATTCCAAAAATAATACTACACTGTCCTCTCTTGCAGAGCAACTTTCAAGACTGAAGTAAATTTCAGCTAGAAGATATTATAGATTCTAAAGGTTTCTCGTGTAAAACACACCCCTTATTCAACAGTCACCAATCAGAGCAACTATATTTTCTCGCGCTTTCCTTTAAAGTCGCTTACATCAGCGTGTCAAGATCACACATTTTGGTTTTAAGTAACAATTCTCTTTTTATAAATCAAACCCTGACATCTTCGTGATAAAATGAACCTTTCAGAAGGTCACATCGGTCAGTACTGCTCTAAACAAACACAGTTAATTGGTGAAACGGCCACATTCTATTATACCAGTACCTCTCCTTGCAAAATGTGTCTCATAAATCTAACAAATGGCTGCTGGCTAGAATTAATAGTTATTTAATAGATTCGACCGAAAATTTGGCACTTCATACAGTTCTATTCTGCGATATTAAAGGAATAACTTAATGTTACGAGGACATGTACATTACTAACATTTAAATTATCCATACAGAAGATATTGCATCAAATGTTCATATAAAAAATACAGACGAATAACAACATTGCAAGTCATTAATACACAATAAATGCTATGAACTGACTGGAAACAAGATTTTGTTAAAACTTAACTCTAAATCGATCTCTTTGCGCTCGTAACGAGCTTAAAAGCTTTTCAAGATCTAATACAATTATGCATTTGGTTCGTAATAAAATCGAGTAACCTCGAGTTTAAAAAAAGCAAATCGATATTCATGTATTAAGCTCTTTTGATTGGTTTTAGAGTAGATCTTCATATAAAACACATTATGTGTCTGCTTCTTAGTGGAAACCTTGATACCGGAGGGTAAAACAAAATGGTAAACCAAAACTGCAGACATGACCTTAGCATTTTGAATCTCAGATCCAACTCGTTGTGCTTCGAGTCACTCCGCATCCTAACACTTCTTTTCGGAAGCACAATACGTTATCTGCGTTACTTCAAAAAGCCGAAAGTACAAACCTGATACTAACTTGATAAATTTATTTGCAACATATACGTAATGTAGACCACTAACTCAAACATTGGATATAATACTAATGTGAACTATAGACCACGCACCCAAACGTACAACACAATAATTTATCTAACTTACGTCCCTAGATCAATTGTACAGCACAATATATATACGTACTACTATTTGTACTATTTGTACTAGCCCAATGTACGCGGGATATCAATAATTATGGTACCATGCATCTGTTTTATAAAGCCAGGCCGAGTCGTGTTAATGTGGTGACGTGGGCGATAATTGCGGTAGAAGAATGCAAATACAGGTTTGTACAAACGTTTTGTATGTGCGGCAGTCTTATCAGTTGCCTGCGTGATGTTATCTGAGCCGATATTTCTGACCGACAGTCTTATCAGTTGCCTGCGTGATGTTAGCCGGTATTTCTGACCGGCATCAGTAAGACAAGATTTGAATGGAAAAAGTAAGAGCAGATTGAAATAGCAAACCAACATTCCTGCTATGAAAACAAGATACGACATTAATAATAATAATAATAATAATAATAATAATAATAATAATAATAATAATGATAATAATAATAGGGCAATATAAATATTATTTCTTACATTTAAAGGGAGACCGTTGCTATAAAAATGTGTTGTTGGATTAAAATATTTATAAAACTATATTGCATTTAAAAGAAGAAAGAGACGTTGTGATCAAGAATATGGTGTATTTTAGGCTATGATGCTGATTGAATATCGAACATATAGAAACTTACAATTTTAAAAATTTACTAAGCATTTTATTATGATGTCTCCTAACTTATCATCCAGAATTACAGATATAACTTTAAATAAAATGTGTAGACATCAGTTATCAATATAAATAAATGATGACGTTAGCTAATAGTTATTATATTTATTTATTTTCCATCGATCAGTAAAGTACATATAGAAAGAAGATAAAATGTTCTCATTTACGGATTCATGTCATTTGTTTTCACCTTGCTTTCAACAATCTAGTCCATGTGAAACTGTGGAATTCTACAATAATCAATCATCACACCAATCAGAGCATTTTCCTAATCTAAAGCAACAGCATAAGAAATGGCATCTTGGATTGACAAAGCCAAATTACAGCTTTATGTTTTCCTATCTTCGGAAAGGTCAGACCATATCACTGATATTTCTCTTAAAATATAATGCCTTCAGTATTTCGATGGAAAATGCGTTTCTTGAAATAGAATGTTTGAATAATTATGGCAAGTTTACCAGAGAACGTTAGTCTTATCCTCAAGAGGTTCCCTAAGAAATCATTCATCGAACACTTTGAGTATATCTCATCATCTAAATCAGAGGCAATCAATGCCCAGTTAGAATAGTCATCCCTTATTCAGACTGGCTGGGGCTTGTGCTAACCCACTTGTTTAAAATGCCAACTCTAAGATTAATAATGCAGTTATTCAGTGTGTACTTTATACTACAAGGAAACCAGCAACATGTTATCGTATGTGTATAAGTGAATAGGTAGAGCATTTGACATTGTATTTTACTTTCTTACTTGCGACCTCGTATGTTAAAATTAAACAGGTTTTTAGACAAATGTTGCTATCTTCATGATAATCTGATTCTGTATTAAAGGCTGCTTGTAATGACCCTTCAGAGTTTCTTGAATTAATGATGTTACAACGTCAAGTACCTGCTTTGTTGCTTGACCGCAAGAAAGAAATCAAGTTGTACGTCTTGGTCATGTACCCACTACAAAATATTTTAAGATATCCAACTTCTAAAAAATATATTATATAAGGTCGTCAAGTTTACACGTTCTTCAAAACAAAAACAAAAAAAATAGTGGTCAGAGGAAAGAAAACGAAGTCCCAATTTACGTTGTTATTATAGGGGTTAACTTCATTTGTCAGAGGCCATACATAACGGCCAGTATAAATGGTGGAGAAAGAACGCGAGAATAGCAATTGGAGAAATACCGATCCACGGGACACTACTGACAAGCTTTTTCATGTACCCACATTGACCGAACCCGAGACTCGAACCCATTTAGACAGGTGAGATGGCAGTGATCCGTAACGGTAAACACATGCACTCAGCCACTCTGGGGCCCCACAATTTACGTAAACATTTACTAATATCTTGTATTAGTGGATTTGTCTAGTGTTATTGCGAAACTTTCCAATTATATTTCATGTTTGACCGGGACATTTTTCATTTGTTCAATATATTTCCTTTATTAGCATGATGAAATTGACTTTAATCAATTTATATGTGAACAACTGAAAGGACTACGATTAGGTCTCCTACATTCTTTGATAAGCTATGTCCTTGTGGCACTGTGTCCAATAGTTTATGCCTATGAAGTTATAGTTACTCAGAGATGCCTTCTGCAGATTTTAAATACCGTGCATATGCCAAAAGGAAGAGAAAACAATTTTTTAATATATCCAGATGAATATAAATGCACTTCAATCGTTTTTATTTTAAACGTAAGAAAAGGAAACATGCTCTGAAGAACTTTAAGCTAAAGCAGAAACCAACAATATCAACCCATACCAATGATCACATTTAAATCTATTTGCTTTTATATTGCATTACTTTGCATACTTCAAACTAAGACAAATCTGATTGCATATGGAATGTTCGTAATGTAGTGAAAAAATAAGTCAAATAATTTAAATTATTCTTGTCAATAACTTTAAATTGTGTTAAGTAAAAGGAACTCGTACTATCTTTAATACGTTACTAATGAATAATTGTACTTTACCTTTACTATTTTCATTTAACTGTAAAATCTAAAAGTAAAAGGTAAAACATTTGAACTTTAAACAATGCGTACGATTTATTTTATATGAAGAAATACCCAGAGTTAATGGGATAATCTAGCTGGCACCCACATTGTAACTATTGTGACGTGTTTTCGCTAACATCTGAGCTTCGGTGTTCTTCATTGCATCAATGAAATTAGAATAAATTCAAATTTCCACTGAACTGCTTTCACACTATATAGGTACATGTAATTGTAAAACGTAAAAACGCAGATAAATACTAAAATGTCTCGTATTTTGTTCATAGGTTGTGTCAAAAGGGTCCGGGTGTCAGTGCGGTGTTAGGCGTTCACTTGTAATGATCACTGACGACTCGCCTCTGTGCGTCTGGTTTGGATTCCCGGCTATGCCGACGTGGCCATTTAACAAAACTTGACAGTAGCTTTCCATGGGCTCGTGGTTGTTTTCACGGTTTTCTAGAGTTATTGTCAATCAAATATTTTGGCTGCCATTGATAGCTTATGATGTGCTGACAATTGACGTAATACTCATAATTAACAAAGCTATAGTCTAAAGGTAGAATGTATTTGAAATGTCCAATCAATATGTCTTGTTCGAACAAACGCTCAATCAAACTCATTCTTTAGACGACTCAATACTTAATTCCTACGTAGTTTTCTACAGTGGCGTAGCGAGGATATTTGGCGCCCAGTGCAAAACACCAAAATTTGCCCCCTCCCCCCCCCCCCCGGCTGCCCCTGTTGCGCAGTTATGTACCTTGTTTCCAAAACAAAACATAATCATTATCAGTCATAATATAATTATTAAACTATTACAATTTAACTGCTAGAAAAAAGTATAGCCTAGGCTAAATCCCCATAAAACAATATTAGCCTATTTAGAAAAAAATAATATCCAAAACATTAATTATGTTAATTATGTCATCTGCAGATTGCACACAGTACATTACATTACACGTAGCGTTTTACAAAAGATTTATTTTCCTGGCCTTCACTGCTGAAAACTGATGAGTAACATCATCAAAGTCAATTGTTTGTAGTGTTTTTCTCTCTACACTGAGCAATGCTTGATTGCACAACCAGATATTATGTTACGAGCATACGACCTGTAGTGTACGGTCAAGGAGGTCTAGGCCTGTACCACGGACTGTATATTAAATCGTTTAACCAGTAAACCGCCCGCACTAATATAATACCGCAGACGTTGGCCAAAACAACATTGTTTGTATTGTGTTACTTAAAATAAGTGTATTTTTCAAGTTTCACTAATGGGTTCAATATATAATCCAACAAATCCATTATTGATACGTTGGGCCGATTTAGGCGCCCATTTGGCGCCCCCGAGCCACCGGCGCCCGGAACGAATGCCCCACATGCCCCACCCCCTCGCTACGCCACTGGTTTTCTATAGAACGTAACTAGGAGCCCCGAATGGGCACGTAGTCTATAGCGATTATCGTTATGGATCACTGCCATCTCACCTTTGTATGCGTGGGTTTGATTCTCGGGCTCAGTCATTGTGGATATGTGAGTAAGCTTGCTGGTAGCTTCTCGCTGGTCGGTGTTTTCATTCATGAGTTTTCCCGGGGTCTTCCTTCACAATTTATAATGGCCGCCATGTACATGATATTTTGTGCTGAACAAAGGCGTTAAACCCTATAACAACATCAGAACGTAATGTTTCCAAGGTCTATGAGACCTGAAACTACATACATTAACAGCTAACCTTTTCCTTAAAGCAATCAGTCTTTGGTATTTCTAAAATAAACATCGTTAACAAAATTGCAGCGAGAATATTATTATGTATAAATATAAATTAAATACACACACAATTTGGTAACTCCTTTGATTCTATACAGTTGATTTTATTATCTAACACAGTTGGACTACAATTCCTGTCCATTTTATTAATATTTGGAGAGAAATAGTCGTTATATGGTGTTTTCTAAATCGTATCTTTGCTTTATGTGCATACGGAACCAAGCAGTATGTCCTGCTTAGGAAATAAAATATGAAAGACTGATTGTAAGTAAATTATAGACGGGACTGGAAACCACTTTATCCTGACAATGTGATAACTTACGGCGAACTTACAATCCAACGGGTCAGCAATAATAACGGATCCAATTAGGGCATCAATGATTTTGACCATAAATAGCGCTTGCCGACTATATCCTGACAGTAACTCTATTAGCTAACACGTTTGAGGTTGTATCAAGCGACGAAAACGAAACAAAGCTGTGGGAATACTAAACATCAGGCTTTGATGTGTCGTTAAAGTACAACATGTAAAGCAGCAAACTCCCGTGAGTACATGTTTCGTACAGAATCCATTTTTAAATATATTTCTAACTGATAGACGCATACCCAGAGAGCTACACAAAACGGATAATGACAACCTGGATCTTGACTGGTCTGTAAAGTAAATTAAAGACGCACTGGAAAGCAGCTGTACTGATAACTAGATAATGTTACATCCTCGTAATCAATAACAGTCCTGTTTTAACATTGCATTGATGTGCGGTCAAACCACAATTCAACAAGTCATAAATAACAACCGATCCAATTACTGCAACAGTAGTCAGCTTGCAATGACGCTTACTTCAATATAATCTTCCGGATCGGGTGCCAAAAAATAAGCGCATCACAGACATCTGTATAAATTGTGTCAAGAAAAATGTTAACAATATATAACATCAATTGCTATTTTTCAGAAGATGGATGTATGGTCTCATAGCAAGTGGAAAACTGGAGAACCGATATTAAAGTTACAAGTCACACAACATATTACTGTTATAATAAAGTTCTCTTCCCAAAGAAAAGCATCATTACTAGTATACCACAAATATTTGCCATGTAAGGTAAAGCACTTCTAAGATGAATAATACATCTATAAGTTTCTATTTAGCATATAAAGCACATTGAATCATAGCCATGTAATGCTTTGAATTTAAACTGAAAGCAGAACAAGTAAATGTGAAGTCGTTATAGCTTTTTGCTTCTATTAGTCGTTATTGTGTTAATTTCATTACATTTACATTTTCATCGTAAATGCCAAGCACAGAAATCACAGGCTTTCAAATTCTATTTTGCTTTTTACCTAACCTGAGCCAGATTTAGATACTCACCCTGTATGTATATTTAATCTAAACGCTTGCAAACCTTGAAATGAGTCCGCATCACAAATCTTTAGAGGTACGGTATGCACGAATGCTCTATGCAACCGACTTACATTACAAACAAACATTTTCTGATAACAAAAGTAACTTTCGTTTAGTATAATACCCGTGCAGCTAAAAAATGAAGTCATATCACAAAATATCATTTTACGTGATATTAAAGTCCGCCTCAGTAAAAAGACCTTGACGTCTTGTCAAATTACCTGGAAAATTACAAGAACACTTTGTTTATTTTCTCATAAGATAATATCTGTATTATTCAGGATATCAGAACCCAGTCATATTTATATATTCATACTTTGTATATATATATATATATATATATATATATATATATATATATATATATATATATATATATATATATATATATATCCATCCATACACACACACACACATACATACATACATACATACATACATACATACATACATACATACATACATACATACATACATACATACATACATACATACATACATACATACATACATACATACATACATACATACACACATACATGCATACATACTAACGCACAAGCATACACACATACAAGCATACATAGTATGCGTTAGTGAGTCCGGGATACCAATGAATCGTCTGTGAATTACTATGATTTGCATTGTTTATTTCTTCGCCACTCATCGTGATTGTGTTCGTTTATTTGCGGATTAAAGGGTTGGGGGTGGGGTTAACAACACTGCACATAGAAATATACCTAACTGGGAATCAAAAAGAGACTTGTATATGTAACATTTTTGTGCAAATGGAGGTTGTATTATGACTGTCTAATCTGCCGCGACATGTTTTAAACATCAATACTGATTTTATTAAGAACGACATTGAGTTTGAGCTTCAGTATCACGTAACAAAAACAAGCTGACAAATCCAAGAGAACAAACATTCTAGTGCCCCAGGTCTTAAGTGTAAACATAATCTAATAAAAAATTCCTCACGATCTTTATTTTTTCTTACAAGCTTATTAACAACGAATCGGTTCAAAAGAACAACAGCAAGCTCCCCTCAGATGATTGACATTCTATAGTTTCGCCATTTATTTGTGCCAGATTTAGCGATAAAAGTGAAGTCAGACAGAATATGACTTTTTCAATTCTATCTGGATTTTTTCTGTAAGCTTCAAATATTTTGTAGCTATTTGCACTTACTTTAAATATACATTTTTATTTATCATACTATCAAAATAACTGGTCCCAAAACGAAAATAGCAATGGGATAATGCAGGCACGTAAATTTATCCGATGGACCAAATACCGTGAAAACTAAATATCATTCGCTGGACAAATTAGTCACCACATTTATTCCTCAAGAATAGCGTGCTTCTCAGGCTGGCTTATATCGAGCAAATATATTGGTAGAGAATATATCAATTACCTATTTAATCTAAAGCTACGAATGGCAATATAAAACAGAAAAAGGGTTTGCAACGAATTTATTTGAAGGAAAATGCAATGAGCTCATGTTAATTCCTAACGCATTGTTGAAAGACTTTCCAATTAGTTCCTGATATTTAACGTACCATATAAATCAATTGTACATGATAATACATTTCTATCACAGCATCTATCTGTATGTTCTGTCTGTCTGTATGTCTCTTTACATATATGTTTTGTAAATTGTTTTCATGGATGAGTCTGACTCTTATCATATTTGTCTTCTCGTCCTCGGCAGCTTTGCGCCGTTGAGAGAAGGGTCTGTATATTTTAAAAACGCGTATATTAGTATCACAATAGATACGCGCTATATAAGTATATAATGTAAAAAGACAAACAATAGCGCATATATATGACATTTTAGATTTAACAAATGTATAAGACATAAGCAAAATCAACATATCTTGTAAAATTAAACAACTATTTGAATTCCCCAAGTTAAAAAATAATACACTAAAAGGAACTTAGAACATTGTGAACTAAGTGAACTAAATCAAAACTAATCTTATACTTTCTATCACATGTCCAAAAGAATAGTGTCTTCTGAATGAATTCCAGGTCTTGAATGTTCAGTTGTACCAATAGCCTTGCATGTGTTAAAGTGCAAACAATCTTGATTTACCAAACTTGCATTGTCGAGAACTCTTTTTAATGCGTTCATAATAATCCCATAATAGCATCTCGATAAACAAATATAAACACAACAATAAATACTTCTGCATCCTGAACATAATATGCGAATAGTTAGAGCAACAGGAATTAAGAATGAATTAATTGTTATCTTCTACATCTCCGCAACTCTATTATGACTCTTATGACGCAATACCTCCTCTGTGACTTAGTTCTCCAATGGGACATTACCCCAAACTGTCAACATGCTCATTACTTAGAACCCGAACCCAAATAAAGAACCTAGTTAATGGTCACTACATTAGAATACCATCAACACACATAAAAACTACTTAGCAAGGAAATATAGTTTGATTATATTATCCATGCAATATATAGACAAAACTCAATACACAACAATTTATATACGCAAAAAGCATGTGTTAGACATACCTGGAATCTCCAAAATCAATGCATGTTCTTATTCATTTGACTGTACTCAAGTAATCAAGAGCTATTTATGCACGTGGTACAAGCCTTAAATTCAATTCTCACTGGAATTGTTTTTACAAACTATTCAGCTGTAATGATATTATCAACTAATCAAATGCGGTATTTCAAAAGAAACGTTATTTATAATAGCTGACAATAATATCAAGCTTGAACTTCATTTTCAGAACTTTGTGATTTCTTTCAGACAGTTCCCATTGTCGATGACTAAAATCACCAAAGAAATCTGTGTTCCATGAAAGTAGAACTGTTCCCCACTGTTTTAATTCATAAATCTTTATTCTTAAATCATGCAGGATAAGCCACATATTCATAGGTCTGTCAGAAAATAATAATCATAATGGTGTTAATCGTTTTTAATATTCATCATATAATAACCCATCGATCTCAATTATTCGATTATTGGAGCACTTGCAAGCAATTTATCATTAAAGATAAGTACTTTTGATGTTGGATAGTGTAATCACGTAAATTATTCACCCCTTATCAATATATGATTATTATAATTAAATCAAAAGGTGCGAAGGACCTACATAATCTGATAATAAGCAAAACACAAACTTTTAATATTGAAACTGATTTTGAAATGAAGTATATCATGTCTCACATATATGTATACAATATATTGGAACATAAAAGTATTATTGTTTTACTGTTGCATATATATAACAATAATATTTTCCACATCGGCAAAGCAGAATATACGATAAAAGCTTTATTTCTAATATTACAATTTTCTACATTTCTCCAGAAGGACAGAATGTCTTGGAAAAAATTCCTTTCCTTCCCTGGATTTTGTGCCCCAAATGCAACTGAAAGGCTTTTTAGTGTCAGTTGAAGTTGGCCAAACTCGCTCTGAGAAAGTACGCTTACGTTTATATATTATCTTTTTTAAATCAGCTTAATATACAGAAGTTTTGGAAATGAAGTTACAATTGTCGGTCTAGTTGTATTTGTCCGTATTAACTTGTATGGATTTAGCATTGGGTACTGACTTACCATTTCTATACAGAATGCAGTCATCATCAAAAAGGCTTGCAATCCATTGTTTGGGTATAGATTCTGGTTCATTTGTAATGAATAGTAGGAAAAAAAGGCTTCAAGAACACTTCCTTGACGAGCTACCCAATTACGGACTGTTACTGAGGCTGCGTCATTAATAAGCACTTACTGAGTTCAGGATTGCAAAAAGTATTGTATCCATTGGTGAGTGCATATCCTGTTCTGATAACATTCCAGCTTGTACCTTCTCAAACGCGTTTGAGAAATCTAGTAGGATGGTATCAGTTTGTGCTTGCTTGCCAATTAAATTCACTATGTTTCGGATTGTGATGATTAATTTAGTTTCGTGATGTTGTACATATGATGGTATTTTGTTAGAATCAGCTATTTGATAGTAGAGCTTGTGATAATAAGCTCAAAGATTGTATAGGTTCAATAGTGAAGGAGACTGGCCGGTAGTTATCTGGTTTGTTTTGGTTCTCATTCAGAGACTATCGGGACAAATTTGGCAGTTTTCTACACATCTGGTTTAGTGCCATTATTGAATGATGCCTAGGAGAACAAGGTTAAAATTGTTTGTTACTAGATTATGAATCTTTGAGTGTGTATGTAATTCTTATAGGAGCATTTGTATACTGATATGTTTCTTTTCTTCTTGTGTTTCTTATATTTGGTTATACATATAAGTTTCCCGACTTCTTGCTGCAACGTTTGCTCTTTTTCTTCTGATAAGCTGTTTAACACGTGCCAATTCGCGGTCGAGTAAACCTTATAGAATGCAATGTTGATGGTACTCCTTGCTCTAATATTATATGGAGTGCAAAGTTTATATTATCTCACATCGTACGGGCACATATATTACAGGTTGAGAGATATTGTTTTTGACAATTTTGCGCTTGTAGTTCAATGACACCAATGTTAGCTGTATACCACACATAAATCTTCCTTCTGGCAATCTCATTTCTCAGACGGTTGATGTGTACGTTTACGTCTACAATGGCATGGTCTCCAATTCTAGGCAAACGTGTACATCTATAAATTCGTGATGGTTGCTTAATGAGAAAAGGTTAGAGTGTAAACTGTTTCCTTGCTGGGAAGGTTTGTTCCACGTTTCTAAGACGTTATAGTTTATATATATATATATATATATATATATATATATATATATATATATATATATATATATATATATATATATATATATATATATATGAGGTTTTGAGTGCCAACTAGTCTCCGATTTGAAATGTAATGGCTTCCAGCTTATTGGATTAAATAAGGTGATGGGATATCTACAATATGAGTGTTTGATTAGAAGAGCAACAATGTACAGTATGACCACAAGTCGCGAATCTTAATTAGATAGTGTAACCACCGTGGTTGCGCTACAATCATATTTCACTACATTAATTATATTATTGGAGTAAAGCGAATTATGGATTTACCACGAGTTGAATATGTCTAAATTTATGTTTGACTAGGTTTGCTTTAAAATCACCTCGCTGCATCTTCAATAAAACATAATTTGCTGAATATTTCCAGAGGATACATTTACCAGATTATCTATGAAAACACTGCCTTTGTCACGAGAGCTTGGATTTTTTTAAGCCTTTCGTTAGAAATATTTGTTAATCTTTAATGGACTAAAGTGATGCGCAAACTACTTGACAACATTTCTCTATTAAAGACAAAATATAATTAATCATCCTTTCGTTACTTTCCAATCTGAGACTTTGTTCTTATCAAAGCACCTAAATGATCGGAGACTTTTTACGGTTTATTTCTAAAAATATATCATCATTAGGCCATCCAACCTCGAAACATTTATATAAGCTAATGATGTCTTGCTTTAGAGGACTCTATTAAAAGTAATGCGGACATTTAGTCTTATTAGACAAATACTTTAGACGGCTTCATAGGAATAATCTATTCGCTGCGTTCGTGTAGACTTTTAGACAAACACTAACCTTACGAGAAAAAAAGAAAGACACACACATACACGCTCAGACTAAAACACACACACATACTCACAGATATATATATATATATATATATATATATATATATATATATATATATATATATATATATATATATATATATAATTGTTTATTTTACCTTAATACAGTAGAAGTTGTTTCAAATATAAAATTAATCGCATTTGCAGATCATAATTTGTTCCAACATACCACGAAACAATCTTTATTGACTAAAGTATAAAATGCATTTAGTCTCACTATACATTACAAATTATTAAATAAGGAGATGCCTGAATTGATCATAAGCATAGTTAATCAAACGGATATATTGATAGGATATATGCCATTTCTGTCATAATCAAGGTAAGAGAAAACTGCTTATGCTTTATCAAACATTAATTATTTCAGAAGAACTTTGCAGCTTTGTTTAGCTTCGTAAATTTCTGTATATTATGATGAATAATGCGTGCGTTTTATTGCAGTGAATGCTTGATTTTACTAGTACGAAATATCTTTATATTAAACCAATACAATTATCGATACATGATAAATATCAATACATGATAAATATCGATACATGATAAATATCGATATGTCGATACATGATAAATAGCGATACATGATAAATAGCGATACATGATCAATATCGATACATGACATATGGCTGCATAGAGTATGATATGTCAGTCTATTATACATACAATCAATAATGGATATATGGTGTATTTTAACATATGATATACGATATCCGTTTATCCCATAGCTGGTATACTTCATATCTAATGTTTGCAGTCCCATATTTTAAAATCGCAACTATATTTATACTAATATCTGATTCCCTGTCAAATTATAAAATAACATAAGAAACTATGTTGGAGTTATCCTTTTATTTCTGGGAAAGAGCCTTTATGTATTCTTTGCACCGTACCTTAAAAGCAAGATGAATTCATTTTAGGTCAATACCTCCTCAATCAATCAGTTTTCAATATTATCCCTGAAATGTTGTAATATTAGCAATCATATGATAAAGGGACAATTCTATACACTACTTTAGGCATTCATGTAGGCTCACTACCTCAACAAGAAGTCATGCAAAGCTTCATTATAAAGACACGTTTCTCGGAAGTCTGAGTTTAGATGCTACAATGCAGACAAGATCTTAAATAGGTTTCTGTAGCGAATTCTACAAAAGGAACATTTTACAATTGATATTTAGTCTCCTGACTTTTATATCTTGGAATTATAAACAACACATGAACACTTATGAACAATGACTTAAAATATAGAAGATAACAATTAACCAGGCTTTACTACGCTTATCGCAATTAACAGGTCTTTCCAAGTCTTATCGCAATTAACGGGTTTTTCAAAGGCTTATCGCAATCAAATGGTATTTCCATGACCTTTAGCAATTAACAGGTCTTTCCAAGGCTTATCACAATTAACAGGTCTTTGCAAAGCGTATCGCCTTTTAACAGGAAAAAAAAAACAATCTGATTAAAATGACTAATTTCACTCGTGATTTACTGCCATATTTAGAAATATTCAAATGCAGATATTTTCCAGCGGACATCAATAATGTACCATCACTTATAGTCATTCTTAGGTCAAATTGTAATGGTTTGAACAATGAATGTGTGAATACCTACCAGTATTCTATACTAACTTGTGACCTCAACTTGTTATAAACGCGTAAAAGGGATAATCTTGGTGTTATAGATATAGTCATGTGTCTTAAGAACTTCAACTTAACGTAAACTTAATTGGTATATATGATGTAACCATGAGGATCTAAATGCCGTAAGTAATGGGCCTATAGAGCCAGAGAAAGCAATTGTTTTGCTATGGAAGGGAAATGGCTGTGACGATACAGCTTTCAGTACAGGACATCAAGAGGACAACTATATACAATGCCCTTGTTTTATCACTGGTGCATACATGTATACGAAAAGCGGTATGCATTTTCGACACCTTTGTTTAAGGAACGATTAGCGGTAATTGGTAATTTTTCTGTCTCCTTTGCTGACCTTATACACTTCGCTATGTTTTAGCTTCAAAATTATAATCCTGCTGCACATTTCCCTTATGATCATCAGTTTGAAACTATTCACATTTATTTTTCACTCGTGATTTACTGCCATATTTAGAAATATTCAAACTTTAGTGATCATATTGTTTTGAATCGAGACATATAATTTAGCAACGTTTCAGCTTCCTGGATATTTTTTCTACCGTGGCGTCGAACCGAATTATGTAAAGATATCTTTCCATAGCTTATAGCGTATAGAAAATGCAGATTTCATTTTGGATTCTTATTCTTCAAATACCATTGCTTTAAAAAATGACAAATGTCGATATCAGGCTGAATTTTACAACAGCTCCAATAGGCCAGTTGTTAGATGCGGCCTGTGATGCGGAAGGTTGCGGGTTACGACCCCTGGCTGAGTCATACCAAAAACTTGTACAAATTGTACTACATGTATCTCGCTAGCCACGCAGCATTATCAAATAAGTGTTAGAACCGGTCGGGCTGGTGTCAGGATATCGTGACTCGCTGGGACACAATGGAACATGTCTGCGACAAGATGGTATAGTACTAGACATTTTTTGTTGAAGCTGCCACACTGCAGACCTCGTAGCGATATGACTGCAGAATTGTTAAGGCTACGATAACTATCCAAAATCACACACACACACGCACACATACACACAAGAACGGTTTATCCCAAAAAACTATCGTATCAATTATACTGCATTGACAATCATACACATCTAGTATTGCATATTTGTTGAAATATGTTCCCAGCATAGCTTTAATATCAGTGTAGGTTCTGCTTGGCGGCAAGAATTCGGTCACCGAAGAGTTGTTTCTTGCACCCTCTTTCTGTATACCCTCCTTATACAAATTCAGATCTCACAATATAATTCCCACCATATTAAATTTATATAGTGTAATATGAATGAAGATAATACCAATGACATCCTTATGAAATCGTGGCTGCTTTCACGACGTTTTACAATAAAATATAGAATTAATATGAGGTTGTTCTGTATGAATGTGTTTGTGATATATTCGATAATACAATTGTATCACAATGATCTTGCCCGAGAGTCATATTTTACTGATCGTTAAGAACGTCAGCCCCACCCCCTCCAATGTAACAATATTGCAGAAAATTGATAAGTGTAGCATTTTCAGTAGTCACAATAATGTTTGTTAAAGTAAAATTTGGAACTGAGAAAAGCATTCTCATGGAGAGACAGCACGTAGCAGAAATATTTTTTTAAAAGAGTTAATGACCTCGCATTGTGAATATCTGATGGATGCCACAGTGTCGATTGTATTGAATTACATCTGAAGCAATATATAGGTATATCATAATCTGATTACAAAGACTATCAACTGCACACACACTGTATTAATATGTATTTAAACAAGTGCCATAATATAGACGTTTAAAATATCAGATAAATCATAATATTATTATGCCATGATATACTTCCGATATAAATGCCTTAGTATCAAGAGATTTGTGTGCATTAGCTGTTTCAAAATACTCGTTCCATAATGAAGTTTGAAAATGCCGATTGGTTTGCGTTAACAAACAATATGTTAACACTGTGAGTGCCTTGTTTATCTGTATTTACAGTTTTCTGTTTAATTTGCATTTCGAAAGGATTCCACATCTTCCTTGTCTCTGATATAGCAAGTATAGTATATAGGATTATGCAAGTTGTCGTTCCTGATTTCTGATAGGACAAGTCTACTCCTAATATCTGTGATTGTATATAGGATTATACAAGTTGTCGTTCCTGATATCTGACAAGTCTACTCCTAGTATCTGTGATTGTATATAGGATTATACAAGTTGTCGTTCCTGATATCTGACAAGTCTACTCCTAGTATCTGTGATTGTATATAGGATTATACAAGTTGAAGTTCCTGATATCTGATATCTGACAAGTCTACTCCTAGTATCTGTGATTGTATATAGGATTATACAAGTTGTCGTTCCTGATATCTGACAAGTCTACTCCTAGTATCTGTGATTGTATATAGGACTGTACAAGTTGTCGTTCCTGATATCTGTCAAGTCTACTCCTAATATCTGTGATTGTACAAACGTTGCGACTGGTATATAGGAATTTATATTAAACTCATCTT
The DNA here is from genome assembly GCA_030141615.1 of Unio pictorum. NCBI lineage: Eukaryota > Metazoa > Mollusca > Bivalvia > Unionida > Unionidae > Unio > Unio pictorum. The sequence continues at coordinate 2,993,020 of JARLTB010000113.1, forward strand.
TTCTCTCCATCCATTGTAAAATGTCAGAATGTCCATTATGTTACGATACTGAACACTTAATACTGCACGATACGTGCGTTCAAAAAATGGCATAATGTACAAGGAACTATTGGGTAAACATAACATAAACAAAATAAAACATATACAAAACAAACATATGCAAAGCAAAACATATATAAAACATACACAAAACAAAACAATCACAAAACATACACAAAACATTCACAAAACAAAACAATCACAAAACATACACAAAACAAAACAATCACAAAACATACACAAAACAAAACAATCACAAAACATACACAAAACAAAACAATCACAAAACATACACAAAACAAAACATACACAAAACAAAACAATCACAAAACATACACAAAACAAAACAATCACAAAACATACACAAAACAAAACAATCACAAAACATACACAAAATAAAACAATCACAAAACATACACAAAACAAAACACTCGCGTAGTAGTACCTTTAGGCTTTAGACCAATAACCACAAAGACGACAAAGACGTATTATTTCTGCTAGCTGAATTGACTGTTAAAAAATACAGCATACGTTGTTTCTTGTAGTGTATTTTTGTATAACTAAACATTAGGTATAATACAAAAGTGAATATAATATAAAAGGTTAGTTCATTTGTTTGAGAAAATAAGAACTCGTTTTCTCAGAGGAAACATTCACTCCCAAAGGTTGTGCAGTAATAAGCAGGAAAACTCTTTAATAATTTCCCATACAAATGCAGTAAGTCTAAGTCTACTTCTAGTTTATTGGATTGAACATGTTTACGCCTCTTGAATATGACTGAGAACGTTAACGTATGCTATATGATATGGAACCAGGTTAATTATTGTATATATTGTTACGTGCTTAGGCTCGAATAAGCAGCAACACAGAAAGAGTGAAAACTAACAAGCTTGTATAACTTTAACAATGATTTTATTAAGTACAATTATTTTCATAAAATAAATAAACTTACGGTTTTAGAGAATCAAATCCAACAAATATAGAATTCACAAAAAATCCACTAATGGAATTTCAAGTCCTGATAAATAAATGTTCTAATAGTTCCAGGTTCGAATCTTGACGATGTAATCCAAAATGGCTGACAATGTCACGTGGTACAGTTCTTGTTTTTAAATCATCCAAATGAAATTATGAAACATATGTCCTTTTCCAGATAAATAGAATAATTCTTCTTTTCCAACGAATTGACACAGTCCAGAACAAGATATTAAACTCAAACAGAAAATACGCAACTTCTTTAAAATAAGCCCAATTTATATTCTACTAAAGTTAGCTTCTAAAACACAGCTATATATATTGTTTTTCTGAAGTAAAGAAGAGGAATCATGTGAGTCTGGAAGGTCATGGAAAGAGCTACCTTCACCAAGTCACATGCTTAAAGAATGAACTAGAAGAATAAATCAGCCACTGATAAAATGTTGTCCTTGAAATTAACCAATAAAATTGAAGACCTGTTGACAATGTCTAAAGCAAGGTCAGGAACTAGACCACTGTAAGCCAAGGTCAGCCTGTTTATTAGTAAAGTACAGATCAACTGAATTTTCTAGAAAAATTTCCCATTTAATGAATAATAAATCCTAAATGACAATTTTGGATTTAATAATTAAAAATAAATAAAATTAAATCCAATAGCCGTAACAATATGACTGAAATCGTATGTATTTTCAATACAGGATCAGGACAAGCGTATGTCCGTGATATGTGACTAAACAACTCCAGGTTTCTGATATAAGATCGAACAGCGTTTCGTCTGTCAGTCTGTCATATAAGGTTGAACACTTTTAGGTCCCTGATATAGGAGTGAACAAGCTTACATTTACTATATGACACCTAACACATTTAAGACTCTGATATAGGACTGTATACGTTTAGAGCACTGATGCAGGATTGAATAATTTCAAATCTAATATATGAGTTTAAACACGCTCACGTCTCAGATATAAGGTAGGCCATCACCTAGAGCATTGCTTTCTCATGTAAATACCGACCCTTTCTTCAACATCTTTTCACTCTCATCAACATACACCATTGGCATGTCCCGTTTATTGAAAAGCTTCATGTTTTACTGTTACTAACATCTTACCATTTACTTTGAACTATTTGATTTTTGTTATCGCTGGTCACTATTAAACCTTTTACTATTTTTAAACATGTATACAACCTATTGTATGGCGCTAAATATCCTAAATGTGCTGGTGCGCCGTTAGAAAACATCATATATATGATTGAACACGTTTAGGTCTCTGATATACGATTGGAATGTTTATGTCTCTGATACAGGAATGTAGAATGTCTGTGAAAACTATTATTCTGATGTGGGTGCTTCTGGCCTTGAAATACCAATGACCTTGTGAGTCTTCAGCTTGAATATCACGTGGAACTGTATAGTTTTGTATGTGCAGTATACGTATATACTGTGAATAATAAATACAGCCCTGGTATTAGACTATGCTGCTGATTTGCTGATTTGACAGTATACAAAAGACAATAATGCAAGTTCTCTGCACACAACAACCTGTCATTTCTAGAAGACAAAATTTGATTCCTAAAACAATTGATCGCTAAGGAAACATATATACATTCTTTACAGCTGTAATACATGATTCGCGTAAGTCCAAAAGTATCTCGTGTATTATGGGGTACAAATATTGCAAATAATAACATAAAATACAAAGGAATATTCAACGGAATGTTGATCGTCACACAAGCTATAGTTCAAGACGACTTACATAGAACAGATTGGCCTGTTTTACACCAGAACGATATACTATCATTATTTCAGAATAGAGGCAAAGTCAAGACTGGTTAACAATATCAATTATTGTATTTACATAGATGAGATGGCACAAATACACATCCCAAGGATCAGCCTGATAGTTAGATTCAGATGTATGAACTATATAGAACTTGTTTCCAACATTACCATATCTGTCTGCGTAAAGTCCTTTAAACCTATACTACCTTATATATACATGCAACTTGTGTTAATGATACATTATTGCTTATGTAATGACATGTAGAGATATGTTAGTACTAATATGACGGCAATAATTTCTCGTTAGGAGAAAGTTTAGTTTTACAACACAGTTATAAACGATGATTTGTTGAGACTGAGTAATCACTACCTTGTCTATGTTATTTACAGTTCAAATGAAATAATGCATTTCATGCAAGTTAGGATCAGCCTGGTGATCAGAGTTATGTAAAATTCAAATTCGTGTGAGCATGGCACGACATGCTAAACATTTTTGTACTCCATTTACATCATTTTATAAATCACCCAACACTGTTTCGTTAGAATTAAAATTAAACTGTCACGTATACTAACTTACTGGATTAGCACACCTGATATAATATATATCACCACTTGGGCTTTAACTTGGCACAATACAACAAACATGAATAGCATAACGCAGAATCGTTACAACCCATTAACATTTACATTCTCCTCTTCTCGACTGTGCTTGTTAGTATAATCCCTATGATTGCAGACACATGGATCAACTCAGAAGCCGCTGAATATATTTTCCTTTGTTGTTGGCTCTACCAGGTGAGCGGCATATGGTCAGTCTCGACGTGGAATGAAGAACTGCACAGGAGTAAAAGTAATTCTACTTTTCTCAGATGTAGAAAACGTTTGTTCCCTGGGCAATAACGTATGACTACATTATCTAATTGGACAGTTAGTCCTGGATGTCGTTATACTACATCACATCACTATAGTTTCAATACTTACATCACTTGTGTCACTTTGCAGTAGAAAAAGGGGATCAAAATCAGGCTTGATGAGGACAGGTTCTTGTATCATTTTATTTTGCAAGTCAGTGAAAGAGATTTAACGACAAATCCATGCTCGGAATGACCTCGTATTATGGCGTGTCTAGTGTTACAAAGGCTATATGCGCCCTGAATGGATGTTCAAAGGCGGAGTAAAGTGTTAAAATCCGCCCTTTAAGGATATATTACTTATCGACTAGGTCTTCATGTATCAACGTCATGTCTTCGAGTGCACTCTTATGAAGAATACGTTGTTGTTGTTCACTGTTAGTGTAAATATATTAAACATTCCGCCGTGATATTATGGACAAACTATACTGCTTGATTGTGTGATTTCTTTCTCCTCAGCACGCCATGTACTTGTTGACCCTTGCCAAGACAATAATAATCCACTGCGTTATGTGTAACACCAGCAGAGATTCTATGTTACTCGCTGAATGTCTGTCATGATGACGTAGATCCATTAAACAAAAAGCTGCGACGCTATGCGTTGTTGACAACAAAATAGACGGTGGCTGCTTCCAGAAGAAGCCTTATTTCCTAGAATCCACTGCAAATGATCTGGAAGATGATCATTGAAAAACATTCCAGCGGACCTGTCTTATGAGAAAAATAGCCAATGATTGTCGACCTTTGCCATCAGTCCGCGATACAATTATCCAGGTTGCATATATAGTAATTTTAGCCTGCCGAGTTAATCAGCCGTTCTCCGGCCAAATTGTTCAGTTAATACCTTCATCAAATAGTTTTTACTGGTCTCTGGAGCCACTTGCCATCCCAACCTATACATTGCGCAGAAGTGAACGTTTTACATTGTTGCGCCACTCGTCTAGCGCTGAAACCGCATCAAATTCAGAAACAAGCGGTTACAATATCACCTTTTATGATCAGTGAACTTCCTACTGACTATAAATTTGTGTTTCGTCTCAACTTGTCCAATTATATTTCTATCTTTTTTCATTTCCTGCTGAGTTTCCTTCTAAATTTTCTGTTACTCGTGTGCTTCATTCTGATAGTTAAACTACTTTTTCCTTACACTCATGTCGTTGTCTTTCTAACTGCAACCTTTCTAATTCTAACGCCTTGGCCGCTTTCCTTTTAGGTTATTTTCCGGATTAGAAATTGCAGATCGATACTGTATACAACGTTAAAAGAGAGACAATTGCAGAGGATATTTGTTTTCAACTTTACACCATTTCATATAATTATAGTCTGCATGTGACCCACTATAATCCAGTTTTATGTCCTTCAGACGTTATAAATCAGAGAGCTTATTTTTGTGTTCTTTCTGTTCGAGGTAATTTTCATTCATCACGACTACGCACGCATCACCAAACATAGGTGTTACCCGCGGACCTGGGCTTCGATATATTTTATATCGTTTATTGTATATGGTGTAAATTTGTAACTCTCTCTCTCTCTCTCTCTCTCTCTCTCTCTCTCTCTCTCTCTCTCTCTCTCTCTCACACACACACACACACACACACACACACACACACATATATATATATATATATATATATATATATATATATATATATATATATATATATATATATATATATATATATATATATATATATATATATATACCCAAACACATATATACACACACACACTATCTGAACCAGTTTTGTTTCATTATACAATCGAATTCTAGAGCTAAATACAAGCGGTTATACATACACACACTTAATAATGATAGGGTCAGGTGACAGCGGTGGCCCTTCCGAAGCAATGAATATAATTTTCTAGTGTTCACTAATCGTTAAGATATTTGCCCGGTGCATTTTTGTCCTATAACTTCATGATAATTACAGACCATAAAAGATTTTCTAGAGGTTTGAAATAAACGTCTCCGAATTAATATTTTCCGATATATTAGTCAACAAGATGTTATGCATCCTCCATGTCATCGCTATCATTATCGAATAATGACCAATCGCACATGTTTAAGTCTCCATTTGAATCTCTGAATCTCAAAAACAAATACACGCAAATTATGCAAGATAATAACATGGATCTCATCAGGAAATACTACTTGTTACTAAGGCTAAACAGCAGTCCATGTTAGTTTGTTCATAAAGTAGTTCACTCGTTTATAAAATATGACAGTTGAAATGTTGCCTTTCACACTTTTGTCATGTTAGAGCCAATAATACTCCATCTTCTCTGAACCGTCTGAGCTGATATTGAGATTGGAAATATCAGTTTATAATATTGATAAAATATCGCTTTGTTCTATCTTTGACACATCCCGTACAATTTTAGTCTGCATATATAATTTGTTTGCTTAGCATATATATGCAAATCCGGTCCAATAACAATCTAGGTGTCATCAGAAAAGAAACGAACATATTGTGTTTCTTTCGCAAAATTGGTTTGTCTACCCTAGCAATAATTATTTCTGCCTTTTTATCCCTCAATTTGACAGCTGAAAACGTGTGTCTGCTTTCAACTAGTTTCTCTTATTGGAGCCAGAATAAGCTAATGTCCTCAGGAAAGTTCGAACATGATTAATTTATAACGTTGGTCAACACATATCTATTCCAGTCTCTAAACTTCATTACCTGATCTAGAACCACCTACACTTAAATGTGGTATAAAGGCATCTCGGGTTTCATATGTGTATGTGTTTCTGTGTGCGTGAGGGGTGGGTGAATTTGGGTTATTAACTATCTTTATACACTCATACCACTACTACGATGTCTGCAGTGTGGCAGTTTATAGTCATCTCTAACACCAGGGCATCATACCGCAGACATGTAGTATCATGGCCTACCCAGTCACATTATACTGACACCAGGCCGACCAGCCCCAACGCTTTCTTGGCGAGACAGCTGCAAATACAAGTTTTATAAGTCTTTGGTATGACTCGGCCGGGCTTTCAACTTGCGACCACCCACATCCGGGGCAGATTTTCTAACTACAGCGGCCACTGGAATGGTCCAGGGCCTCATCTGAATATAGCAGTTAGGTTTCGAATGCGAATGTAAATTCCATGCTAATATGTCACTACAACAGTTTATTCTCTTATTTTATAGTGACAGTATGAGCGGTAAGAGTTGTATCCAAATCAATTAAATTATCTCAAGATAGTTACGGATGACATGGTTAATAGCAGTTATCCGAATATAACATTAGACATTGTCAGTGACCAATTTAACAAATTATACATTGTCATTGATCAATTTATTATATTAGACATTGTCAGTGATCAGTTCATAATATTAGACACTGTCAGTGATCAGTTTATAACATTAGACACTGGCAACAATCTGTATTTAAAATATATACAATCTGATCACACTTCTCATATTGTCCTTATTGTTTTTTATAGAGCAAATAAGAAATTACTATTAGAGCTTTGCATCTATCGAAAAGATCGCTGAATACTATTGAGTCTCTCCTTTATTCCGTAATTTTCCTTGCATGTTGCTTTCAGACGATCTATTAGGTGTAGCCATTGTTCACGCGCCAACTGTAGCCATATGTACTAACTAATATAGACTCTGACAGCGCGGATATGGAATTTATGATTTGGCCAAAAAGAAGAGGAAACAAACCAAAAAGTATAAATCCGAGGTCTTCTTCCGTCTGTGACCGCAAAAATGTCCATTAAACGTAAAGCTGTTATTAAAAGCACCATATGTCAACAAAGTTTATGAGAAAAAGAATAATGCAAATGATCGATTCCATTCCTTCTTAATCAAGAAATATACAAGTATGTCATTGGAGAAATGTTGTTTTAATATTTAAGGAAAAAACAACAAAACATATATGAGCGACTGATCTTCTGGAAATTGTTTTTCTAGAGATGACGCGTTTTCTTCTTGAAAATATAAACTGATTCTACCCTACCTTAACTATGTACTATGATCCTGATACAATTTTTATGACAAGATAACTTCTAAGTTATATAGTATTTTCGTACAAATTACGCCTCGCGAGTCCATATGCCTTCCCTTGAATGTAATTCGTAAACGTCAAGAGTGTCTGATAACAATACGTGTAACTGAGAAATATGGAATTGTAACATCCTACCTGTTCTGGCCTTGACTTGGTTGATTCTGTCCCGTTATATACGTCTCTGTGTGAAAGGCGCATACATTGGGAAAAGAGTTAGAGTTTTACATATTTATTAGTGGAAAATTATATTTAACAACCACTACATCTAAGCCTATTAGTTACATTGTTCTGAAATAGATTTTGTATTAAAGGATAGCATTAGTGGTAACATCAAAATGCAATGAGAGCATATAGTGCATGTTCACTGTTGCCGTTTTAACCACTGAATAAATCAACTATAATTATCACTTATAGTTCAAGTTACATAATCATCTGTCCTTTTCTTTCTTTTTGTCTTTCTTTCTCTCGTTTTTTCTTTCTTACTTTCTGTCTCTTTCTTTCTCTTTCATACTTTCTTTCTTTCTTTCTTTCTTTCTTTCTTTCTTTCTTTCTTTCTTTCTTTCTTTCTTTCTTTCTTTCTTTCTTAACACTGAAACCCCACTTTGTAAACATGATAACTGACCCCTGCACAATTTGGAATTTTACAATATATTGGAGACGTATTGACTAAAGAATCATAATTCTATAATTTTATCAATACTGCTAGGTTTTCATTTTACTGAGGTTGACTGATTGTCTACTTTCTGCCCAAACTTAAACATTACCATGTGATGACAGACTTTAATTAAAACGTCAAATTACTGGAATATACTAACAAGTCACTTCTTGATTTCTAAAATGACGAAGGTGCTCTTTAACATCTCAACATCGTCAACCGCTTCCAGTTAATTATAAGGTTGTTTATAAAATGTTATTTTAATGTAATTTGTTGGATTTTGTACTTACCTACGTTTCATTAACACTAAATTGATTCTTTAATTCTGAACAGCCTTCCGTTGTATTGTATGATACAAAGGCTTCAAAGGAACTTAAATCCTTTCAAATTTGTTAAGTCTAGACGGAGCATTACTGATAAGCGACGGAATAAGCCTGTTATGAGAAATGAATGTCCGTATTGGTGATTGATTTCTCAGGGATGTGCACGTTCCATGATAACCTTGCATCCTTCTAAACCTCCAATACCAATTTTTCCAAGTTCCAATTCATGTCGTTAGTGAAGGTTGTAGAATGACGGGATTAGATAAATTGAAACATTATTTATATTACATATAATAAGCTGAGTAGTGTGTATCTGTTGTTTGTGTGACGAAAAGATATAAGTATAAGTAAAAAGCTATTACGGGCACGGTAACAGCAAGTGTATAGCAATATATAGAGGATATTTGCTTGAAACGAGTGAATAACGGATATATTTCATCGAGTGGATGAAAAACTCAGTATTTTCACGAGTGGCGAAGCCACGAGTGAATATACCAGAGTTTTTCATCCAAGAGATGAAATATATCCGTTATTCACTCGTTTTAAGCAAATATTCTTTTTATTTTATGCTCACATACGTTGGCTACCTCACGTTTGTGACACAGTGAAAGAGCAGACCCAAAAATCTGACCCAAAAATGTAGTTCCTGTAGTGAAAAAATATTATTTTTTCACTGTTATTTTTTCACTGCAGTGAAATATCAATATTATTTTAACTAGAAAATCAAGTAATTCACTGCTGAGCATAAAATAAAATAGGATATACCTTGAATTTAGAATACCAGCAGTATGAAACCTAACACAAATTCTTAACATAACATATATAAACGGGTCATAAATATAGGGATTCCTTTTCCTCGTTGTATTCTTATTTTATACGTTAGAGCTCAGACTGCTTCACGCGACGCAGAAAGTTTTACGCGACGCAGAAGCATGAGGGCGTATAATACAATACAGGTGGACAATGCCAGTAGCCAGTGGCGTCGCTAGGGGCGTGCAGGGAGTGCGGACCGCACCGGGTGATACCATCTCAGAGGGGTGACACCAAAATGAAAAATTGCAAATTTTAATGTAAAAATGACTATAACAAAGTTGTTACAGTTCTTAAATACTTTTACCTTCTGACCGTCAATTAATTTGTTTTTGTTCTTGTCATTTTTATACTGTGGACTTATTTTAAGAAGAAGAAATCCATGGTGGAAGTCTGGAGGGGTGACACCATATGTTTACCGCACTGGTTGACACCAACCATATCGACGATGCTGCCAGTAGCTGGTAAATTGTGGTGTTTATGCAAATATGCGGTTAAAGCTATGATATAGTGACGCTTGCTATTAGCTCGTTATTTAAACGTCTGTACTTGGTGATGAAACCATGAGTAACAACTGAATATCCGGCATTTAAACATAATGTAAGGAAGTTACAGGACCGTGAATATTAATAATTTGAAACACTCTGTTCAGAGTAAATATAAATTAAAATTAATGTTCATATCATGTTCACACAATATCTTCCTTTGCTTCGCAAATTAAATAATACATGCAGAATTGGTGACATGACTGATGAATTTCGACAATCACGGATAGATAATGGGAAGGGGCATTAAAACATTATATTTTATCGAACTAGTTTTGTTTCAAAGGGGTTCTTAGATCAGACGTGTAAATGTAAAATAATAATGTCATCCCTTGGACTTTATAAAAGATTTTTTCTAAACATGATTCATTCAATCAAGATTTTCGACGACTGAGGTTAGCAATCAACATGTCATGTAACATTTAACTATTTCATGGACATACTACAACTCGAACATATTCAGATCTTGAAAGAAAACAAGAATGGTTTGAAATTACATTATTAAATGTCTCGGTTCTTTTCGATTGTATTATGACTTTCTGCTGCTCTTGTACGTCTCCATTGTCGCGGTAATAGGAGGTCCCATTTTGTGGAGAGCTAGAGGGCACTTCGGACCACCTCCAGCTTGACGGTGACGTTGATAAGAAAATCAATATGCATCACCTTTTAAATGGAATGTCCCATATTAAGTGGTTAGGTCGCATTTGAAAACCCAGACAAATTAGGTATTTCCATGTTTGTAAAATAGGACTTTTCCTAAATGATAAAAACTGCAAATAAATGTTGTTTTTTTTTTAAAAAGCATATCGAAAGAACGTTTGCAGTCTAACCATATTATTGTTGATATTACTGATGTAACTCAACAGGATATTCAAACATAATGCAAAGTGTAATGTGAACAATTTGTAAACCCGTAAACGAAAACTTGAATTCGTACGATATATCTTTTGAACTACTGAATATTTCATAGAGTACTAAAATAAAAAGAAAGCAAAGCTGACATGGTCGTGGACGTATTTAATTTATTTGCTATCTTTTTATGGTTTTTCTTTGCAATTCCGACTATATAAATAGCTCTCGAAAACAATGATCTAGCATAACGTAAGCGACATCCATTTAATATGGGATAATTTCTACATCGCATCAAGTCTGATAGAAAATATATTCTCTCCCCTCATTTATGGCACCCAGAGAAACTAACAACATTGTTGACACCCATGAGAATAATTTTATCTAACATTAATCAAGAGTAAGCGTAACATTAAAGTGACAGACATAACATCATAATCTGATTATAAGCGGCGTTATCAAATTGTGAAAACACAGTGTTTGCACCATGTTCTGAGATTAGAAACGAAATTTTGATCTTCATAACTATCTTTTCATCATTTGTACAACGATTAGGGACGCCAAGTCTTTTAATAGAAACTAGCTTTTCAGACATACAATGTAATGGAGCTGATGCTTGTAACAAATTAGAAAATTGGCTTGATTTTCTCATTAGTCTTTACTATGTTTGCGACAGACGGATTCGTCAGCTTATATGATGCCAATAAGAGCCCAGCATATCAAATTACGTTAAAACTAAAATTATGAAATATCTGTGCATTAGATATTAAAATACTTATAATTATTAACACGTATGACCTCGTGGATATGTTTGAATTTTAGTATTTCGTTTCTCCATGGATTATACGTTGATGAAGCAAGTTTTCTAGAAAAGCGATGATATTCCTGTAATTATTGGGATGGGTTAATTGCGAGGTTAAAATAAATATCAATAGATAAGGTTTTGATGATGCTGGAATATTACTTTGATAGATAAGTGGTAATATTGTCCTGAACGTCTACATAAGCTTCAACTAATTAAAGTTTGCAATCATAACAACATAATCCCACAATCATTTAGAAGTTGGTTAGAAACGTATACCGTCAACACGTTAAAATTAAAATATGTTTGTATCCCATTATATCCCTCTTTTAATCTCTGTCAGTTATAACTATATTGCGATCCTATCAAAGACTATTATAATTCTTGTATAAGTATACCATAGCGTTCATTTTGTAATGGTTTCGAATTTATTATTTATTTGAGGACTACCTAATTTGTCATCTTTTTTCTACTATTCCCTGTCCAAACATTTATGTAATTATTTTTGTTAATTATATATGACTCTACATGAATTTGTAGGTAATCTGTATCAGTTATAAACAATGAGATGTTCTCACTAGCAAAAGTAGCAGAAGTAGCAAAATTATTATTTCAATTAAAAACTTACTTCTAGTACTGTTACTTCAAGAATAACGACTTATTACTAAGGTTTTCAGTTGTTAAATGATAATTATTCGCACACTCAAGTACGTTGAGATATATAAATATGTTGTTTTGAAGATATTCTTATTATGCTACATGTCTGCGGCATTAATTTCGAATTCTTCCTTTAATTATTCTTGATTTAATCTTTGGAATCTGTCGTTGTCGATATATAATGTCAAATTTGACTTATTTATTGTCAAACGTTCATCATATACCGAGACGCAGCATTGAAAAGCAGGTGGGAATCAAGTTTATCATTATTCATGCATATATTCCTAATCTTTTCAAATATGTTTTCTTGACCTTGCATTGGTGTGAGTCACCAATTGATTTAAATTGCAAAATATGTCATATCTTTGCAATATGCAAGTAATTCATTATATCTTTGTCATATGGCAATATGTTACATTTTTCTCTACTTCTAATATGCATGAGATCTTTATTATATTGCTAATATTTCATATATGTATCATACAGCTAATCGTAGTATGCCTTCTCTGTTCTTCGAGTACTAGAAGGAAATGTATTGATTGGTATTACATTTGTTTTCGTAAACGATCTAACATCCCCGATGTATGGGTTCAAGTTTCTAACACGTTTAATGGCTTTAATCATTTTGTAATCTTCTGAAATCTTTCCAATTATTTCGTTTTTTTAACAACTTTCCTGCCATCGTCTTAAAATATATTGCCTAAGCAAAATTAAATCTGTTAGCATCATTATTTGGTAATACTGTAACTTTTTAATGCGAGTGCTTCATCACCAATAATTGATAAAGACATTTAACTTATAGGCTTGTTACGTGCTTAGGCTCGAATAAGCAGCAACACAGAAAGAGTGAAAACTAACAAGCTTGTATAACTTTAACAATGAATTTATTTAGTACAATTATTTTCATAAAATAATTAAACTTACGGTTTTAGAGAATCAAATCCAACAAATATAGAATTCACAAAATAATCCACTAATGGAATTTCAAGTCCTGATAAATAAATGTTCTAATAGTTCCAGGTTCGAATCTTGACGATGTAATAATCCAAAATGGCTGACAATGTCACGTGATACAGTTCTTGTTTTTAAATCATCCAGATGAAATTATGAAACATATGTCCTTTTCCAAATAAATAGAATGATTCTTCTTTTCCAACGAATTGACACAGTCCAGAACAATATATTAAACTCAAAACAGAAAATACACAACTTCTTTAAAATAAGCCCAATTTATATTCTACTACTACTAAAGTTAGCTTCTAAAACACAGCTATATATATTGTTTTTCTGAAGTAAACAAGAGGAATCATGTGAGTCTGGAAGGTCATGGAAAGAGCTACCTTCACCAAGTCACATGCTTAAAGAATGAACTAGAAGAATAAATCAGCCACTAATAAAATGCTGTCCCCGAAACCAACCAATAGAATTGAAGACTTGTTGACAATGTCTAAAGCAAGGTCAGATATTGAGGTAACCAAGCCAAGGTCAGCCTGTTTACCAGAAAAGTCCAGGTCAAGTGAATTTTCTAGAAAAATTTCCCATTTAAATAATAATAAATCCTAAATGACAAATTTGGACCTAATAATTAAAAATAAATAAAATTAAATCCAATAGCCGTAACAGGCTGAAAAATTGCGGATAAAGCGTGGGGCACACTGAGAAGGTTTGTAATTTGAATTACACGTCTTATCTTCAACACCACTGTAATTGCCATTGAATGATCCTACTTTGCTGGTTTAGAATTCTTTTTCAAAACTATGACAGAAGTTGCTGGAATTATAATAGTTTATATCTTCTTTTGCGTACATAATTTGAGCAGCGTTTCTTCATGAAATTTTGGTGTGAATATATTCAGTATTGTTGTGCAAATGTACGTAAAATATGTATATGCAGTCTATTCTTTTGCGTGATATAGGTTTATGTTTCTGTATACTGGATGAATATTCCTGAATGTATTTGTTTCACTGTTTACTCCACATTGCTTTCACAATCATATTGCAGAACATAAGGGAGATCTCGAATTTCAAAGCAGAATACTCCTATGCAGTGTATCTATTGTATTAGCTACATGACAACATACATGCAATTATTGGTGACTCAGACAACTTTTGCGAAAGTTCTTTCTATAGGCGTATATCTTTAACGGAGATGACACTAATCTTTGTAATCCTGCATTCAGCTATGATACTGTTTCCTTCTATCTAACAAAATCAATATGCCCCCGTAGCTTGCATTACTCTTTGTAACTAATCATATAATTCTGGCTACGATTTCTCAAACATGCACACATACACATAATTTTGATCTAACATTGCTGAAGCCAATGTATGTATGTATGTATGTATGTATGTATCTATGTATGTATCTATGTATGTATCTATGTATGTATGTACATGGGGTTGTAGGTGGGTGTGGGTGTGAGTGTGAAATCATATTAAGGCAGTTATACAGTGAAGATTTTAAAAATGTTTAACTTCCTTTAAAGAGAGCCATCTTGTTCATGATCTTAATTATTCACAGTATATCTATTAATTTTATATAATTATGTTTGCAAAGTGTTAACAGACTTTGTTAAATGTATGGAACGTTTGATTAATATGGACACATTTGGAATAAAATTACAAATTGTAATCACATGCTGTAAATATTTAGACAATGGCATATATCTCATGCTACCATATTAATATTTGGTGTCTAAGTAAAACCATCTCTTCAAACGGATATTAGTCGAACATTAATGGCGCCTTCTGAGACGTAACTATAAACACGATGTGCAATAATATGGTAAACGTATATCCCAATCTTATCCGTAATATAAACAATCCTGACAAAATTATGAAGGCAGTTCTTAGCTATTGAGTGGTTGTCGAAATCAACCATCGAAAAGGGGATCAACTTATCGATTAAACACAAACGTTGGCAAGGACTAGCCACTAGCCTATTACGCCCAAACTTATGAGAATTATTTTTATTGAGGATATATCATATACTAAAACTAAATCATACATAACGTACATTTACTTTTTACTTTTCTATGATCCGTTTTACGGAACTTTGTGATCAATTTCGTTATATGTGCATTGCATACATTCGTTCGTCTGCTTCTATATATCCTTTGTATGTTCTCGGAGTTTTGTTCCACATACTCTTGATGTCTAATAGCTTAGAAGATCTAGCGATGTTTATTTCATAATTCTTCCAGGCGTAAACTGACACCTTTTGTTAATCATTGATTTTAAATATATAATAGACCATCAAGAATGCACAGTTATCTCACATACATTTATATGTTCATTGGTTACATCAGCGATAAAGAATGCACCTTTCGTCTCTCTTATTTTCTTTTGGATTTTTTGGGGGGTAACATTTTGCAGAGTTCTTGTTTCACTTGAAATAACGGTATATTAGCCCAAATGCGTGAAATAGTCGAATGTTAGATGGTTCTCAGAACTGTTTTAGGTTTGAGAAGTACCGGTAACCTTCAAACTTATTTACCTATTTTATTCATCAAGGGCAAAGAAGCAGTTATAAACTGTATGTTCACTAGCAGAAGTGAGGTGCTGCGAAACATCATCATACTCCAGGGGACTCTCATTTGATATATTAATATCAAATTCAATTTGGCATTTTTTCTCCAATCGGACACCCATAAACCATCAGCCTAGCATAGATTTAGCTGAGATTAGGTCAGAGCATAATACAGCAGCATGCTGGGATCAGCCCATAATACACTTGAATGCTGGGATGATTTGCCATTTTTTGCATTTTTGAGAAA
Source organism: Unio pictorum (assembly GCA_030141615.1). Lineage (NCBI taxonomy): Eukaryota > Metazoa > Mollusca > Bivalvia > Unionida > Unionidae > Unio > Unio pictorum. The sequence goes on from JARLTB010000113.1 coordinate 3,009,161, forward strand.
ATGGGATAGAGTGAGAGAGAGAGAAAATAAATGCATTTTTTCAGTATCCTAAATTTCGTACAATGCCTGTATTGCATCATTTCTTTCATAGAATTCAGTACTATTGTGTTATGCAGAAAACTGTATTTGCAGTAGCAGACGTGAGGTGCTGAGAAAGATCATCAATCTTGTTACTCGGAAATCATTCATCGATTATTTTTCAAATAAGATTAAAATAAGGCATTTCAGTGAATCTTTTTAGTTTTTAAGTCTTATAAGCTTATTACCATCGCGAATGCAACACGAAATATACCATTTTACGATAGATTTGATTGAACGAAGGAGCAGCGCTATAACCATTTATGTAGTTTATTGGTCCTCGTGTTAGCGACAGGAATAAGATTGCTAAATCAAGTATCAAATTTTCCTCCCAAAACTTGATGGGAAAGTGTAAAAGACCAAAGTTTAATTCAGGAAAGCACCATTTACAGTTTGGTACCAATAACAATGCCCAGAATTAATTATTTGTGTATTACCGTATTGCAATAAACAGCACGGAATGATGAATCGAAAATGTCTCCATAATGATTGACGTGCTTATTCTCTCTTTTTTACGTACTGTTTGATTTTTTTGTTTCTACTTGTCTTTAACACTGCTGCAAAAAAGAAGACATATTCTTTTTCACTGTACTAATGTATTCAGACTTGGTATAATATGATCAGGTGTTTTTTAAAGATTGTTATTCCATATGCATTGTAGATAGTGTGGGCATACAGTTATACCATCATTGTGACCGTAACTGTAACTCGTCTTAAACGGTGGATAGCATTTCCCCCAATGTTTCCTTCATTAAGCATAGTACCCCTATGTTATAGCGAGTATTATATTTTGAATCATTTTCTGCGAGTATTGAGAGTGGATCAGTTGGTCAAAAACAGTTCGTGTATAAGAGAAGCACATAAAGGGGAAGAGTAAGACAAATTATCAGCAATGGATGATTGGCAATAATTGCAAAGCATGCAGATTTGGTAAGCATGCATAGCTTCGGTAATAAACAACAAAACAAACCAACAGACCGGGGTTATTTATACTGACAATGAAAGATTCACTAAGGTAATACAAATGGACTCATTTCGTGAGTTTATAGAGATTGTCACGTTCTTTGCCTTGAGGATATATTTCCTTTACACTAAATCCCTGAAATAAATTTTTCAATACGTAGCCAAATGGGTTTTAACATTGAAACAGTAAGCGGCCGATCCCTTGGACCATTTAATCAATATTAAAATAAAATATTTATGTTAATTACGGTGAAGTAATTTCCTTTCATCTTTCAAGCAAACTGTACTGCTGGAACGTAAACAAGCTAATTTTATGATTAGAAAATCTTTGAAGCAGTTTTTGCTCGTCATTGGAAATTGAGGACAATAAACGTTATGTGAAATACATCCTGGTCAGGGCATCTGCATCTCTTTGATCTATATTTATGTCTTCAAAACATCTTTTAACGATCAGTATAACATGAATTTCCAGCTGAGACACTCATTGACAAACATACTATAATTACTTTATGCAATTATTATCAGAATGTAAAAATTAGATTCAGGTGTATATACAATGATAGCAGGGTTGGAAGGCGGCATGAAGAAAAATAGCAAGGTCTCCCAAAGGTGTGATCAACAGCTTGGTCTTCAGCATAAGAAAAACAACCCAAACGAACATTTACACAGTTACACATAAATCGAACAATAGTTACATTAAAGTATCAACAATAAGGAAAATAAATGCCTTAAAGCAAAACAATAAATGAAAAAAAATTATTAGATGCTGAGAAAGCGAATCGTTTACTAGATAAAAGGTTGAATATATTTTGACACAGCATAATAGCGCATATAATCTTTGGCGTCACCAGCATATCGAACTGCAGAGTTCACCATCTGTAACGGTGCATATCTCTTGCATCGAACTTGACATATCGGATTATATTGCCGCTATACGTAACACATAAATGACTTTCTTTCTTTTTTACTGGAAGGGCTAGAAAACAAATAATAATAATAATAATAATAATAATAATAATAATAATAATAATAATAATAATAATAATAGTAATAATAATAACAATAATAATAACAATAATAATAATAATAACAATAGTAACAATAATAATAACATTACTAATAATATTAATTGCTGATAATAACGGAGATAGAGGCTGACAAATCTGAGAGCATAAAACGTCTTCCAACAGGGTTAAACTCCACATTTGTTACTAAATTATTTTATTTTTGTATAAATCACCTCTATAATATCCAACATTTTTTATGATGTCCACTATCATTATCAGTCCATCTGTTTTTGTCCTAATAGGATAATAACAAAAAAAAATTGACAAAGCGACCAGCTGGCATCAAATGTTTGGCGAGTTTAGTGTGATGAAACTAGTTGCCTCTTGCATTCGTACAGACTAGACAAGGTCTGATATGACATTTTTATCACATACGCATTAAATCTTAAATGTTTGGTCTGCCTTTCGATAGAGCCGATTGATCCATAGTTTTGTAGACACATCCATATTCGACTACTTAGATTTTCTTATTGACATCTGCATGAAGATATTTTATACGCGGTAAGGTATATCGAACTTTTATCAAACCCTATTCGTTTGAAACTGAATTCATAGAGAACTGCTAATGAAAAGTTTACAAAGCGTAACAAGAGTATGCAGTAAATTCAAAACCGTATTCATGTTTTGTGATAGGTCGAGGAAAGAACTCGTTTGATATGATTAATGACTACCAATAATTGCGTGTTCATTGGATTGTATGTAGTCTCGATCTGATGGCTTTGACCTAAGACATAAATAAGTCAATTCTTCCAAACCTTAGAAAAAGAAAACACGCACGCAATTGTGTAAATATAAGTTACGTGTCCTTCTGCTCACACTGTAGGCGACAATAGGTAAATTTCTGACGATAACCTTAGAAGATCACATGAGTAAATAATGTGTCAGTATCTTTGGATATTTTGTCCTATATTTGGGGTATCTGGGTTGGTGTGCTATTACTACTCGACCTTAAGCTTGAACATATAACTTTATATGTACAATTCTTTCATATACCCTTCTTTTCAAATAACATTTGAGCTACACAAATCTTGTATTGAGCCTAGCATCTTTTGAGCAGATACGTTTCGTTCGAAAAAAATGAGGTGGTCGTAATGTGTTTGGTTACATATGGAGGATGACGTTTGGTCGATAGGAAATATTGACTGGACTCGGGTAGCTTGCAACACAAGCAAGTTTCTGTCTTTTCTTCTTCTCGGATAGGATGTCCAGGATTATATTTGTTTCTAGCGGGAATATGATTATAGGATGTGAATTTCTAACATGTTATTGTCTCTTGAGTCAGGCACAGATGTCCTTCAGTTCAACGTGCCCTTTGCCGGACAAACTGGATATTCCAGATAAGAACTTAGATCAGATGCAGGCATTTTGAGGTGCCGTTTCTTAATCAATATGTGTTAGTTTCTTTTTTTTGGTCAGTTTACTTTAGTGACATTTTAGTAGTAATAGAGATCTCAGTAGTAATACTAATATTACTTGGTTTAGTAGTCTTAGCTATTTCAGAAGTAGTATTTTTGTAGTACGAATTTCTTCCAACATGATTTTAATTACAGGTTTAGTCTCTAATTCAGTATAACAAAGAAAGAGTGAAAACAACAAGGTTTGTAAAATTTAACAAATAGTTTATTTCTCTGGACTTTAATTCTAAAAATGCTGGAAAAAACAGTTTTAAAAACAGTTTTAAGAACTAAATCCATATATAATCCAAGAATAATCCACGAATTAAATTACTAAAGTCCTAGTAATGAAATGTTCTAATAGATTCAAGTTGGAGTCTTGTTAGAAAATCCAAGATGTTAACGATGATGTATGTCGAAGTCTCTTTTGTGCTTATCTACAGTTCCTTGTAGAAACACAATATTTAACACTCCGGTGTTGGAAATCGAATACTATTTTGGTAAACTGTCTATGTCAAAAATTCTGTATGAGAACATCCAATCTTTCCAGATATACGAATTAATCCTTTAAAATCCAAAAGAATTGAGGAAAGGTTAACATCGATTCAAACAATGGCTACAACAAAAGAAAATGACTTAAGATCAGATTTTAAAGCCCAAATCTAACTATATTTTACTAAAACAAAGATTATATCGTAATTTAATATGCAGTTTCGAAGCAATCACATAATTGCGAAACCAAAAAAGGTGTGGAAGGAGTCATGTGACCATTTGTAACACGCATTCCTAACGTTTACCTGACGAGAATAACACATTTTTACTTTAATAATAAAACTTTTTTTTACTTCTTAATTCACTAGCTTCATTTTGACCTTGACCACATCCAATCATTTTAAAATATAACCAAAAATCTTTAAGTGGGTGCCACTAACTTTGACTTAAGTTCAGAAACTAGGTCAACATTACTTGTTTACCCCCCCCCCCCCAAAAAAAAAAAAAATCGGGCCAACCGATTTTCTGAAGAAAACAAACTTCATCATTAGTGAATAATTTACATCAAAATATCATGTATTGAACAATAAAAAATAATTTAAAACTGACAGACAATATTACATTTAAAACCAATATATATCAAATCAGATATGCATATGCAGAGTGATTTACATGATAAAGGTTTCTTTTACCGTATATTTAATTATACATTAGGTTTAAGAAAAACATAAGTACTCTAATGAATTACAGTGTACACGAAATACATTTCTATACATGGCAAAGTGCATGTGCCATCCAATTTGTATGTGCCTGATGGCAAGATTATATATATATATATATATATATATATATATATATATATATATATATATATATATGTGTGTGTGTGTGTGTGTGTGTGTGTGTGTTGAAATTGAGTACAGTAACAAATACAAAATACAATATATGAACTATAATTAGTTTCTACCTTGACTAAACTCAATGAGTCAGAAATTACTACTACTACTACTACTACTACTACTACTACTAATAATAATAATAATATTCTTGTACTTATTCATCTTATTATTATTATTAGTATTAATACTATTATCATTATAAATGATATAAAACCATTAATAAATCGCTAAATATTCAAGTTATTCAAAAGGTTCAGTGATACGTGCATACGCACAAATATATATGCACAGACACTTTGATATGTTTCTATCTACCTTCCTACTTACAGAGTAACTATATACATAGCCACCTACAAAGCTACACGAATACACCAGTTTCTCAATGATAATACTATCAATATATTGTGAAATATAACTGTGCACTACGATAGCATATGCTTTTTTTTGAAAAATGGTGTTGTTATTAAACCGTAAAAGAAAACAAGCTTAGAAACCTTTTAAAGGATTCTAATATTTTACAAATGAAATATTTATTGTGTTATCAACTCGAAACTGGGAAAAGTTACAAAAACCGCGGGAATGCACTGGCAAACATTTCCTTCCATTAAACTTTCTTTATATAAATGAGCTATGCTCATCTCTGTTGAGAACTTTATGTGCTTGTTTTTAGGACCGTTTTGAAACGTAAATGCAATTAGAAGGTCGCGATTTTATTTTTCCAGATAAGATGCGTCGAATGTGTTATTAGCAGTGCGATAAAATAAGACATAATACTTATCGTAATGGTTAAAGGTTGAGTTTTAACCTGTTTGGTAGACCATCCCTACCTATTTCAAAGCTGGTTTACGCCAAATGTTCGTTTGAAACAAATGATATATGATACACTGGTGAGTGTGAATGCAGCAAGAACAAGAGTTACAGGTAAAGGTCCGACATTAGTTTTAATGTGTTTCTATTAATATTGAAACGTTATTTCCTGACACTTTCAAGATATAGATTTTGTTATTCATAGGGTTTGTTGTAGCTTTGTTATCAGATCTTCAGACTCATAATCGAAAGGCCGTGGGTAAAATATCATCAGTGTCAGCCTGTGTCTGCAACGCACTTTGCTCACACTAGTCCGTATGAGACAGCAAGCAATATCGTAATGGTGCCACTACATCCAAGAAACACAACAATTAATAAGGAATATTTGTTTCACATTGTGTATGCTCTATGTTAGAAAATCTTTGTAAATACGCGTCTTACATTAGCTAATAATTATCCATAATTTGATCGCTAAGCAGTAATTATATCAGCTCTGATTAAAGATGAAGTTTTATTAAGTCCAGTAATATTCACACTTGGGTATCAAGCCGTAAATATCGTATCTGATGAAACGGTGTGTAAACAGTCGAAAAATCATTACCCACAGTTGGGTATCAAGCAACACATATTAAGTTTGTTTGTTTGTTTGATTATGATTTTTAACGTAGATTTAACAATGTTTCAGTCATATTGCTACGATGTCTGGAGTGAGGCAGTTTATAGTGATGTCTAGCACTGGAGCGTCATGCCGCATACATGTAGCATGATGTCCCATCTAGTCACATTATCCTGACACCAGGCCGACCAGTCATAACACTTACCTCTTAATGCCGAGTGTTAATAAAGGCAGTTGTTAGTACCGTTTTTGTAAGTCGTTGGTATGACTCGGCCGGGGATCTAATCTACAGCCTTCCGCTTCCGCGGCGGACGCTCTACTCACTAGGCCACCAGAGCGGTAACACATATTAAGGCTATGGTTCATGGTGGAGTCTCATTAAACAGATTATTGTCCACATTTCGGTGTCAAATAATACATACCTGAGATGTAGTCAATAAGTATTTACAAGAAATATACTAGGATGGCATGAGTGAAAGTTTGTCTACGGACCCAGATTGGAGTCTGAGCCTAAGCTTTAAGAACTATTTTTGGGTGGACACAGTTAGTTACGTTGGAGTGTAATTTGGACAGACTAAAATGCTATCAAATGGGAGCTTTGCTTCAGACACAGAAGAAAGGTGTTGAAACATATGCTATAAGTATGTGTTAATCCACAGGACGTAACAAAGAGCGGAAACATCCGACCACTGAAGATGGCATTTCCATATTAGAATACAACTTCATGTAAGACATAGATATAACGTAATCGGCCCAGTTAAATAAATGGCTAAGGCTGTGTAACAGAATTGTTACCGACTGGATGGTGGATTAAATGAACAACACAAACACAATATGTGAAAGATAATGTAAATTTATGAAATAAATTATTAATGAAAGATAATGATGTATCAACACAATAACTCATGCGTTCAACCCACGATCATACTCCACAACTATTCACAATTCAAAAATTAAATATTAAATACAAAATAAACACAGATCCAAGGAATCTCCTGGACTAAACACAGATCCAAGGAACTTCCTGGACTACAAAAATGATTCAAATAAAATGGAGCCTTTACAAAAGTTGTATTAACGCAAACATAAATTGCGATAACAAATACAAACATCAAACTATACTATCGCACGTATGGATTGCGACAACAAGTACAAACATCTACATGTATTTTATCAAGTTGCTAACTATTATTGAGATTCATATAATCCCTTGAAATTCTACTGTGATTCAAATTATCTATGTGTAAATATAACAATGTATTAAATTGTAACTACAATTGCAACACACACGTGTCTCGACCCTGCACAACCGTACGATTCACCAACTGTTGAATCCCCGCCCAGCTTCTCCGAATACCTAGGGTTGACCCAATACTTTTATCGGTCACTTGCCCTTCACGGATCCACTACAGTTATACGTACAGACAGCATACAGCATCTACTAGAACCATCGGTCCCAAACACTAGATACTACCCCGGACGTTTACACCTCTAGACAGCTCTGACACTCGGACATTTAGACTTCTAGATTTCCGGATATTTACACATCTCGACAGACGTAGACGGACAGACAATCCGACAGACAGACAGTCAGATACCTCAATTTGATCTCACAATCAAATGGCACAATCACGGCACAATCAATCACATTCAGCTACAATTCAGCTACATTCAGATACGTTCAGAGACGTTCAGCTACAATTCAGAGACAGCATACAGCATCTACTAGAACCACCGGTCCCAAACACTAGATACTACCCCGGACGTTTACACCTCTAGACAGCTCCGACACTCGGACATTTAGACTTCTAGATTTCCGGATATTTACACATCTCGACAGACGTAGACGGACAGACAATCCGACATACAGACAATCAGATACCTCAATTTGATCTCATAATTAAACAGCATAATCACGGCACAATCACGGCACAATCAATTACATTCAGCTACAATTCAGCCCTTTGGCTGGAGAAAGAATGACGATCTATCTCTCCTTTGATAAAATACTTTTGACTCGTAATCTTATCAAAATTGTTCTACCTTATATATCTTCAAATAGGTGAGCAGAATTCACGGCAAAATTTCCGTGCACCCCGTGATTCTAATGTTCCTGACTTCAAGTGATTTGTAGTCAGGCACATGCGAAATCGCTACACGTCACTTACCTTGAAAAACACTTATTCACCCCCAGGTAACGCATGTACGACGAAACAAAAAAAAAATGGTCAAACTGGTTTGTAATTCAAGAAGAAATAAATTCAATTTTCGCCTAATTCTGTGACAGGCTGGTCATGAACTAATTAACCACTTTGTCTATTGGATGACTGAATCCAACGTATGTTCAGAAACTATTTCGAATGAGTTAAATCGGTATTTTTATATATAAGAGTGATATTTGAAGCGTTTTGTATATTTTTATGACATTCGTTTTGTTTCTTTGAACCTTTCGCTAAATTTAATGCTGATCGATAGTGCAAAACACATATTGTATAAAATAAGCTGCAGTTTAACGTACAGCACATCATACACCTACCTATGCACACGTGCAACATGACATAGGTACATGATAATTCTCCTACTGATGTGAGATCGTGTTGTAAAATCCAGATCATGTTGTAAAATCAAGGACAATTTGAAACACATTTACGGATGTAATTTTCTGTCATATCTTATATTTCTGAGATAGATAAATATTTTCAAAAATGGTCGCGATGTCATGATGACCCTCGTTCTGGAACACCATTATTTGCAATTGGTTATTTGGCTGCTTTGAATGGGAACACTGAAGAAGATTGTCTATACACCGCGGAATACATTTATATTATCACGGGCACTAATATGTAAGCTATATTTAATTGTTCTATACTGCAAAAACATTTGAAGCTCGGTAAGGTTTGTGCAGGATGGAACCCACATTAGTTGACGGCTGATCAAAACAAGACTCTGGTTCAAATTGCTAACTAGATACTAGCAAACAGCCAAAACGTTGACCAAGGACGTTTGAATGAAATTGTCACGGGTTACACAACTTAAATGTACATGTCTGAAACCCACTCAAGAGAACAAAATCAAGCCTGAAGAAAACCAGAAAGAATATACAACTCGTTGAAGTTGGAATATCAAGAAAGTTTTTTAACGAATTGTTGTCGATTTTAAAGATCTGGTCTTCCACGCATATACCTGTGCCTGTCTCTGCTAGTGTACTGTAACTGAGCATCTGCGTCTCCAAAGTGTTGCCAAAAGAGATGGAACGTCACCAATCCGCGCACCGTTGCTCGTGGTATACATTGGACCAGAGCATAAGTACGCCTTCCTGACATACTACCTAGTGGAGTACAGCATCAAAACCTTTAAAAGTCCTGTATACATCACACATTTAGCTACAAGTGATTTTTTTTTATTGAATCTCGTTGCCAACAATTTGAAAAACGCTATAGAGCTAATCGTGCAGTTTTCCAGAACATGTACAGCATACTAAAAGGGGAATAAAACTGCATAAAACATTTTGATAATGAGACGGATAAATTTATGTTGGTAGCACTTTAAAGTGGTTCAGTAACGTAATGACAACTAGTAAAGTGCTCTTTGTAGATCTCAAACACAACACATTATAATTAAACAGTGAAACACTAACTAAATTACAGTCGGAACAAGACAGAACTTGCTGAAATTAAAAGAAATAAGTATACGTGCTCAGAGTACTAGATTAAATAACAGTAAATAACTCTTAATGACAGATGTACATCTGAGAAAAAAATCAATTATGCGCCTGAGTTCCGCAGTGTATCCCATAATAGCTGTGCTGAAGATGTCTTAGAATGTGTCAGAATCCATGACAAAACTTGTAAAGGGCATATACGACCTTCCCATGAGAATTGTAGCGCTATCTGGGGATTTGCAATGATAATAATCCTAATCAGAGGATGACACTCCAAAAAAACAACCCTCAAGAAATATGTCACATGAAAGGACACTCCAGCCTCGAAATCATTCCTTGATTAAAAGGAGTCAGATTCTTAACTATAGAGTTACGTCTTTGCAAATATTTTGACAGATGAATCTGTTTTCAAATATGGTTTCACATCTGATTAATGGCACCTAATCCAGACTGTAGTATACATTCGCAAAATGTAAGGTACATTTTAAATATGGTTTCACAATATGTCAGTGACACGTAATTCCATCTTCGTTAGCAAAGGTTCAGTTGTGATAACCTTATCTATACCTTGACGTATCGAGCAGAAATGTATGTGCTTCGGAACTGTAAATTTCATCAAATGCAACGGCAATCCACCGCATCAAATAAAAGTTAAATTGTTAAATTTGAACACTGTTGCAACATACGTGAGACTACGCAGGCACTCCACTTGAATACACTGTTAAATAAGCATGTTAATGGACATACCTTTCACTCAAATGCACCTGCAGTGGCTTTCCTCTGGTACATGCTCATATTCGTGATGTTAAACGTTCAAATCATCTATTTTAGGTAAATTACCCCAACATATTAGGCTGATGGACAATGCCATACGTTATTAGTTAGCTGGTGTTACCTATTAAGGGAGGCAACTAATATAAATCATTGGATGTCGCTAGGAGAAAGCACCGACATAGGTGTGTATATAGGTTTATCATATCAGGACATTGGCTAGCGAAGATGACATTTCACTTTGTAGTATCTATTCACTCAGTCAGAGTAATTTCACACGCATCGGAAATTTGGCTGTCTCTTTCTTAAAACCGTGTTAAGATATCCGGTCAATTTCATCGAATTGGAACACTGGTCCTTTAAAATTTTAACTATGACATGTACTAAATTAAACATAAAGGTCGAAATGATCATTCACAAGACTTTCCCGGTCTAAATGTGATAAAGTCTTTTGGGTTCGATGCTTATTCAAAATCGGATTCTTCAAAGTGTGTTAGTATGTATTGTTTATAAATCTCCGTTGGACATTTTGGACGTTCTTTGTAGTTATAGATATTTCAGATGCTCCACTTTATCACCTGGGCGAGCAATAGGTAGAAAATGGAGAATATCTACTTGTATACGCCATTGTTGTAATTATATCGATTGAATATGCTTGTTTTGAAAGCATATTTACCAAAATCAAAAGGATTCATTGTCTCCCTCTATGGAATCATTCGATCCTTTCTCGTGATGGCCTGATAAAATCGTGAGGACAACAGGGATATGCCAACTGATACATGGACAAAACGCTATGGATAAATTGGTATATTCAAAATGGTACGGATACATGGTATGCCAATGTGAGATTTTCCTGGCATCGCGAAGTCGTTATATCGAACAATGTACCAAGCACGTGTTGTAGCTTTAAGAAAGTTTGAAAAAACTCGAACTACATGCATGTTTGGCACTGATGACCATAAGCATAGCTTTAGCATGCGATGTGAGTATAAACTATATTACATGGCATTTCGTGGAACTACGGAAGGATCCTTCAGCACATAAATATATAACCGAAAATAGAGCAAGAGACCAAACACGTTAGCGGTATATTATGCATCAATCATGTCTTTATATATTGTGTATCATTGTTAGTTGTTCGATTAGACACTCGTTACTCTTATTTGATTGATAGTATTCAAATCATTGCTGCAGACTGGTTTATAGCTATAAGCTTCTATATACCCACAAAATACATTGTTTTCTGTAAAGACTCCAAACAAGGAATAAGTTGTGAATATCAGTTGAAGTTTAGATCGCACATGAAGGGCAGGATTAATGCCTGGCCCATAGTTATCCTTCATCGTCCATATACACACACACACACACACACACACACACATATATATATATATATATATATATATATATATATATATATATATATATATATATATATATATATATATATATATATATATATGGCCCATTGAGATTCGGAGGCCTAGGGCATGTTGATCGCTTTGCCCTATGGATGATCTTGCTCTGCATACATGCTCTGTTGCGTTTCTATGATTTATGATGCTAAAGCAGATTGAAGCTTCACAACATTGATTCCAGCTGCTAAATAAATGTATAGAGATTTTAGTTTTGTATTTACCAACACAAGGATATACATTTAATCATGGCTTCTGAAGATTGAACATCATGGTACGTGTGTGTTCAAATAGTTCGTGTTTATACGTTAATGTGGCAATACTTAATCTTTCAAAATTTGATTATAGTGTTTGTCTCCGTCTTCCTGAAAGGTTAACTCAAATGCAGGTGTGGTCCTCAGGGCACTCCGCTGCATACTAATTCAGTTATTCCCTTCTAAGTATGCAGCAATGTTTGAGCATTCTGTCCACATATTTTATATAACAGTTATGGCAGTCAGCGCATCCGATTCAAATATTGGCGCTTATACGTTTTACCTCTTTGAAACGACACACGCAATAATATCAGTTTCTGAAAATATCTATTCGGACAAGGCTAATCGTCGTCATGGCGTTTATTGTTCTTTTATCTGGAATTACAAAGTGCTCATATATTAAAAAAAATATTGGACATAAACATTATCTTCGAAATAACTGCTTTCAAACAAAGCCTTCATGGATTTTTTTATATTATTGTTAGTCATCAAAAATCTGCTGTCACATCATTACACTATAGGACATTGGCACATTAGTGCATTCGAGATAACATGCTACTAAATACACGTAAACACATTCAGCGTTGGATCTGTTTTTGAATACCACTAAAATTAATTTCGATCCTCATTCATTATGTCTTGGGATAACAAAAATTATATAATTAATTGGGATTTGATTCAAACTTGGCACATGTCATTTTTTATGTTCATTTTGTAAACTAAGAAAATAATTATTTTTTGAATAATACCAAATTTATTGCTTGTTGATAATTTTCATTACTTATTTTAAGACCAAAGAGTTTCAAAAAATATAGTAGATTCGGCTTGTTTTTATGGATAATAAATTAATTTTCAAGCTATAGAGTGATTTAAAAAACACTTTTCAGTTCCCGGAAGTGTATTCATACATAATTGGGAGTCAAATAATTGCACCATCTTCAAACGAGTGTACATTTATTTAAAGTGTAGTATGTTTGATGTAAAACACACACAAACAGTTAAAATGTTTAGCAAGCAGAAAAGTATTTAGAACCCTTCTGGATAATCTATATAATTGTGTACATATATGTTTTAGTAAGATTTGGTTTGTGTTCAACAAATTTTTAATCATTGATAGATTAGGAAATCCAACAGCAATTATCAGCATTTATGAGTTGCGTCCTGATTCTATAGATACGGGTTAAGGTCTGAGACTAAAGGAATTATGTATGTATGTATGTATGTATGTATGTATGTATGTATGTATGTATGTATGTATGTATGTATGTATGTATGTATGTATGTATGTATGTATGTATGTATGTATGTATGTATGTATGTATGTATGTATGTATGTATGTATGTATTTGTTTCTATGAAAATATGCTGGGTTTAGGACAGCATTTAAAGGCCATATAATATGTTCAATTTTGTATCGTAATCGGTCTCTGCACTTGTAAAAGTTTATTTCCATTACCAAGAGGGTATTCTAATATAACTGAGAGTGACTGCTTATTAAACTTTTTAAGATTATTTTGTCATGGTATATACATAATCTGCACAGGATGATTAGTGCCACTCTATGTGGAGCTGACTATCTAATACTTTACTCTTTGAAGTCTGCCTAGAAGAATGATTGTAAGCTATGCCAACCTGCATACATCTTCCTTTGGCAATTTTCTAATTTATTTTACGGACCATTATCTATCGTACTAAGGTCGGCCCTGCGCATGATTTGATGTCTCATAGGGATCCTCAAGAGTATGATCATTTATTGCAGTATTGGTTGTGCAAAAATTAATTAAATTTGTAATGTTATGATTGAAGTTCTTTTCTTTCAACATTTCAGTACACTGGTAAAGATTAATGAAGTGCAGTGTCTTAAATTTTGTTGTCAACGTCATGGCGTAGATACAATTAATACCGAGTAATTCAACGAATTGAATGAGGCCTTAATCGTAAGAAAATAATACGAACAATCAAAAGATCTTGACGAAATGGAAACCTGCAAATACGCCAGGTCATCGGTGAAGAGAAGGCCTTGATGTTATATTTAATATTGACAGCTATTGCAAATGATATATGGTAAATTCTGATTAGCATATCGGCTTTTATCGGTATTTATATAACGTAGTACTCGTTCCAATGAAAAAGGAAGCGTTGAACACCGACAATCAGATATTTAAATGTGAGCAAGACAGTTACAAATTATCTTATGAACGCATCGCATGGTCCAGACTTTGAAGCTGGAAGCATATAACATGTTTCGTAAATGTCATTATTATAATGTAATTCAACTGACAAGTGCTCACCTAAAATAATCGTGGCTACAAAAAAAACCCAGAAGAGATAAACAATCAAAGGGAAATAACTACCATAATTGTTTAAATGCTTCGTGCGTAATCCATGGTAGGAGTAACTTCATAGCGTGTGATATGGAAGAGAATAAATAGGTTTTATTATCTTTTCATTATTCAAGGATCTAGTGGAAAGGACGTATAATGTTGTAACTTCAAGGTAACGTGGTCTTCCAGCATCTGCCTTATTCCGTTAGTACAGAACACAGATGAGTCAATCATAATCTTTTTCATTTACGCAGCTTACAAGGTGTAACCTCTTTTGACATTTTTATATTACCACTTCCACACAAAAATTAGATAAACGTTTATAATATTACATTCTCCACAACCAAATAGTACTGATTAAATGAATGTCATCGCTTCCAAAATGAGTCCAGTGACAAGGTGATTATATTATCTCTACCGTTACAAGACCTGTAACAATATTACATTACGTTTTCCATGAAGAACACCGGAAACTAATGACGTTATTATAATGTTACCTTTTTCACTTGCAAAATAAAGTATATCTGTAATATTTTAGTGCAATACAATGAGCAGACTTAAATTTTGAAAGTCATCTCTCTCTCTCTCTCTCTCTCTCTCTCTCTCTCTCTCTCTCTCTCTCTCTCTCTCTCTCTCTCTCTCTCTCTCTCTCTCCCCTTTGGTATAACCGATGAAATGTAAGCACTAACACTTGTCCGACATAAACTTTTTCTCCAACGTCGTCACATAAATCAATGAAAGTAGTTGTCTATGATTGATAACTATATCATCTGAACCATATTATTAATTGGAAGAGATAATTACTGATGTAAATATGTTAAATGTCTCAACTCTTGAAACATATATCTGAAAATGAAACTAACCAATCGAATGAAACCTATAATCTTAAAGAATAAACTAAATGCAGCAGTAATTTTTCAGTCATTAAATCAGAAATAACGAATCTATACACATCTATCAGACCTCATGCATACATACAGACAGACAGACAGACAGATAGATAGATAGATAGATAGATAGATAGATAGATAGATAGATAGATAGATAGATAGATAGATAGATAGATAGATAGATAGATAGATAGATAGATATATAGATAGATAGATAGATAGATAGATAGACAGCATTTGTAAAATTTACATTACATGATTTATAAAGCATATGCATTACCGTTCCATCCTTTAACTTTCGTTCACTCAGCCGAAAACAATAGAACCATTTATGTTAAAAAGATAGAACCAATGTGTAGTCATTTGTTAATTTGTAAACCTTCATAAGGTGTAGATTGCATGCTACATTGTTTTATATACTCTATAAACACTCAAGCTTTTTAAAATGTAAACACCGTCACATTACCACTATCATGTGTCTGGGTCCGCATTAATTTATCCTAACACGAATGTTGTCTTCTAACTCTCTATTGGGGAGGAAATGGCATTTGAACCTAGCCATTTGATCTTATGATATTAATTGTCTGACACTTCCTCTCAAATTTAGTTCTTTATTCATCTATTGAACCGTCCCCTCGCGAGGATGGCCAAGGGCGCGTCATACGACGAACAATGAATATTTTACTTTTATATATATCTTACTAATATGTATTGTCTCGCAGTGACATTGTCCCTGCTCTTTATTTGACATCGAATGCTTCGTATTCTTGTGATGTTATGAGAATAGTTGAATTTAGTGAGATAAATATTTCGATCATGTACTTTAATCTAACATTTTGAACCAATGCCTCTTGACTGTTTAGATAATGATGCTTGTTGTTCTTCAGATTGGAGAAAACTACCGACCTATGGTGGCTACTCACTTCGTATAAGGGGTTTCACGGTTACTAGCTCACCAGAGGGCGTATCGGTGCAGCTCACATCTGGATAGTTCAATAATTAAAGACGACAGACGTAGATCAAGAAAATGTGACAAACCGCTCAAATGTTGCAAGCGGGATCGATATCTCACTATCTTAAAAAGAAATTATATCAATATTTGATAAATTGCTGTTACATCTTTAATTTATTTCACTAACTTGCGCTGCAGCCAGCTTTTAAATAAATGTTCTCTGCCCATTTCAGATCTTCATTATCTTTCCATTACTACATTCTGTACTAGTTTGTATTTTTTTATTGTGCAAAAGTGTATCGCTGCGTAAAATGTTCTTGCAATTTATCTCGCTTGAAGAACATTGAGAATATGTTTATTTTTCTTTACAGCTTTAATCATAGCAGTAATTTGATGCTGAACGACAACACAAAAAGTTCTAACTTTTTAAGGTTCTTTTATTTATTGATTTAGACTGTTGCATTTGTTTGTTTGTTTGATTAGGATTTTTAACGTAGCTTTAACAATTTTTCAGTCATATCGCTACGATGTCTGCAGTGAGGCAGTTTATAGTGATGTCTAGCTCTGAGACATCATGCCGCAGACATGTAGCATGATGTCTCACCCAGTCACATTATCCTGACACCAGGCCGACCAGTCCTAACACTAACCTCTTTATGCTGAGCGTCAAGCGAGGCAGCTGTTAGTACCATTTTTGTAAGTCTTTGGTATGACTCGGCCGGGGATCGAACCGACGACCTCCCGCTTCCGGGGCGGACGCTCTAACCACTAGGCCACCGGAGCGGTTTAAAATTGTTGCATTTTTTTAATGTTAATTATATTTTTCATTAAACAACTTGAGTTGCTTTCAAAATGCGAGTTTAACGGACATTCAAACCCAGTACCTCTGAGTTGCAAATAAGGATTGTCTTAGCAGTGTTTTCATTTGTCTTATTTATAAAACAAATTCACATGGAACCAATGCTTCGGATTTTAAATATGCAGATAGCGCTATTACATGTATTCATTACCATTTTCGAATCGTTATCGTACAAATATATATACTACAATATGATTGTTGATATATATTGGACACCAATATATATTAATGATTCCAAACAGTAATGCAGTATGAGATGTATGAGAGATAAAGTACTACAGGCAGCGCCATATGGACATCGTCTCGATGGCGCACTCAAAAGTCGGACCCATTATTTCTGAAGCCCTTTCGTCGTGGTTTTTACTTTGGATACGGAATTACATAAATATGTATTCCAGAAAGATTTATTTCCCTTGGATAATCTTCTTATAAAGAAGGAATAACTTTCTTAAAACAGATTGCTCTGAAAGAGTTGTTTTGGTTTACTGCTGCAAAAGGATTTTCTAAACCCAATATCTGAATTTTGGATATAGTGATTTCGTTTCTTTGAAATTAAATGTTAAGTGAACAACTGAAAAGGTAGTTTATTTTATCCAACCCTATGATGTCATATCATCATACAGTGGTTCAGTGGAAGCAAAAGATAACAGGCCGCTTTCAAGTAACAATACGTAGCAAGAGCTCGAATTTTTGTAATTGTAACTATATCTGCATCTGCACTTCCAGATTTACATGTCTGACACTTGTTCATTGTAACCTGTGGTTGCTATTTTGCGAGCATGGAGCCTGCTGAAAAACTGCTCTTAACGACTGAAAAGTGTAAATATTTGTAATTCCTCTGATCAGAAATGTAAATTGTCTAGAAAGACAGAAGCCATGGCATAATTAAAACCGTACTTCGGTCCAAAGCATATACATTGATGTATTGTAGTAACGGACGGGTACCCATATTTAATAGATTTAAATATTACATTGGTTTCTCAAGGCACTGAATTGTACCAGTAACTTTGATACGCGTGTATTTGGAGAGGTTTAAAAGGGTCACATTCAAATAAATGAGGAATGGGAATTTCAAATCAAAATGAAGAAAGCTCGACAATTCACCATTTTGGGCGTTTTAACAAGGGTGCAAATTCATGCAAGAAAAATCATTATTATTTAGGAAAGCAGTACCTGTCACAACAGCCAGGTTTAATGGTAATGGAAGACACAAATCTGGCAAGATTGATCGATTGTAATGATTGTTATTGAATCTGGCTATTCATGTCCTGATGGAAAATATCGTTATGAGCTAATTCACTGAGACCAGATCGAAACCAAATTCCTTTGCCATCTCTTTTTCTGAAGAAGGAGACCAACGATTGAAATCTATTCACCTGGTGAAATATTATTGAAGCAGTGCTTTGTTCTCATTTTATTAATAGATTAATTTCTTGCTGTTCAAATACAAGTTTGTGCAGTCATTGAGACTGAACATAGGAGCGCGTGCTTATATTGATCTGCGAAGCGCTCTGTTAACACTGCAACAGCTCTCCTTATTCCAGCATTTCAGTGAAGGAACGGAATGCTCTCTGAGGAATATTGTTACTACAGAAAAGCGTGAAATTCGCAAAGGCACACATGGTTTGTTCTAAAAGTAATATATCGAGTTCAAGCTGAAG
Organism: Unio pictorum; assembly: GCA_030141615.1. Lineage (NCBI taxonomy): Eukaryota > Metazoa > Mollusca > Bivalvia > Unionida > Unionidae > Unio > Unio pictorum. The sequence goes on from JARLTB010000113.1 coordinate 3,028,264, forward strand.
TAAGTAACTCTTTTCGTATTTTATTATTTGTGTTAGATGGAAAACGTCTAAAATCTTTGTTTGCAGTCTTATTGATAATTGATGTAGCATATATTGTTTGAATACTCCTGTTGACAGAAAGGTAAGAGTTCCTCTCATAACATTTACGCAATCCTCGGATTCCTGATGTATATCATTTACGTATTTGAATAAAATATATAGATCAAACAGAGTAAATGAACTAATAACTGGTATTCATAATATATTTGATCGAAATTGAAAGGCCTTCCTATTGTTGTAGTTTAAATCAAATGTAGATCATCTTCATCGTTAAAGAAGAAACAATAAAGAAACAAGCGTGCTCTCACACGTTTCCTTAAACGTTTCTGTACATATTTGTGCATAATTAAATGTATTTACTCTATGCCAATATTTGCAAACAATCTATTAATCATTGCAACGATATTACAAATTCTTAAGTTTGCTTTCTGCTTAGATAAGCTAGTCTGGATGACTATATAATGCTACTTTGCTATGTTTTGTTCAATTTCTTTTATTATGTTTACAACGTTTCTCAACATGTGGTCAGAAGAGTATTTTAATAACAATGCTAAACAGAAATATGAAATAGGGAATTACGAGACTCTGGTCGCCTCTTAAATCATAATCTTCAAAGAAGAAATCAATCGCGGCACTACTGAAATGTCGAAAGCAGATATAATGTAATTCACTGAATTCCACGGCATGTATTCATGTTAATTATTACTAAATCCGTGCATAAATTACACTCTGCGGACTGTCAAATCCTGCCTTATGTTGTCAATCAGGAGTTTTGTTAATCTTGTCCGTTAAGAACGGGTTTCTTTATATTAAAGTGTCTTGTTTATCGAAACATCTTTAGATGGAGGTATTTGTTACGAAATGTTACCGTCATACAGCACAGTAGGTACAGATATGTCCACATCTGCAGGTCGTAATTTGCATGGTATCGTAGTAATGAGGTGGTGAATTAGTTTCCAAATAAGTCAAAAATGAAACTAATTAGCCTCAATTAAAGAATATCAAAAATCGATGTCGTTTAGAGACCTCTTATCAATTAGCACCGTTTATAATTAACTAAAGCATTAAACAAAGTTCACTTATCAATTGGAAATCCTTCCTTCTATATACTCTCAATCCTTAATTATCCTCCATCTGGATCTTCTCGATCCCCTTTGGACCCAATGCAAAATAATATCACATACGCATACTGAAATTATTCGAACATTACTGTGCTCTTAGATATTAACAAATACAGACTGATGCAATGTTTAAATAATGCTGTGTAGTCATGCAAATCTCTGTATTTACAATCTTAAATTTCAGTTATCATAGATATATATTTGCTCCGTCTGTCATGTCCGACAGGTATACATATTTTGAGAAAACAGTTTGTATTAATAAATCAAGCCTGAATAACTATAATCAGATCCTAAAGATATTTGTAGACGTTTTATGTTGCATTTGATATCAAGTTAGAGCTAATAAATATGGAGGGTGTTATTACCTCGAGTCTTATTGATTGCCAATGTACTTGTTCCTTAACCGATCAGTCGCCTGGCTGGCTAGAATATTTGATTCGTTCAACTGGCACACTGCAATATTTAGTTCATTCGACTGGCAGCCTGGAATATTTGATTCATTTGACTCGTAGGCTGTAATATTTAGTTCATTCGACTGACAGTCTGGAACATTTGATTGATTTGATTGGCAGACTGCAATATTTAGTTCATTCGACAGGCAGTCGGGAACATTTGAATGATTTGACTCGCAGGCCTGAATATTTTAGTTCATTCGACTGGCAGTCTGGAAAATTTGATTGATTCATTTGACTCGCAGGCTGGAATATTGGGTTCATTCGCCTGGTATGCTGGAATTGTGGTTCAATTATCATTACAAATAATTTTATGTTTTGGTTATAGGACAACATACGTATTGCAGCCTTATCTTATATACTATTTATAACCACTTTAAAATCTCTTGCATTTTGGTATTAGTTATCATTTCAGCTTCAGCTTTCTATCTCTTCTGATTGTGTTTAGCAATGATTGTCTTTGATCAGGATGCAATTTGCGTCCTGTAATCATGAAATGGTCTTAATTAAAACAATTAACTAATAGTTAAGTTTCTAACAACAGAGCAGTTTCTAACTTTGCTAACGCACAATTAACGAAAATTACTTGATAATTTTAAACCATGTATCTCTATATATTCTTTGATAGCCCTTAGATGTAATTCGTCTTGCAGCTTTAGAACGGAATTTTGTTTTAAAGAGAACTGTATTCTCAACGTACATGACTAATCCGAGCGAGAAACGAATTTTAGTGTTAGAACGTATTATAAAACTCGAGTCTCAAAGCTTTTTGTATCTTGTTTTGGAAACAAATTATTGGTCATGACCAAACTATCCATCCTCAATAACGGTAAGTATATGTGTTTTTCTTTCATGATAGGTAAATAAATAATAGATTTAACAACCCTAAGATATTTTATTCTGACAAGGATAGAAAGATGGTATCAAGGATGATATATTTCAAGATGACCACATCAAGATTTATTTACTCTTAAGAAGAATTTACCAACATTGAGATAAAGTATCAGAATAGTAGTACCATTTAAATCTTAAATGTGTATACTGTGTATTTGTCTGGTTCTGCTTTAAATTAAAGTACCATCTAATAGTTAAGGTGATAATAATAATAATAATAATAATAATAATAATAATAATAATAATAATAATAATAATATCAATAAATAATAATAATGATAATAATAATTATAATATGATAATAATAATAATAATGATTATAATAATATCAACAAATAATAATAATGATAATAATAATTATAATATGATAATAATAATGACAATAATACTAATAATTATAATAATAGCAATAATAATAATAATGAAAATAATTATTATTATTATTATTATTATTATTATTATTATTATTATTATTATTATTATTATTATTATTATAACAATAATAATATTAATATGGGCTGAAGCATCAGACTACCAATACATTTTTGTTACCATGACAACAACCCTAATCAGAATGATACAACTGTCAAGATCAAAGGCAAAATTACACATCTCAACATCTTACACTCTAATTTCCCCATAGATTTTAAATCATAATATTTGGAGGGCGTGTTTACAATGGTTTACTTTCATCTTTAACACAGCTCAGTTAAGAGAAGGTTGCATGCAGAGTTAACATGGCGATAAACCCTCAAAACACTCCTCTGTCATTAAAGCATCTATACTCTCCTAAAGCTCTTGTTTATTCAAGCTGGAAGCTGTCATCTGTTATTTGCATGTCATTACTAATGAACTTAGTGCTTATTTATTCTCCTATAGAACTGCTCATTACATGTTTTCATTCTGATCAATAAAAAGTACATGATGTGATAAAGTCTACGTCAATTTTATGTATAAACTTTGAAAAGTTCCAAATACACAGAAAACTATAACTTGAAAATATTAGAAGAACGACCAGCAAAGACCTTGATTCGTCAGCTCATCATGTGCGACATGTATGGGTGATCGCTTGTCGAAGTAGGGTTTTGCGTTATACGCATAAATAAAGTATAGGCTATTAACCAGATTTTCGGGATCTGTTGCCAAGCAAGTACCATTATATGCAGATATGTCAGGCGTAATTAAAAATACTTTTTACCTGATAGCCATGGCAGTTGACGTAGTAAGTAATGATTTAGGCCATACAATCGTAAAATGTTTAAATCAACAAAGATATGGCAGATACCTCAAACTATTTTTTTCGGTAGATGGAAGAATGCGAAACCACTGTAGAATTTAAAATCTGGATATCATGTACTTTTACTGAGTCTTTGTACTTGTAGAAGCGAAACGATATTAGACACGACATTTAAACTACGCTGAAAACAGTTTCGATAACAGTTACCTACGACGTATCTAAGTTCTCGACAGTAAAATGGACACCTTCGTTAATGATATTGTATCTACGTTTAATATATATTTTCACCCTTTTATGCAGCATCAGGAATTTAGTAAGGGGCATGTAGTGATGATATACGTGTTAGTCTTTCCTTACGTCAAGTTATGCGTTCTGTATCGGCAATGTCGACAGGTAATGAAGGAGCTGTTTCCACAAATATATTTCAAGCTATCATCTCAGCAAAATATCTCATTAACAAAACTGAAACTTTCTTGATTCTATCTGAATAATCCAGACTCGTCATATATCACTGCATTGATGCCGTGTGAAAGTGTATAACTGCAAGATAACAATTTCTTTCCATTTGGCTTCTTACACAAACTATGGAACCGTTAACAAATCAATAGTCTTAGGTGTCTTGTAAACGGCAAGAATTAAATAGAGCATAACCAATGATGATTATACAATTTGTCAATGTATAATGTATATTTCTGCGTCTTAAATAAAGATTTGTTTTTCATTATTCTTATTTATGAATGTACCGTATATTTACTCAAACCTTCTACATAACTGCAATGGATTAACTAATGTTCATCTATCTATCTATCTATCTATCTATCTATCTATCTATCTATCTATCTATCTATCTATCTATCTATCTATCTGTCTGTCTGTCTGTCTGTCTGTCTGTCAGTGAGTCAGTTATTTATTCAGTTTTGACATGGACCATTTCATACCGGAGTTAACGGAGTTTCTCCATAATTATCCGAATAACCTCCCGAATCACTTTATACTCCAGCCAATCAAACGCTGGTGGGTACATGTACATACCAAATTGGCGTCTATTGTTGTTCAGAAATGTTTCAGAGATAAAACGGTAAGAAAAACCCGCTACTTGTATCGTCAGAGGTTGCAAAAGTCGCTCCAATCAAGGATGTGGCATTAAATTCCACCATCTGCCATGGAGAGGTGATTTTACATGTGTTAGTATTGCGACTTGATAAATAGTTTTGTACTTGTCCGTGAACGTTATACAGTAGAGATCGAATACCGGTCACGCCGATATTTTCAACTTTTTCCAAATCCAGCAAGTGGAGCTAATTAAATGATTTAAATTTATATGTAAATTATTCACAGACTTTCAAAAACAAAATTATAAATTCACTTATTACAGTGACGTTTTGGATGCATAGAAACAGTTTGAATAACCTGCTCTTTGATTGACAGGATGTAATTTGTTTACTTCGACGCCATTTTCTTACTTACATGTACATGTCCAGATGTAAACAATTCAAAACTACTCTCTCGTATGGCTTTGAAATCCGCCCTGGTTTCTAGAAAATAAGACAGGATGGTTCAAATATTAAATTTCGTCAATATCTGCGGCAGCATCGCTGTTGAATAGGAATTTTCCAACTCGATAAACGATGTTGACGTAGTTTGAAAATTGATGCTGATTCTGAAGCGTCTGCCATATTTTGCTCACCACCTATCGAGTGGCTATTGCGGTCAGCTGACCACCCGTCACGTGATAAAAATTCCTAGCAAATTACGAAGTTCGCCGAAGTCTCCATTAAATGGTCTATTAAGCATATGTTAATGAATATATATTTCTCAGACATTCGATTCATACAACATTGATGCAAAAGATTTCAAGTCGCTTTTTACATCTATATGGCCTTGTCTTACATGGATAAAATTGCATGTCTTTTTATTGGATTTAGCATTGGATATGATATCAGAAATTCGTATTTTGATACTGGAACCGGCTTGTTTTTTTCACTGAAGGTTTCAAGATTTAAGATTACATACACATAATAACTTAACATAAATGGCATTCATCTCACCTGTTTGAATTTCATATATGCTGTCTTGCCTAAAATATGTTTAAAGTGCGAATGTAGGTGTTTGCGATAAATACAAAACCACACTCATGCTTTGTTCCAAGAAGTTATTTGATATGATGTATAAATACGTCTTGACCTCACCGCCTCTTCGCATCACCATGCCATATCAAACTGATTCTTTCAGTCGCTTCGAAAAAAAATTTTTGTGTAGATTTTTATGAACGTATCCATCAACAGATTTGAATGTCAGTATCTTATACAAATTTGTTGCTGAGACACTGTACACCACACTTGTTCCCAGTTATCTGGTATCTGACCGGTTTAATTGCAAGGTTGCTTACCTATTTCAGTTGGAAGCGTCTACTCAGATGCAATATTCTTTGTCTGAACAACGCATACGGGATTACGGATACAGCCACATTTTTCAAAAATTTGTTGACAATTTAATATAAACTTTATTTCAGTGGTATGGCATAAATAAGGTTATATGATGTATTCGACTCTTGCCTTGCAAAGACTCTGTCAGGAATGAAAATATAATTCTCAATAATGACAGAGTTCAATTCAAATGCGACTCTTACAAGACAATCTTCATACAATATTTGAGTGTTAACGCTACGTTGTTACTTGTTTGTATATTGCAGGAAGCCAATTTACTCGAAAATACAACACACAATATAGAGAATATGTACAATGGTTAAAATTGCCACAGATAGCATTAGCAGGTCGAGTTGTATGGATGTCCAGAAATTGCATTACAAACACCTAATTATGTTCTGGTCGGTTCAAATGTGAAACACACAATAATCTTTCCAACAAAATTGCTTTTTCATTTTTCATTTAAGCATATGTTATTCATATTCCAGAAGGTTTACTCATTATATACGCAAGAAAAAAATATTATTTTAAATTATGTACTAATGGAGTTATTGTATTATACAATCTGACAGGAGAAGTAACAAATGAATATCTACAAAGTGGAAGAGTTGGCTGCCATTTTTTTTACGGAAATAATGTTTCGGAGGAGAATTAATTAGATTGCTTGAATTAACTGTTGACTAAGACTGACACACCTTAATAAAATAATAATAATAATAATAATAATAATAATAATAATAGTAATAATAATAATAATTATTATTATTATTATTATTATTATTAGTAGTAGTAGTAGTAGTAGTAGTAGTATTTGTTTGTTTGTTAAGGAATTATAATTATAATTATTAGTATTACTATTATTATTATTATTATTATTATTATTATTATCGTTGTTGTTGTTGCTTAAATACACGATTCAGCTTATTACATTATCATTTATTTTCTGTATTGCCTTGAAACAGTACAAATTCAGTGTATACTACCCCGTTTTCATTTTTCTCTACTGCGAAAATTATTTGTCTTTTGGGAGTGCACATCAGTTTTGATGTGTGTAAAGTGTGATTTACAGTGTATTTATGTTCCCGTTACATATAAAACGTTTGCTATGCAGTAAAGAAGATTTCACAGGCATGGAATGTTGTGAATATGACAACAAATTGTGCTAAAAATGACACTGGATTTCGTCGTTTAATATGATTGGATTGGACAAAGGTGCACAGAAATAGAGAGCAGTCTGATAAAGCATAACAGCAAAAAGGCATTCCAAATTGTGAAAGACCTCACCGGAAAAAAGCAGTCAAGAGTCAGTACTATTCAAGACGAACTTTGAAAATACCTTACAGAAGCAAGTGACATTGCTAAACGATGGACTGAGCATTGTAAAGCACTACACAACCATCCGTCCACAGGAGACCCAGAGGTGCTAGAAGTTCCAAACTCCACAAATGATGATGATGTCCCCATTCTGAAACACGATGTAGAGTTAGCAATAAAGCACTGAAGAATGGGAAGGCAGCTAGAGTAGACAATATCCCAGCTGAACGGAGCAAGCTTGGGGAGTGGGGGTTCTGTGATCTAGAGCTACTAACAAACATCGGCAACAAGATCATGCAGACAGGTGAATGGCCAATACAGTGGACTCAGTCACTGATTATAACGCTCCCACAAATGTCATCCATGCTAGTAAGGTGATGCTAAAGATTACCTTAAACAGACTGACACCACACGCAGAAAACATAATCGCTGAAGAACAGGCAGGGTTCCGGAGTTAAAGAAGCACAACATAACAAATATTCAATCTAAGGGTTCTGTGTGAAAAGTACTCGCAACATCAATATGATATCTATCATGTGTTCACAGATTTCAAAAATGCTTTTGACAAAGTATGGCATGATACATGGTGGGCCACAATGGAGAGGTACAACATATGTCAAAAGTTGACCAATACTATCAAGCATCTGTACGCCAAGGCTACCAGTGCAATAATTGCTAAAGGTTCTGTGGCAGACTGGTTCAAGACAACAGTTGCAGTACGTCAAGACTATTTCATGTCAACCGCTCCAGTAGCCTAGTGATTAGACCGTCATCCGCGGAATCGGGAGGTCGGGGCTTTGATCTCCGGCCGAATGAATACAAAGACTTACAAAAATGGTACTACCAGCTGTCTCCCTTGGCGCTCAGCATTAAGAGGTTAGTGTTTGGAGTGGTCGGTCTGGTGTTAGGATCATTTGATTGGGTGGGACATCAAGCTACATGTCTGCGGCATGATATCCCGTTGCTAGACATCACTATAAACTGCCTCACTGCAGACATCGTTGCGATATGACTGACACATTGCTAAAGCTACGTTAAAAATCCTAATCACACACACACACACACACACACACACACACACACACACACACACACACACACGATATTTACTGTCACGCGTTTTCAATATCTACTGAGAGCGCTTCATGAACAAAGCCCTGGAAAACCGCCGTGGGACAGTCAGCATTGGAGGACGTAACTTCACCAACCTCCGCTTTGCAGAGGACATTGATAGGCTGACAGGCAGTGAAGACCAGCTTACTAACGTAGTGAAGACGAGCTTACCACCTTAGTGAAGAACCTGGATGAAACATCGTACAAATTTGACATGGAGATAAGCGCTAAGAAGTCAAAGCTGATGACAAATAGTGGCAAACAAATCTCAGCCAAGATTAGAGTCAGAGGAAACATTGGGCTAGTTCTGATAGTTTTGTTACTATAATAATCGCCGAAGAGGGATCAAGAGCAGAAATTTTGTCATGGGCAGTACAAAAAAACGGCAGCTATGTCAAGCTAAGACCCATCTGGAGAGACAAGAATATCTGTCTGAAAACTAAAATCAGACTACGGAGAGCACCAGTCATCTCAATCTGTTTGTATTCATGTGAGGACTGGACCCTGACAGCAGAATTACAACGAATACTCTAGGCACTTGAAATGAGATGATACAAAACCATCCTTGTTATCTCTTGCATGGACCACATCACAAACGAAACAGTGCCTAACACCATCAGGCACAAAGGAGGCCATTATGAAGACCTCCTCACCACCGTCAAACACTTAAAGCTGAAATGGTATGGCCATGTTACTGGATCCAACAGTCTATCCACAACAGTACTGCAGGGCAGCGTCCTGGATGGCAGAAGGACAGGTAGACAGAGAAAAGGTGGACTAACAGCATCACATAATTGACCAGGAAAGGTTATGCCGAGACACAGGCAAAAGCACATGATCGTGACAAGTGGAGGAAACTGGTCAGTTGGTCAGCGGCACAGTTCCTCAACTACCAAACTAGGTAGAGAGATTGATGAGTTTGATGATGATGATGATGATGATGATGATGATGATGATGATGATGATTATGATGATGATATTATCAACGCACTGAGTGTGAGTTTTAATTTTTAATGTAGCTTCACCGATTTTAGTTATATCGCTACGATGTCTGCATTGTGCAGGTTATAGTGATTGTTTGCATTGTTGCATCTTTCTGCAGACATGTAGCATGATGTCCCACCCAGTCACATTATCCTGACACCAGGCTGCCCAGTCATAAGACTAACTGCTTGATGCTGACCGCCAAACGAGGCAGCTGCTAATACAATTTGTATTAATCATTGACATGACTCGGCCTGCGTTCGAACCCGTGATCTCTTGCATCCTAGACGGACGCTCTAACCACGGAGGATACTTGAACTGTCTCTGCATATACTATTGGTGTCATAAAACTAAGTTTTACACCTGTTCAGTAGAGATGAAAAAGGAGAAGGTGTGGATTAAACAATATGATACAGAGGTATCAAAGTATCGTATAATTCGCTTATTAGTAGAGTCAAATAGCAAACAACAAAGATCATAATCTACCATAGCATGATGCGCTGTCAGACCAGGGTATATTATGTTTCTTCTACTGATTACTCCGAACAAACAGCAAAAGATCCAGATTTGCCAGCAGATGTGGGTATGTTCAATTTGCAGTTGGACTCGTCTTACAAGAAGGTACATATCGTAGGGAACTCACAAAACACCCATAGTTTTCAGATACTGACCGTTTTATAACAGTATCACTTAAATCGTTGATGTATAAGCAGACGTCGTACATTGTATTACCAAACTGACAGCAAGCCCTATATTATATCCCTTTCGATTTTTTCTTTCCCTTCGTACTATATTATATCCCTTTCGATTGTGTTTTTCCCTTCGTACTATATTATATCCCTTTCGATTGTGTCTTTCCCTTCAGGTTATATTATGTCCCTTTCGATTGTGTCTTTCCCTTCAGGTTATATTATGTCCCTTTCGATTGTGTCTTTCCCTTCAGGTTATATTATATCCCTTTCGATTGTGTCTTTCCCTTCAGGTTATATTATATCCCTTTCGATTGTGTCTTTCCCTTCAGGTTATATTATGTCCCTTTCGATTGTGTCTTTCCCTTCAGGTTATATTATGACCCTTTTGATTGTGTCTTTGCCTTCAGGTTATATTATGTCCCTTTCGATTGTGTCTTTCCCTACAGGTTATATTATGTCCCTTTCGATGGTGTCTTTCCCTTCAGGTTATATTATGTCCCTTTCGATTTTGTCTTTCCCTTCGTACTATATTATATCCCTTTCGATTGTGTCTTTCCCTTCAGGTTATATTATGTCCCTTTCGATTGTGTCTTTCCCTTCAGGTTATATTATATCCCTTCCGATTGTGTCTTTCCCTTCAGGTTATATTATGTCCCTTTCGATTGTGTCTTTCCCTTCAGGTTATATTATATCCCTTCAGTACCTATTATTGTGATACAGATCTTGGGGCAATGCTTTGTGTGTGCATATTTAAAACTTAACCGGCACAATAAAACAAGTACTCTTCTAACGTGCCGTGAAACCTGCAATGCATGCATTTATATATATATATATATATATATATATATATATATATATATATATATATATATATATATACCACTGCTTCCAGGGGTATTTCGACGACTGTGTTATACATGTAAATTAGACCAGTGACTCAGGTCGCAAAATCCTGTCAAGTAAACTTGCTAAGAAAGTAATCTATGTTAAGTAATTATCATGTCCACTGCTTAGTTAGTGACTTTGTACATTAGCAAAGAAGTGTTTGACTTTGACCCTGAGAAGATTCTCAGTCCAGGATGGTCATATAATTATAAAAAGTAAAGATTTTGCTTCAAGCTTACATACGGGATCAGAGGAAAAGAAAACCAATACGGTAATTTCATTTAATCACAAAAGAGTTATCCTAAAAGTTATTAACGAATTGTTCTTTTCTGCTGTATGGTTGCGTATAACATTAGTTACTTAATATTAACAGAAAAATGTATCTTCCTTTTCCATAGATATTCGTTTATTTGTGGCTGGCGAAATCACAAATTGTTAGGAAATGTGAAACTAGTGTTATCCAGAAAAGATTTGCACAAATTAGGTGCATCTTGGGAAATAACGTATTATCTGAACGTTTATAAATTTTCTTCCTTCTTACAGCAGCAACAGTTTTTAAAACAACAAGACTAACTGAAACAAAATGAAAATCACTTGCTACTGCCAGACACCAATGCCCTGTCCTTGTGATGTTAATCAAATCGCATTATGAAGCATACAACACATCCCTAATGTTTATTCTAATAGACTCGTAGGTTTATTTTCTTAACAAATAATAGACGGACAATTGTATTTTCGAGATGGTGTCTGCACTTTATTTCTATGCAGAATAAAATAAAATTCTTACCTCAATATATTTGTTTCTACTGATATGATAGTATGAATACATATTTTTCTTCTAAAATCAGAGCAATTGTTTTGTTCTAGCTATATGCGGCCAGTCGCCCCACTCCAGCCCTTATACACGCACAAAACCATCTTTGAAAAAAGAAGCCGCAGCCACGCTCAATCAAGACAACAACCTAGACTGGCGGTATTTCTGCACGCGTAAATTATTTATTATTTAGGTAAACGAAACTTATTTTTATACTCGTCAACATCTGTGGCAGCGCACAGATGAATAATAAAATCCTTTATTATCAAATTGTATTTTCGTATCTGTATTTTATCTAAATGTTAAACAGTTTGTTGTTATCGTTGTACTAAACGGCCATTAAGCAGCGGATAAATTCTTTATGAGCTCCGCACGTGAGAATCTTGAGCAGACCTAGTTTTAATGAAACTTCTATTTTTTCTATCCTTTGCCACCTGTATGTTTTCGCCAGTCAATGAGCGAAATGAAAAAGGTGGATGGGTGCTGGTAAAAAAAATTCGTAAAATAGTGTATATACGATTTTGAACTTTTCTACATCCAGAGACCTTGACATGAGCCGTATCTTATCAATACATTTCAGTTATGTGATATGCAGACGCCTGTACGTTCAACCTAGCATTCTAATCAAATTATCTGGCAATGTCAAGCTATTTCATTTATGATAAGACTTTAGAAGCCAATTATATTGCTGAAGGGGAGTGATGGTTGTACTTTAACACGACTCACTAGTGACCTAAGCTGAATTAATTCAAATATTTGTTTTTCCGATACAGACTTTACACAGGATTTGACAACATGTTCGCATGGGAAGTTCACGCCTCAAATTTGGCACTTAAGAAGCATGTCATGTTTTCTTGAGATGTATCAGGAGTATTAAGAAATCTTGGCATGTCAAGACACTATCATACTTCCATATAGCGTACGTCATTTTAGATATTATTGATAACGACATCAAAACGCTTTTTTTTTCTCCCAAAATCTTATGATAATTCAATCAGTTTTAGAGCGATCGACTTTTTTATGATTTGTAAATTTACAAAAAGACATTCGGCCATTTTCATGATATAAAAAATATAACCACATATATTATTTGTATATTTTATGCAGATCTGTTTGTAAATGTGGAATTAGCTATATTTTAATATATTTTCTTTAAAAGTTCATTTATAATCTTACACGTACGATAATAATTGTACTAGTAAGTCATATACTTCTGAGGGAAAAAAATATGGTTCATACAATTGAAATCGACGCTATTGACTCAAAAGCTACGAGCTAATGACTTTTCTCCTGTAAAAAAAATGAGTGTATTCTTTAAGATGGACAAAATACCGCGTTTCATTGTTAAAACAAAGATTACATCATGTCATGTGTGACATTAAATGAAAAAAGTGTTATCATTTACTCCTGTCGTAGTGTACACTCATTTTCCTCCAGTGTAAATTATATCGTTTGACAAACAATGTGGCGAGATTGGAAAGCTTGTTAAATGACTCTTGTAGGCTGCATTTATCTCGGTGTAAATAATTTCATTAGCTAAGTGATTTATTGACGGTCTCCAGTAGTTCACTTTCTCCTAAGGTATAGCAATAAATCTACCTTCTTGGTCCAACACTGAGGCTTGAATTTCAGACTCGTTGCCTTGATACAATGGATTCTCAATATCAGCAAATGAATGGAAATGTGATTGAAGTTTGATGTGAAATATCAGATAAGACACAATTTCGGGGTAAATGTTTTATAACAAATGCTATTTTGATACTCCGTTATGCTTGAGAACATTTCTGAGAAAAATAGGAGTTTCATAAAGAATAACTCTGGATTTGATGAATAAAACAGTAGAATTATGGATAGCGTTACCGTGCTAAATATGTCAGTACTTCTCGTACACATGCAGACACACAGACACGCACTGTTTTGCAATGACATAACCAGGTTCTTATTCAAATTATATAGAAATTTTAAATCAATAAGTATATTACGCATGCTGTGTCTTACATACTTAACCACTATATTGAGAATTAATTCTAGAGGAACTTGATAATAATTTCATTTCACATCCGGGCGCCGATTATCAAGTTTATTTCATGCATGGACGAACATTTCTGTTATTAAGATGTACTTGTAGATATAAATAGAACTAAGTTGCCGATCACTACGCCAGATTACGAAAAATCAAGAATCAAACGCGATCGAATTATAATCCAGTACAAGTAAGTATTATTTATAACGAATTTACTTCTTTAAACATAAATAAAATTAAGAAAGACAGAGTGAAATACATAAAAAAGAGAAAGTTTAGTATAACATCTGGTTGTCGCGAAGTGACTGGCACTAAGTAAGTATTTAATTTGTCATACCGACATACGAAACTAATAAACTAGATTTAACATTATACTATAGTCTCAACCGAAATAATTTACTACCATTGGTTGTTTTTCATCATGATGAAATCTTATTATACTTATACATTCAAACACATGATATCTGACCCATTTATCCCCAATTTTTTCGTTCAACATTCTACATTTTACCAACACCAAAAGACGATCCGTATACTCTACGCTTAGTGACCAATAGTAGAACTATTTCAAATAAAAGTACTGTTGGGAATAAATTGAGTTTACAATAGCGTCCAGTAAACGGAAAATGGAAAAGATAACTGTTAAAAATATTTGAGACGAACTTAAAAGAAATGAAACTGAACATAGGAACAAATGAATTAATATAAGTGGAATTAAAAATAAATCGGAGTACGACGAAAACAAGCATACCAAGTGAGAAAGTTTTTGGTTAGCCTGTGTTCTCTAAACATAACAAAACTATTAATGCAAAACACACACACACACACACACACACACACATAATATATATATATATATATATATATATATATATATATATATATACATACATATATATAGACAGACAGACATACAGACAGACAGACAGAGAAAGAAAGAGTTATAAATATACACCAAACAGATCGGAAAGTGCTATACCGCGATTATATATAATAAAGCTTGATAATAGAAGGCAATTAATAATTTAATACACATAATAATATCATACAAGTTCGCGAATGCTTCTAAATTCGTTTGCAACGGAGATTCGAACCCATGTCCGCGGGTATAGGGCACAAATCGCCTTGCCGAAAGACACAAGTCCATATTCCCTCACGACTGCGCGCATATCACCCTAAACAAATGATATTACTCAGTCGGTGTTATATGCACTCGTGTGTATCAGATACACTCGCATTACGACCTAGTAATTAATTCTCATTAACCTATTCCCGATTCCGACGAAAGAAATCATATTATATATATATATATATATATATATATATATATATATATATATATATATATATATATATATATATATATATATATATATATATAATTATATATAATTTTAAATATACGCCAAACAGAACAGAAAGTGGTATCCATGGATTCTATATAAGAATGCTTGATAATAGTAGGTATAATTAATATTTTGATAGAAATTATAACATGATGGAGGTTAGAGATTTTTTAAATTCGTACTCATCGGAGCTTCCTATATACATATCAAGAGGAAAAAAATATGTCTGGACCAATACTCATGGACAAGACCAACAATTTTAAATTAAGTCAACATCTATAGTCAACCCTTACTAAAAGAGCAAGGCATTCAGGTTGTTTGATTGTTTTGATTTTCCGGGGGGAGGGAGTGTTGCGCAGATTTCGGCTTTTGCTTTATATAATGTTCTACGACCTTTATGTGTTGAATTTTGGAATTGTTGGTTCTGTTATACCTGTACATTGTGGTAATTGTAGATTCAGTGACGTGTGTGATAGCAGTTACAGTGTAACTTCTCCCTCTTAGTAAGAAGGGTGGTTAATTGGATTTAGATGCGTTATCTCGGGAATGACCTCCTTCAGTGGTATGACTCTTTGTGAGTGAATAGATAGAACATCAATAGAGAATATGCAATACAAGCCCCTTAACTGACACAGTTAATTAAAACAATTTAATATCGACAATTCTACGTCAACTTAATATTATATCAATATAATTTAGTAGCAGTGTCTAATCCGGATTATATTCATCATAATAATGATTAGTGAAAAGAGCGCAATTATCATGACTTATTACATCACCTTACTTTATACCATCTTCTAACTTCCCTATTTCCTCGATTCCTTCTATTCCGACGGCCTCCTCCCTTTCTGACGTCCTAGTCCTTTGTTCTGAACTCATCACGTGTTTTTTGGGACGTCATTAATCGGACTGCCCCGTCTCTATCCCGTAAAGCTATTTCCGTAAAGGAACAACTTATCTCTAAATCTCTATATGTACCACATTCTATCCGCACATAAAACTCCTCACTTACGCTCTAGGCACTGCGTAAAATATGACTTAATACTGTAGTATATTACAATCGCTTCGCAGGGACGATCATAAATTAACCCATGAAGGGTCTATCGAACATTCCGTATCCTCTAAACTATGCTACTACATGTTCAATTACAACTGCATGAAATTCACAAATTACGATAATCAATATCATCTTAAATGACAAAGGAAATTATTTCATATAATCCTATGAAATCACGCACATGAAAATTTTGGATCGCATACAATCAATTGTATAAATGAATTGTCAAATTAAAAAGATAACTGGCATAACAACTCTAGCATCAACCCATTTCCATGAAAGTGAAACGATACATAATATGGAACCTAGTCATATGAAAAACATTTGCATAAAATAAACAATACCAACAATAGAATATTACGTGAAATTAAAATTGCAGTTCTCAATAGAACTTGTGCGTTTTTGTGCTAAACGCTTTCTTTTCTCACAAGATACCAACCTTGTCCCTTGTATTGTTTAAAGAGGAAAGTACTATTCTTTATCTAGGCTTACCCGGAGTCAAACGTCTATCTCTCTTAGTAAATTTCAGACTAAAGAAATCCAGCCAAGGTTGTCACTTTAATTTCACACTACTTCCAAGGTGTACGCCTTAATTTTACTCGGACCAATCGTAAGCAGTGGTTTCTAAATTTTCTGAAGATAAACATTTCTTTCGTCATACAGAATATCTGAATTATATAACGCTTCCCTTTGAATAAAAACTATTTAACATGGGTTCCTATCAAGCAGTTATGGATTGATAGTTCAATTTATACTTGCTTTAGACCACGCTGAGATATACAGGTAAAACTTAAATGAGTCGGAAGGCTGTTCTTTGAAGTTTTAAACACTGACATGGGAAAAGATAAGCTTAAAAGTAGCAGTGACCATTCACAAAGATTTCTCCGGTTTCAATGTGAGACAATATTAGTTCTCAATACATTCAACTTTAAGGTTCAGTGCTTTTTACAAATTAGACACTTCACATATAGCAATGACTGGTTGTACTATCTTTGAAACCTACATTTGTTGACTGCAATGTGCCGAGCGTGTATCGCTGTAATTAGTGTGCACGTAGAGTTCTAGCAATTTGTGTATACAACGGAAACAAATGAAACGAAATAGTAGTTCACTGTATGTGAATACGGTGGTATAACTTTCTGCACATGAATATGGTTTGTCAAATAGTCCGTTACGGATGGTGTGGAGTATTTGGAGAGGAAGGAATATATTCTTCAATGCAAGATGACAGCAAACGGAATGCAGACGCAAAAGCACAAATCAGTTGCTCTCCAATGATAACCGATACGTTCTCAAATTGTTCAAGACTCGTTTACAAAAGAATCTGATGTCAGGAACAGCTTAGAATGGTTTGAATATACGACCGAAGTTGGCTAACATCTGATTAATTCTTGAAGGTAGTATGTTAAATCTTAAGATGAAATAAAGACATTGTATGATATTCACATGAAGGTTAAGGAATATAGACCACGAGATGAAGTTCTTTTTTTGGCCATTCATGTTCGTCGAAACGATGTTAACTACCAGGTAACTGAGCCCGGTGGACGCGGTATGGTAACCTACCGGATAAATGTACAGCGTGAATACAAACATGGCGTGCAGTTTTCAATGCCACTAGACAAGAAATATGGCATAGACATCGATTTTTACCTGGAGACAACGATGATCACGCAGCTGTATAGCTACTAGTCAAGTTGATGAAGGAACAAAGCGGTGATAATAGCAACCTTTGCCGTGAATTTCATGATGTTCGAGACATTAGGCCTGGCGGTACAATGATCTTAATTCACAGTTTAGAGACAATGTCGGATACAACGACGGAATTTCAAACTTTCCCGAAACGAAAAGACGTTAAAGCAATACTTCATGAAAATCGAAGCAAGGCCTCGTTCATCTCTTGAAACACTCCAATGTGTTCCACTTGCATATTGATAAGACAGAAGAAACTATTCGATTATTTTAATATTGCCGCAGACATAATAATAGTATCTTATCTTATTTGAAGCTTATCCAGTCGTAAGGGGGGTTGATCTAGTTCAAGAAGATTGGTTTTTTGAAGACATCTGGATCAGTTAGATTTCGCAAAGAGTAACTGTCAAGTTCCGCTGCTGATATCAAGACCTAGGTCGGCATTTGCAACCATGTTGAATTTAACCTCATGCCCTTCGACACGGCACCAACCAATTTCTCTCGCCTCGTCAACTTACGGGTTTGGGATTTATAAATAACTAACTTAACATGGCTCAATATTATTCAGCCGTTTCGAGTTCAGGAACTTACTGCATGGTAAATACATTGCGTATCACAAGATAATGCTTACATCAAGCATGCTAGGGTTTGTTAAAATGTATGATTACAGCACCTAGATAAAAACCCACTGGACTTTAGGTTGGTAGTTACGAAAATACGGTTTGGATGTTAGATTATTTGCTAGAATGGCGAAGAAAATTGCGCAACGATATATCTAGCCAAACTGCTCCTTGTCTCGTGTGTACATTTATTTCCCTGCGACGTTTTGACTGACTTCACGCTGATCTGGTTCCTTATTCTAAAACATTTTGAACGCGACACCTATGTTTCAGTGGAACGCTCTTAATATATTGCTAAAATTTATACACCTGTTTAAAAAAGCAATAAAGTTAAGAATATTGAGAAAATGTATTCTAAGTTTTGTATTTTTAGTGTAATTATCGAAAGACACTATTAAAACCTGTGTAGCTTAAATTTCAGTTTTCTTTTCGTTTTTTATACATTTTACCATATCGTATCAGCCAATTAGACTCAAATGACGTTAATTTTGCGTCGCTACTTGGAGAATCCTACCAGAGTGTGGCGGTCTAATGTTTGTTCTACATTCGCCGTAGTCAGACTACAGCTATCTGCTAATCATAGACCAGAAAAAACTTATGTGATGGATAATGGTGCGTCATCCGTCCCTAAGCATAAGTTTGTTATTTAAACTCTTAAACTACTTTGAAGATTTCAAGGAAACTTCACCACACAGTAACCACGTGGTCTGGTTGACACTCAGAGTTAAAGTATGGTCATCTTGAAATTGTTATCACTACTTATAGTGAATGCAGATTCATATCAACGTGTGTGTTTTACTACAAGACTTGTATAAGGTCTAGTTGGTTTTAACAACTATGACCTATATAATGTAAAATATTGCCGCCAGAGTGGCCAGCTTGAAATCGTTGCATCGCTACTCATTCTGGATGAAAGGTCATATTGACTGGGGTGTTAATATAAGATTTCGCATGATGTCTGCTTGATATAAATAATAATGTTGTTGATCTGATGGTCAATATGGCCGCTACAGTGGTCATCTTGAACACCTTGTTTTTTGCTAGGTATTCTAAATGGAATGACATGTCAGTGTGCAGTTTTAACTAAATAACTTACGATAATGTCTTGTTGATCACAACATAATTTGATATCGAATATTGATTACAGTGTCTAAGATAAAATATAGTTATCACTACTCCTCTTGAATAGTTGGTTGTATCAGCATCGGTTTCTTTCCGAATAGCTTCTGATGATGGTTCTGATTGGGCCATTCACACTTTTGAGAAACCCAGCCAAAGTCGCATCTTGAAAATCTAGGTATCGTTATTTCACATTAACTAGTTGGATGAAATGGTCATCACACCATCAATGTCCTGTCACTGCAAGACATGAGGTATAGTTGGTCATAATATGATTGACAAAATAGCTTCCTTTAGAGCTTTGTTATCACTATTTACTTAATATGATCAAATCGACATTGTGTTTTCACAAAAGGACTTCTTAATACGTCAAGTTGCTACATATATGTAGCCCTTGATTTAGTTCGAAGACAAAGAGAAAGGATGCCAATCTAATATCCAATATGAGCCTCCATGTCCATTTTAACAGACGTATTATTATTACTCTAACACTGAGTCATATCAGACGAGGTTTGTCACCAGATTACTTGTTAAGATGCCATGGTGATTTTAAATAATTGGTGCTGATTTGTTCTAAAATATGTACATCATAGCGGTTAATCCAAAAATTAAATACTGTTATCCCTGCAGAATGTCAAAGATTATTTCAACACTGGGCAGTTGAAAGGAAGAAATTGTTGTATCTTGAATTTCTGGAAATTAGTTTCGTCCAGTAAAATCTAGTTTCATCGAGGTTCTCTTGTAGAACGTCATACCTTTATTGTTTATAGATACGGTTTAATTTGCACAAACCATTCGCAATTTAGTTATTTCTCTAATTTATATCTAATCCTTTGGTTCCAGATGCATGTTTGGTTCTTTACACTAAATTACATTCAAATTACAGTTCTTCGTCGTTTTATTATTTCCATCAAAGTTAATTTTGGATATATATTTCTATTATTCTAGAAGTATTAGTTTCAGTGCTGACATCCGATATAACTCGCTGATTCTGACAACTGGGTCACTGAAGAACAGGTCCTGGTAATGGTATATTTTCAAATAAATTCAATCGTTTCAAACGGATATGCAATTTGTCGTTGTTTTTTGCGATCTGAATCAAAGGGTTTCCAATAAAATGTCAGCAATGTGGCTAAGCCAATTGTAATATATCATTTTATCGCGAATGATCATTTTCTCTCAACTTTTCAAGTACTCAACACGCTTATAAGAAGGTTTGGAGTCCGTCGTCTGTCCATCCATTCGCAGACATTTTAGCGTTTCCCCCTATTAAACTACTTGGAAGATTTCCATCAAACATTACACACACTTTCATCCCATGGTCCAGATGGTCGGAAATAGACAAGGTGCCCGTCGTTCATATGTTTCGTTGTCCACTCTTGAAACTCGTATTATCACTACTCCGTATAAATGGATGGATATGTCAAAACGAGGTATTCAATAATGATACCTATTGTAATGTCTAGTTAATTCTAGATAAACTGGCTCCAAACTGAGACACATTATGGCCACAATGGTGGCATCATCATATCATTTTCGCTGGGAGTGTTGTTATGATTTATAATTGGCACGAAATAAAAATGGTGCATATATGATGTCCAAAATGGCTGCAAAAGCAACCATCTTGAAAATATTATTATCGCAATGCCCCCTAAACGTAAAGTAAAAAAGACATGATTTTTTCAGCAAAGACTTCTTAACATGTCTAGTTAGTCGTAAATCAAAATGTAGGCAATCGAATGTCGAATGAATAATACGTTCGCCACAGTAGCCAGATTAGAACGTAAATTAATACAACTATTTCTAAATGAATGATCTTATCAGCATATTGTATTGCTGTTTTAAACTTATGAGGCCCAACATGAGGCCAGCATTAACATTTTACTTTCCTATTTCACTTAAATGAAGAGTTATTTTCTCGATATTTAGTTTGTCCTAAATTAAAACAACTAGTCCTTGAAAATATTATCTCTAATCCTTCAAACTGGGTTGCTATGTCCACATTGAATTTTACGAATGTACCGGGCTCCCTGGTCGCTTAGTGTCCTAAAGAACTTGCCGTTACCAATCTCTGCCATCTCACCTCTGTCCGTGTGGATTCGAGTCTCTTGTTCGGCTAATGTGGGGATGGTTGAGAAAGCTCGTCAGTAGTTTAACATTTATATGTACCGCCATGAATAGCCTATCTTGCACTGATAAATGGCGTTAGAACCCAAACAGCAGCAACATCAGGAAACTATACCTATTGTGATACACACTTTGTCCTAAATAAAAAGGTGTAAGTCGTATGTTCAAAAGTGCTGCATTGACGGATGTCTTTAAAATCTACTTATCACAATTCCCCATGGATGACGCGAGGTCATCAATGAAATGCTTCCGATATATGCTTTCTTCTGAACCGACATGGCTCGAATCTGAGATCAAATATATCCACCACAGCAACGGTTCCAAGATTCAGCACTTTATAGAAGATATGGTCTTATTTTGAGTCACAGGGAAGGAAAATAGAAAAGACCGGAAGCATTCTAATCATGACGACATGTTGGCAATTTTAATTCGATCCGTCACCCAATTATATGATGCAATTTGATTTATCGGTGTAACATAACGTTTAATTCGTTGTCTCGTTCGTAATGTCATTCGATTTCTAAGGGTAAGTGAGTCATTCAAACGTCATTTGCAGTTTATTTTTCTTTATGTAATTGATTTGATTGTTATATTTTATTTATCGGCTCGTGTTGTAAATGGATGATCTAAAATGGGCAATGATTTAATACTGAATTTATGAAACGAGTTGAATAATGTCAAGTAAAAGATGAACTTTATTTATCGAGTTTCATACAATAAAAATTAAAGCATTACCCATTTGAAATTCTCTTATCGCATATGTTTATTTCTGTAGAACTTATTTAGATAGAAAGAAGAATTAATAATTTCTTTTATTCTGACATAGTCTGTATATTTCATTTGTCGTGCTTGAAAAAATAATCCCAAACAAAGTAGAATATACATTTTTGCTAACCATAAATCAACGAAACAGATCATTTTACAAATTATAAAACTATTTCAGCACAAAATGTTCATTGCCTGTGATGTCGCATTCTTTGATACGGTGCACATTACTGATTTGGGTTGGCCTAAAGAACACAGTGCCATTGTTTACTTTGAATTTCCACATCAAACCAAACATTACAGTGTTGTGATATTTATTTCAAAAGAAAATTACGGAATGCAGAATACACATCTGCACTGTATTGTAGTTGTGACCGGATAATTGCAGTATTTGATTTAGAACTTTAGAGTGTACGGAAGACATAAACAAATCTCTTTCAAATCGGACTTACATCACACATTTACCGCCTAAATGTTCTGTATTTGGATAAAGTTCTGTCATTTGGGAAGACTGAATTATGTATGCATTCTTATGTGAACCAAGGTGAGTTTGTTTACATCTGTAAATTCACCATGCTACAGATGTACCGCCCCATCATTTCTCACCCCAAACCCGTTATAATCGGAGCAATACCCGTACGTTTACTTGTAGTTATTGTTTTTGTATTGGGTGTGTGTCCTTTTCATGTAATAATATGTTATACATGACATAACAAACCCCCGTGGTGTTAAGTTGGCCATTTTGAAACAAACGAGGACAATTGTCCTCAATTCTATATTGTGAGGCGAATCGAACAATGGCGGCCACAATTGTTCAATGATAACGAAATTATAGACGGCGGTATTGCAAAGTTTCCCACGATCGCAGCCAGACAGTATAGATAATACTGCGTAATAATGTCATGGTCTTATTTGGACCAATCAGGTTCACTTAAAGTGATCCGTTAAGGTATGGGTATATTAATAATATGAAACTGAACATACTACAGGAAAACTATACCAACTATGTGATACTATTAAAAATCTTTGTTATTTCCTCAATTAATTTCATATTTTCTTTCATTGCTTACTCGATCCGAGCTATAACACTGAGATAGATCATTTCGTAGATAACTTATCCAAAACACTATATTGATTGCGGATCACATATCATTTCACTGTGTAGATGTATGTATGTATGTATGTATGTATGTATGTATGTATGTATGTATGTATGTATGTATGTATGTATGTATGTATGTATGTATGTATGTATGTATGTATGTGTATTTGTGTGTATATATGCGTGCGTGAAAAGCTTACAGCAACAGAAATAATAAAGACCCAAGAGCATAAGCCATGGTAGCTGAGTGGTCAGTGTGCCGAACTCGCAACCTGAAAAGTATGGGTTAAAATACAGATATCATATCATCTCATGAAAGCTGCAACGGTGTATCCCGGTGCTAAAGTCTTTACGTGAACACAATATACAGTGTATCCTTCACATTTGATTGTGTCATAAATCACCAAATAAAATCAAGAAGCGATCCAGGAACGAGAGAAGTGTATCAGGAGTTGCTGGAATACCCCAGAGCTTTGAAAAGTACATAATGGGTTCAACAGGAAACAATCAAGTATAGCAGTCAAGAAATGAATAATCGAAATATTCTCTTGACAGTTTCGTAGAAGCTATATCTTTACGATCTACAAGTATTTACCGCGCTTGAACAGTTGCAGGGTATGCAGCGAAACTATGCAATTAGGATTAAAGCCAGTCCAATCAATGACAGTTGTTGAGGAGTAAGATAATTATATTTACATGGATTCGTATGCCTGAATGTCATTCTAGTCGTGTTAGAAGTAAATATATTCATATTGTACAAATTGTTTCGTATTCTTTAATTGACAGACTGCTCCATCAAAGGAATTAAAAATGTCGAGATGAGATCTTGTGTATGTTTATTTGTTTATATATATATATATATATATATATATATATATATATATATATATATATATATATATATATATATATATATATATATATATATTGATAATAATTTATACAATGTAAATACTTTGCAGTTTCCTCCTGACCAATTATGGATATGTGTATAGACACGAGTTCCAGTTTTTGTTTGCTGTTTATGTACTGTCATTCTCTTTCTGTGTTCATGTTTCGTCTGGCCTAAGCAAAATCCTCACACCTTACACATATCAATGCATAAATCACATTGCTCGAATTGCAATTCATGTTTTGTTTAAATTTTAAATAGCTTACCATTTTTAAATATTACTGAGTTTCCATCTTTTATATTTGAAAACGTTTTGCATCTATTCCTACCACATTTTGTTACTAGGGCCTCTCTTTCAACGAAGTTTAATTTAAATATGTTAAGCATTAATTTCATAGTTGGGGTTGTCTCGTCCTCTCAATAAGTTTCTCTTTTTCAAAGACATTTTTTTTCATTCTATCTCTACCTTAGAAAGATGGTTCACATATTCGTATCATCGGTATGATATTTGTATTGCGTGGATTATATGTTGTAATTAAAGGGATTCCATTTGATGATGGTTTTTTTTTTTTTAATGGATATTTTCTGTGAATGGGTCATTTTCTTTCGCTTTGAGATTTTCCGTGATTGATACTTTCATCTGTGTAATTGATGTAACTCTGCCAGTCTCTGTTCCTGTGTTTGTTGATCCTTCCAACTGTAATCACTCTTGACGCAAGGTTACAAGGAATGTTTACTTTTATGTTTTGCATTACAGCATTTAAAATTGAAATCAGCTGGTTTAATATAACATCAGTGGTAGCATGCGTTCCAGATAATTTGTCTAGAATATATATGCGTCTATATGTGACGTGTACTAATTAATCATTAAAGAAAAGTTGGGAAAACTAACTATACACTAATTAATCCTGAATTTAATTATCGATTGAAAGGGATTTCTAGCGTACTAATCAACCCATGATAAAAGGCTCGAAAAGGATGAGACTAATGTAAGGAGTATTACTAACGAGACTTCCGGTTGCAGTAAACAGGATCTCTAATTTAGGTATGTTTTGCATATTTTATTTGCATATTGTTTGTTAGTTAGTATTTTTCGTTTTGCATTTTATGCTAGGGATAATTGTATTTTGGAATTGAACTTCTCCACAATGAAAATTAATGATCAACCTGACCTTTATCATTGATTCTGTTTTCGTAAACAAAATGATTTTTTTCCATCTGATCTAGAACTTGTAACAGTCTTCATGAAATGCAGTGTCTATATGCGATATTTTAATTTTAGTAACAGACTTCAAACTATAAGTAAGATTTTAGTTTTCAACATTATGAGCCCTCTACAAGGTTAATTTCCTTTACTTATTTTAACAAAATACTAATTGTGACCTGAGGTCAGGTAGAAGACTATATAATCTTATTTTTCTAAAACTTCTTGATTAATACTTAACGCGTTTAGCAGAGAAAATTGTGTTATTGTTGTATCCATTACCTCTTTAAGCCTGGGCTTTTTTATTATTCAAATTAGTATTCACAGGAACAATAAATTAGTATTCTCTGAAAATGCAAGGTGCTCTTTACAAAAAACATCTTTGGAATCTATACTTGAATTTATAGTGAAATATCAAATAAGAATGTATTCTTTTATTGAAATAGTGTGATCCAATAAAATACTGTTGACACATCACCACAACCCGGGTCAACAAGGACGCATTAATACTTTCAGTGTCGTATTTAGGTTGAATTTCCACTAAAGTTTTTTCAAAACTATATCAATTTGGACTCGTGTCTTGGTCTATGATTAATTGGGATTTAATTCGCAAGACCGTAAGCTCCTTTTGTATTTTAGGGAAATAAATCATGTGTTTCAATTTACAATGCCTGTGCTTCTCAATCTTTTCTAATACGAAATTTAAAACCATGTAGTCATATTAGGTCTTATAAACCAATGTAGTTCAATGGTTAGGTATGTTGGCATAAAGAGCCAACGACAATATGAATTAAGACCTATCTGTGGTATTGTTTTCACAGTCTGTCTCTTGGGAAGCAAGATATCCAACAGACCCATAGAGATCTCTGCAAAATCAATATGATATCATTCACAGGATGATAAAAAGTGTACATTTCAGCAAAATCAACGTAATTACAGTTACAGCTGGAGTAAAGTTTGCGTTATTCATACTGTCATTTACATTTACTTTCAATTATTCCACTCATATGCATTAATATATATATGTATGTATGTATGTATGTATGTATGTATGTATGTATGTATGTATGTATGTATGTATGTATGTATGTATGTATGTATGTATGTATGTATGTATGTATGTATGTATGTATGTATGTATGTATGTATGTATGTATGTATGTATGTATGTATGTATGTATGTATAAAACTATTTTTATCGCACGCTTCTTCACATAATTAAAATGTGTTGTTTCTGGTAGTGTTTTTCAAGAAAGTTTATGGAACCATATGCACAGTCTTGTGATGTTAAATTACATATGGTTACTACTGACCAGAACGTAAAGCCGGGAAAGGGTATTAAAAACGTCGTATCAGTGCAGAATGGCTAGCTGTAGGAAAACAACAGGATATGGTTTTTTTACATGCAAACTTTAGTAAGGTACACGTACTTTTTAGCACTGTTTTTTTATGCTAAGATTTGGTCCTGCAGATTTGTCTGTGAATATTGATTAGTACAAAGTTTTTGATATACATTTTGCTGTTGGCACATGCGTTAAGGTTTCGCCCTACCCCAGTTTGCTTGTATAGTTAAACAGCATGATGATGTATTGAATTACGAGAATTACACTCATTGTGTATAAACGAATTCCACAGAGACCTATTTTCACACGCCTATGGGTTTGGTGTGAATTTGCAATACGAAGAATTTTTTTTATTGCCAATTTACAACAATAAATGGTCGTTTTGCTGGTAATTATCAAAGCAAGCATCCTATGTCAGAACCCGGATATTATCACATTTGCAAGGTCTCTAACTTTGTAAGGTTAATATAGCTTAATCACGACTGGTACCTAGTACTTATCAGAGAATACGTTTGTATGTAAGCGTTAATATAGAGGGCAAAGTTTTTACAAACATTTGTTGAAAGTTTTTAAAGGTTCTATTGCTCATATTGACATCGAATATTTGTGAAATGGGGGTTTATAATAGCCCTTCAAAGAATATAGTCATAACCTATCCGTGCCAACGATTTAAACCAAATTGCGAAAAATTGCATCCAATAATTAAAATGCATACCTGTTTTGCCCCACTTAAATTGATCAATCTAAAGATTGTATCTGCTGATAGACGAAGTAAAATTAAATGATTTTAAATTATGAGAAATTATTTTTTTATCTCTAGAATATATCATTATATACTTTATTATTTTAAAATATATGGATAATTGCAATCAATGAATCTGACGTGTAACTATTGGATATATATTAAAATAACCGAGCATATGTGCAAGACTCTTCAACAATAGTACGTGCAACGTGGATATATATATATATATATATATATATATATATATATATATATATATATATATATATATATATATAAGTGTAACTCTTTTTATTAAGTTCTAACTAACTCATCCACTCATTCCTCAGCATATTCCAGCAGTATAAATACCAAACGTATATTCGATGCTCCCATGAAAGACAAAAGTGTCAGGAAACATGATGTTCCGGTTGGTGAATTTGGAACGGAATTAACAGGACGTTACAGTTTAAAATGTCTTTGAGGTGAAGAACAGCTCCTTAATATTTAATATTACAATTCTGTTAGTAACAACAATCTTGAGATTTTTCTCTGCAATTATTTTTTTGATATACTTTTTAAAAAATCACACTATGCGAAAGTTACAAATTTATTGGAGTTAAAAATCGGCCTATTTTTGTATTCATTGTCCAGAGTGTCTGAAAAGAATTTATTAAGATCAGCTGTTCCATGTAGTAAATTACAAGTAGCCATTGTTTAGAAGATAACTAACATGTATATACCTTTTTCACCTCTACCAATTCGTGCCGTGATTTATAGATAGGCACACAAAACGTGAGACCAAGCGTTATTAGAAATGACCGTTATACATTTTCCGTGTCTGATGCATTCACATGTATGTATGTATGTATGTATGTATGTATGTATGTATGTATGTATGTATGTATGTATGTATGTATGTATGTATGTATGTATGTATGTATGTATGTATGTATGTATGTATGTATGTATGTATGTATGCATGCATTCATTTACGTACGTCATGCATTGTTTACTTGATCTACGAACTATATAACGTTGACGCTCTTTCTTTACATGCAATACCTTGTGATGGTGAGCTTAATTTAATTGCGTTTTATACATGAAGGCCTGTATATGTTGTGGAAGAACAACCTCTAATAATTCCTGGAGAAACCAGCGACCTAAATGAAGATTCTAACAAACCCATATTTGTCGAGTTCGAGACTTGAATCCACACTAACTGAATGTAGATGTCACTGATACTTGAAGGCGAGCACGGTGTACCTCTCGGCCATGTTAAACGTCATATATTATTAACGCAGAGGTTGGGAAAGCAATGTGTATAACACGTCATATTACCGTCCCAATGACACTAATAGATGATGTGGATGATTTAACTCGATCATTACGAAGAGCTTCTAAGGAAATAGTTTCCTGAAGTATCGTGCAACGGAATATCCAACGAACGAGAGTCTCACAACAAATCTCAACATTGACTTGTACAGAAAACAAATTTAGTCGTCAAGGTGTTTCGGCTGTTGACCAAAGGTGGATTATCGATTATTCGTTGAATGTTGAGAATGACAGCTGCATTGATAAGGCACAAATTAAGCTATCGTGAACGTATATTTGCTCAATTACCAGTCCATTGGAATGATTTAGTTGCATTATCAAAATCATTAAACGTAGCAATCGTCCAAGATAGAGACAACTAATGAGTTATGTATACATTGACATATCATGAAAATTGACTCTTGTTCACTTTGGTAAGCGGTCGGTTGATATCAGTCATGTTTTAGTGCATCCGTACTTCTTAGAGTATCAAAAGGATGACAGGAAGCACATTGCAATTATACATTTTTTTTAAAAATAGTTTCATTAAAATCATACGTGTACTGGCATGATTAACTTTTATGCTCCTATCTATTGTAACGTTTTCATTCTCCAACAAGAAAAAGACGTCTTTTATCATACAGAATCATCATCATCTATATCTTTTAGAATACATGGGAACAAATATAGAACCAAACTAGTCGTTACATACTGGCTATAACAGACGGGCATTGAGGAAATATCAGTCACATTTGCCAACTACCATAGTTATTAAAAACAACATAATATGAATGAATGAATGTTCGTACTTACGTATATACCCACATAAGTACGTAAGTACGTACTTAACAACGCAAGTTGTGTATGTATGTATGTATGTATGTATGTATGTATGTATGTATGTATGTATGTATGAGTGTACGTGTGTGTGTGTACGTATTTATGTATGTCTGATTGACTTTCTTTATTTGCTCTTTAAAACGGATCTACTTCAGTTAATGTTTCGTTAATACATACAAGTTAGGAACATACTTGTCACTCAAGGACTTAAAGTATAATATATATATATATATATATATATATATATATATATATATATATATATATATATATATATATATATATATATATATATATATATATACATACAACCAAAAGTAAAGAAAACTCAATATCTAAACACGTGAGTGAGAGAACTCATTGCAAACGAGCAATATATGTAACATAGATTAAGAGAGGAAAATAAAGGAAGTGGAATTATTTACATTCGTCTTGTCCGATTTTAAGGGATAATCATGTTCTCTCTCATTTGAGTAATTTATAAGATATAAATGAGTTGAGCCCATTTCCCTAATTTACTATACAATCATAATATCAGATGTCGTTTTCAAGTTCATTTGCTCTTCTGTACATTGTTCCTATTCCATCAGCCACCACACACATGAATGCCTGCCATCATTGATCATCCATATAATCAAAGATGTCCACTCTCTTGCCCAAAAAGATATGAAGTAAGGACTCATTGTCCTGACATAAACGCCAATGCGAGTCTAGAATGTCTATTGACTATATTATGTTTTCAAACATAGTATTACGCTTGTCGTTTATATTTTGTCATTATAGTAACATATTCTTGACTCTATCTATATTCAATCTCTTGCAGAGATTACAGTTATACTCATTCTCTGATGAAATTGAACACATAGTTAGATATGCAATTATTAGCGAATGTTTTATCAGGACACCATTAGCAAGTTTCCAGACTGCAAGTGGTAGAAGATTAATAAGGACACTTGCATAATGTAAAAGTTCAGGTCTCATTTCATGTTTAGATCTCCACAATAATTGTTCGCAGTAGTGAACTGCCTTTTCAACATGCCTCCTCCAGGTTGGTTTTGGGACAGAGTATAGGATGTTCACGTACAGGTGGAAATAAACCGCCAAGCTGGTATTTCAAAAGAACACGAAAATTTATATATTTATTTAAGAAAAACAATGCTCTTGCTGTCGCTCGTACATCAGGAAATCAAGAATTCTTCTTTTGAATATAATTGTCGATGCTAGTTAATCATTAGCTATGCAGATTTTATCGAAAAAATATCCATATATCCCTCAAAGGACCACCGTCCACGACTGCTAATCGTATTTTCTGTATAAGAGCGCTGATCAAGACATGTAATCCTTCTTGCCGCGTTTCTTTGACATTCTTCCAGATCATATAGCTGTGACTGGCTCAAGTTGGACCACAATTTGCATCCATATTTCATTGCAGGTAAAACTATTGTTGACAATATTTTAGCATTATTAATTTGATTAATTCCATCCTTTCCAATGCCAGTCCCAATAAGGGAATAAAATACTGATCTTCCTTTGTCACAAGTATTTTTAACTGCAGCGGTATTAGAACAATCTGTGGATAGAGTGTCGCAGCCGAAGTTCTAGAAGAAAGTATAGCATTCCTTTTATCTCCGAGCATGAACATACATTATTGTATGTTTTTTTCCTTCGAAAATAAGACAATAATGCCTTTATCAGCATTGTACCGGATTCTCCACTTCAATGAATAGTCATGTTGGTTGCGAAGTTAAAAACACATAGCATTACATGACGAAGATAACAAGGATTTATCATCCGCTAGTAAAACACAGGGGATACTTAGAGTGCTAACTTGTATTCCAGATTTTGTTGACTCCAGCAAGGATATTATGTCATTTTTCATGACTAAGAATGGCCATACTGATAGCCTTCATCCTTTTCCTACCCCTTAATTGACTGTGTTTGGTTTATAATGATGCCTGTTAAGCAAAACAAGTCGAAACGAATTCACAATCAATCTCCACAGTTTTCCTTTAACTCTTACATGAAATAGTCATATATGAGGCCATCATGCAATGCCGTATTAAAGGCCTTCGCATTGTCCTGGAATGCAGCATAACCTTTGATTGATCTTCTAAATAATGGGATACTCCCTCTTTTATAATAAAGGCTGTAGTGATGCCACTGCATTCGCTTCGAAATCCTTGTTGTAGTGGGGGAGGGAAATTGATCCGTTCGCTAAAAAGAATTAAACTTTTCAACAGGGTTTGTTCAAATACGTTATGAAAAACGGGGACGATTGATATATTCCTATAGTTATTCATATCTACCCTGTTTTCCGCACCTTTGACGATAGGTATAACATTTACAGTTTTGCCGTAGTCAGGATTTATTTCGTACTATTTTGCTATCCGGAGCGGGCCTTGCGTGTGTTGTGTCAAAGGCTTTTTCCACAAATGACAAACGTTTCTTTGTTTTTGATCATATTAGTGTTGAGCTGTCAGTTTTATCATTTAAACGATTATTTTTAAACGTTTAACTATATCATCAACTTCGCTAATCAACTACTTGAGAAGCCAAACAACTTAGGCCCTCTGTAACTTTGTTGCTGGCGATATATTTTAATCGGCTTGGATAAACTCGGATCAACACAACAAACTATTTTGTGTACGACTCCGCGTGGAAAGTGGTTTAGAGTTATGTTGTACTTGATTGGTTGGGATTATTTTATGCGCCAAATACAGGCTGAAGTTAGCACTAGAACTCTGCATAAATAACGAGGGGACGTTTGAATTTATGTTGTGGCTGCAAAACTGAAGAATATTTTTCTTGTTCGTCCGCCATTGTTATTTGTTGTACTTCCGAACAACACCGAATATGCTTTTGTAGTATTTCATTGTCATACCAACAGTGTAAACAGTGATAAAAACATAGGTGTTGTTTCTTCCTTTGCTGTAGTGTCTACCAAGAAGTCTATTAAAATTTTGATCCATACATAATGAGTTTATGAAAGAACATAATTATTTTTGATTGTGAAGCTGTTTCAGAAATATATATCCGATAGATGTTTTCATGCTTGTCAAGTTCAAAAACGTTAACATGAATATTTTGCTTTTCAAGCTTTGGAATTTGATCTGCAGCAACAGGAAAGTCAATACCAGCAAATTTTTCTAACGTAACGTAAATACTAGTTTCTGATGAAAACATTGCGGAAATATTAGCGCACTGGAAGCAGTGATGGTCAAAGCATTGACTTTAATACAGAGTTGTTTTATTTTTCATTTTCTACGGCAGGTTAATAAATGAACTACTGTGTAAATACATTGTATTTCACCGTGCCATATAAAATTTCAGAAATCATCTCAAACTTCTAACCCGAACCTGATTCGATGAATTCTTCTATCTTTTTAAAATGTCAAGGTGAATATTATCAGCTAGTAATGAAAAATAAGTTCCAAGCCGAACACGCTTGGATCTTGCGTTAGTAAAAGTATTTGCAATGTCTCTCTCAGCATCTCTGTTGCTGTCGTTATCATTATCTCCAAATTCATTTAAGTTTGAAAATATTATGTGGTACTGCACTTTTATTTTCAGACCTTTATGCAGAACAAGTTCACGTTTTTTAGTTGGTTCTAACACATGATATAGACTTATAGAAACAAAATTTGCCAGAACGATTTACTTATCAAATCGATACATGTTATCAAATCTGGCAAAAGCAGTGACTATTTTTGTTAGTTCTCCGATAAGGCATTTTTCTGCAATATCACGTAACGTCAGCATTGTTATATATTATATTTGATCAAATGCAATTGTATCCCTCATGGGTGTAACATGGAGGGCTAAAACATCGACTTGGTATCAAAACTGGGGTCAAATGCAAATGTGAGGGTAATACTTGTAATGACAAATTTTCATCTGACCAGTAGATATTCATCTTAAAATAGGATATTAGAACTTGCACAACCATATTATCGCAAAAGATATAAAAAAAACTAAAACGCACATTTAGCAAACAAACGCATATTACTTAATTTGTTTTAGTTTAAAGTCTCACTTTTTTTACAGTCTCCTTACATATAAACCAACACAAAAAGAGGCCAAATAAATATTTTAACCAAATGGCAGTTAATTTACTGCCTGTCATAAAATGTGTACGATCATACGGTTTCATTGTACTTCATCCTAGAGGAGGCTTATGATTCATCGTCTCTTTAATAAGTTACACTTCAGCTTTAAGTTCTTTCTTTTATTGCAGAAAAGTTAAAAACCATTAAAGTATCAATGACCCCTGACCCCAAATAACACATTTGCATCGGTAAGTTCACTGATTTATTTGTTGTGAAAGAATGTCTTATAATTTGTTCGTTAGATAACTTGTGGTGAACGAGGGCATAATTTTCACACTTCTTAAACCATGTCAGGAAAGGATTATTCACTTTTTCTGTCACAATCAAGCGATCAGAAGTCACACCAGTAACCCTAATAGATGTGCCATATAACGGTGAAGGGAATTATTTTATCCATGTTTCATTAAACGTATATACAAGTTACTCTTCTGTATTCCGCTTCTTTCATATTCTTCGCTAATGATTCTTAGAGCCGGTCGTCTGGAGATTACTTTTTCAAGCAACTATCATTAAGGTTAAATGTTTAGATGACAGCTTGCTGACCTCGATGGACATCGCGTGATAGCTAGCGACATATGGGCGAGCTACAATGTGTCAGCTTTGTCTATGCTAGCCATTTTCATGTTACTTATGCTTCATGTGCTACACTCCACTAATCGAATAGCTAAGTGCAACGCAGGCTACAAACAACTCAGTGGACCAATTTATGCCTATGCTCGAAGTATATACGATACCATTGCTTGTTCTAAAGCATTGGATATTAAATAAATCCCAATCGCATTATGCGACACTTTTCCGTCATAAAAACGCACGGCAACAAAATGTGCTTCGTCCATGATTCAAATGTCTGAGTTACAAACATTTAAATTAACAGACCAGTCATAACAATATGACCCAAATTTTAATGACAAGCGCAAACGACAAAAGTATTATTACGTACATCTGAACTACAACTTATACGCGGAAAATACATCATGATCAGTGATACACATCAAATACGGAATATAGATTGGTAAAGCGAAACCAGCAAGTTATAAAATGAGCGTAAAACTGGAAGAGATAACTAAACCACTTTTACATCTACTCTTTGTTTTGCGGAGAAATTCCAGAAGGTCAGTGAGTGTATCATAATAAGGATGCAATTACTGATGAACATATTTCTTTGCAAGACGGATATCAACCACATCCTGTGTATGTTATTTACGAGACATCTGACAAAAGAATTGAAAGAAACAGAAGAAAAACGTTTTGGGTTGATGACAAAACACTTGATATCATAAAATAAATATATGAGAAAAACAATAGATGGTATTCGTTATTATAACCACCTGTTTGTGTTTGAAGTGTTTCAAAGATTGATTTCACTGGGGTTTGTGAGTAAACACATCAGCAGCATTAAGAACGACAACCGATTAGTAAATCTCGAACTTCTTAACAAAGAAGCAAATGTGAGGAAAATAGGTGGTGTTGCTGTTAATTTTACGTCTGCTAAAGCTACCGTTGGAATAAACACTGCAAAATCGAAACAAATAAGTTTGTTCAATGTCTACTGCGGAGAAATAATTTTAAATAAATGCAACGCTAGTAACGTTTTGTTGCAGATGGTATTATACAGTTGGTAACATTACAATAAACATTTGACATAATAGCCTTCCGGTGCGATGACAACTAAACTTTAAGATTTTGGGAAGCTCTCCTCGAATAATGAATAATACAGCTATGACACATGATAACTTCTTTATCATACATTATATATATATATATATATATATATATATATATATATATATATATATATATATATATATGTGTGTGTGTGTGTGTGTGTGTGTGTGTTTTGCAATTGTTCTTTTCTGCTATAGTTAGTATAACGTCATTAGGTCCGTTGTTTACCAGTAGGAGATTAACATAAATATTTTCATTGTCAATGAAGAGTTTTCCTATCACCTTTCTAAGCTCGTATTTGTTATGTATTGTTGCCTTTTCATGATAACTTATTTTTTTAATGACTATTTTATTTAAATTAGACAAAAGTCGATTATAATATGAATCTACTGCACAGATTCACGTATTTAAACAACACACCGTACGAAGATATTATTGTCAAACCAAATACCGGTGACGCAGTCACGGATGTAGTCACCACAGTATGTGTGACTGAGATATTTGCTACCAACGACGTTCTTGACAACATAAACACCAGCAACGATGATGTTGATGATATCGGTGAAAAAATAAACGCCTTCGTTGAGAGGAAAGATTCTGGAAGACCTACAATATACAGATACAATGTTAAGTATCGTAACACATAACAAATTAAAATTTAATTTTACTGTGGACGATAATCAGTTATTTCGGCAGCTAATGAAATCATTTGCAAATATCAAGATTCACGACCGATCAAAAATTACAAGTTATTAAAACTATATTTTTGGCAAGATATTTAATCTGATGATGATTTCTGTCGATCGCTGACAATATTATGTAAGCAAGTAAAATGTAACATTTTCTCGCGTAGTTATGGAGAAATCTACACAAATGTTATTTCATAATGTTTTGTTCCGTAATCATTTTGTTAAATTTTGTCGCTGTTTCCGCGCCATTTGACCAATTATTATTAACTGTTCTCGCAGGAACTTTCTCAGTTACAAATACATCTTGCTTTGTCAGATGCAGTTCGTTCTCATTGAAGTTGCCAAGAATTTGTTACCTTGATAAAACTTTTCGCTAGTACTAAAAAGGATAGTCTTTAGAATTTTATCAACAACAAATACTTCTTCGTTCCAGTTTTATTAATAAATCCCTTTTCAAAACTTTTTTTATTGAAATAAATTATATTTTTATCTCCAATTTTATGTCTACCGTCTATATATTTGTTCAATAATAAAGAGTTGAAAGAACTCCCATTTTTAGTTATTGTTTCTGTCAACAATTTGCTGAAGATCATCGATGTATCTGTTTGTGTTTTTATTGTCAGATGGTTGTGGATGTTTCCTTTTGTGTCTCATTAGATCGTTCATCGACAACGCTTTTCCCTTGTTTCCAGTAATATATATTTTAATATAATTCAGTTTGGGAAATTGTTCAAACGTTTTATTACAAATTCTGTTCCATATCTAAATATTATTTGGTTTTCTATATGTTGTCGCAAAAATCTGTTTTAATGTGTCTGTTATTGACGTTTCAGTTTTATCTGCGACTGGTATCAAAAAAGCGTATTTACCGAAATCGTGCGAAACATTAAAAACATATGTATAGTGCCATCAGCCAGAGGCGTAGCTAGGGGAGGGGGGCAGGGGAGTACATATGTCCCCGGGCGCCAAGGTACAAGGGCGCAAAAATGAGGCTTGCAACGTTACATTATAATAAGTAAACAAGGGTAATAAATCGGTCACAAGATCGCTTTTGCACCAATTGTATAGTTCGTCCGCGGGCGCAAAATATCATCGCTACGCCTCTGCCATCAGCTCCGAGTTTAAACTAAGAAAACATTGGACATACCTACTAGCTCTATCGTCCAGATATCATCAATAGCTTTTGCTACAACTTTACGTCGCGATACCTTTCTATAGGCCGATGTAGTTCCGTTGCCAGTTGAATATAAGGAGACTCTCCGAGGCCAAGTTTATGTTTCGTTCCAATTAAGCCGTGAACAAGCCATCAACAAGCTTTCTGTAAATTCTTTCCTGCAACCCAGTTCTCTTCATATCGAACACTTAATTTAACATTATCTAATAACAGCCATGCTGTCTTGTTTGTTCTTAGGACGCTCTGCATCCCTGTAACATATATTATGTCGCATTGCTTATGAATCAACTTGATTACTAGGATCTTTTGCAGATAGTGTATTATCATTTTCATCGAGTTGTTGATCCAGCGGATTACATGGAACAGTCTATTTATGTCACAGCAGTCTCCAACCGGCTTTTGGTTTTGATAATTTGCCATTTAATTTATTTATGTCAATGCCAGATTAGATTATTTCTCTTTGGCCTCAGCTCTGGCAGTAAGTAATAATTTTAACTTGTTCTAAAGAAATATCTTATTCGTCACTGCTTCTATTTTATTTTAGTCTGCTTCACACAACAAATTATTTTTCTCTATTGGACTGATATTTCCAGCAAAAATAGACGAAAAGAAACTTGACAAAATTTATCATCTACAAGAATAATTTTATCGCCTGAAGTTGTCAGAAGTGGAGTTGTGTATATTCCTGAACCTAATACCGCGGGTGTTGCTTTAAGAAATATACTTTTTTGTACCGAAGATCACGATGAAACATTTAATATTGTTCGGTTGTTAATAGTTGTTTATTGTTTTTATCCATTATGGAATTCAGCTTTAGATTTACATTTGAGTCCGTTTGGCACTGATGACTACGTCATATATAATTGATTTTCATACTAAAAGTATTTGTCCGCGTATCATTAGCACTAGAATGTTATTTGTCAATAAATAAACTTGAAAAAATAATGTTCGATGCTGTTGGTGCTCTGGACATTTGTTTGATAAACATAATACAATAATATCCACAAGCAGAAGTTACAGTTTGTTGCATTTGCTCAGAAGAATATATTTTATGTCATATATATTTTAATGTAATCACTGGGAGGCAGACCGAAGGAATCAAAATAATTATAATTGTAAACTGCAACCGAATGCGTGGAAAACCCGGAAGCATTAATCCAAGTCTCACCGGATTCTTCAGTAGACTGGCTGTTATTGATTAACTGAGACATTATTTTAAATTTCCCAGATATTTTACGTTGTCCGCAGGCCTTATCATAAATAATATATTGGAGAATATTTTAGTGAGTTGACATTAATTTGCATCGAAAAACGGTTGGTTAACGCAATAAAAAATATTTGTTTTTGGCCATAAGAACAAAATGTTCAGGAATGGCAGAACTGACGATAAACGTATTTTATGCGAACACAAAAGTAGTGGTCCAATGAATCCTCCTTTTGTTTTGCGCGAACGCGTGACGCTTGGAATGTTTTGTTTCATTGACCTTATTATTTCTGTCGATTTTTCCGAACGCTTTACGCTTGTTGCGTTTCTTTGTATTGCATTTAATTTGTCATCGCTAAACAAAAAGCATTTGATGCCGTCAACGAGTACTGCTACTTTACTTGCATATGATATTGGGCCTAATGTTCCTCATACTGGCAATTAGCTTCAGCAATACTGTTTTGGCTATCGTTGCAAGTGCTGGCCCAAACAACCCTCGCTGTTCAGCCATTGCCGTTACTTGTGACACTGGCAGATTAAGCAAAAGCGGTTTTCCTTTATCAAATATGATTACTTGTCATTTGGTTATCATCAATATCT
This sequence comes from Unio pictorum, assembly GCA_030141615.1. NCBI lineage: Eukaryota > Metazoa > Mollusca > Bivalvia > Unionida > Unionidae > Unio > Unio pictorum. Next base: position 3,067,838 of record JARLTB010000113.1, read on the forward strand.
ATATATATATAGGATGATCACAGAGGCGTAGCGATGATAGTTTGCGCCCGGGGACGAACTATAAAATTGGCGCCCCAGCGATCTTGTGACCGATTTATTACCCTTGTTTACTTATTATAATGTAACGTTGCAAGCCTCATTTTGGTGCCCCTGTACCTTGGCGCCCGAGGACATATGTACCCCCGACCCCCCCCCCCACCCTAGCTACGCCTCTGGATGATCATTTAATATATTGACATAAAAGCTTTCCCACCAAATTCTAATCGATAATGCAGAAATTGTATCGCCTTTTACACACATTCTCTCTCTCTCTCTCTCTCTCTCTCTCTCTCTCTCTCTCTCTCTCTCTCTCTCTCTCTCTCTCTATCTGGCCTGAAATAACTTGGACATTTCCTCTGCTGCAGCAAGTGACGAGTTTCATGCACCTTCCTTTTAAACTCCAGCTTTTGTCGGACCAGGTACTAGCAATATTAACCTGTCCGGTGAAAAGAGTATTGGAATTGAGGTTGATTTAGCAAATTTTATCATGAGTCATACAGAACGTTATAATCAAGTTTATATTTATGAAGCAGTTTTCGAAAGTTGCTGACGCAATATCAGTAAATCTAGTGATGACATGCAACGGAAGATTAACTGGGCTCTCAATACACTCGCCTCCTGCTGATTATGCTGATGCAGTTTGCTATGCATAATTGTGTGGCGCACTTATTAAGTATTTACAATTGTCTGGTGGAGCAATGACTGGCTCGATTGACATAAGTAGCAAGTCAATTCATAACCCTCAGCTCGACAATGCAACGTTGGTCAACGATGGCTGACTTGCTAATTTCAGATTTGTTAAGAAAATAATTTTGTTAAATTTAATGGCGACGTAATGTCTGGCACGTTGGATATCGGCGCTAATAAAATAACATCACCATATACTCCAACAGTTAACACAAATGTAACTAATACAAAATATGTCGCCGACGCCGATTCAGCATTACGTTATAAAATACAGTTTATTGGATCAACTTATCACTAGCGGCCGAATAATGACTGGCACAATTGACATGGGCATCAACAAAGAATATCGTCATATGTTCCAATGTCAGCAATATATTTCGAAAATAAAGCCTACGTCGACTATGTTAGTGCTGGTGGGATAAAACGAACAAATAAAACCAATTTAAGGTTTATTCCCAGTTTTTTTTTCTGAGTCAGCAACAACCCGTGTTGGATATGTTGCTAGTGTACACAATATTTCGGCAACAATCCAAATCTGGCATTTTGCTTGTAACCGAAGTAACATTATCAATCTCCCTACACAGTAGTAATGTGATAGTTTCAGTTGCGTGGCAGATTAAATCCTGCTGTCGGTCGAAATTATAATTGGAAACTTCAAAGGTATAACGATTACTGATCTTTGACTGATTTGTATTGTACAACAAGTACATACATTTCAACTGTACAGTATTTTATTATTCCAGCCGTAAATACTGTCAACAAATATATATGTTAATGCCGCAGAAAGTACACATCCTGGATTGACCGCGTTTCAAACATTTACTGTTGACGATCAATTTTAGCCTATAAATTTTAGTCAAATTTGTTTTCATCTAACATTATATAATAATATATGACCATGCAATTATAAAAAATATCAAAGGATATTTACGATGCTTTTTAAATCCAAAGATGATTACAACAAATAAAATTTTGCATTAAATGAACCAATAGCTCATTATGAGTTTTAAATGAAAAAACAACCATGATGATATGGGATAGTCGTGCTATACATATGCGCGGTCAACACTTGAAAGATGCAATACAAGTTTTGATATGTAAGCATATACCACCATCCAAACGAATGCAGACCAAGTGTGAGTTGAAAGCATATTTGAAAAAAAATATTTGAACTTAGCAAGGAAATTACTGATATTATACTCAAATCAAATGTAATGGAAGCAAAAGCACAGGCAGAAACAACAGAAGAAACCATAATAGAAAATACTCAAAATCTGCTTAGAAACTGTCAGAATAAAAAAATAAGTAAAATCTAAACAAAAATTAAAAATCTCAATGATAGTTTTTAGAAATGAAAAATGTTTAAATATTTCGTTAGGTACTACCACAACAAGCAAACATTTATAGAAGTTGTTGGTCGCTGAACGTTTATTAAAGGCATATATAAACGCAGTTCGTCCGTTGACAGATAGACGCTCTTATGATTCTGATCCGGTTGTTGTGAAGAAATCATTTACGATAATTGAAAATTTAGCGCGGAATTTTAAATTTACCTCTTAAAAATATTCACCATACAGTGTATGATATTAGCGAAGCCGATGATCATTACCTTCACGGTAGGAACCTATTCAGTTATCGTTGATAAGATACTATAACAAAGTTGCAAACGTATATACACATTCTTATTAAAGTTATTGAAAGAGCTGTTGAAAGAGTCGATAAATGTGCATGTAGAAGTCCACAATATAAATATGTTCCGGCATGTAATTTTTTTAAAATTTTGTAACCGCATACGCAATTATCAGACATATTGATATCAACAACTTTAGCACATGTGATTTAGCTGTAGTGCTTGGGTATTTTGATGAAATAGAAAATTATTGCAACAATATTGCAAAGGAAATAAATGTGTATAAACCGTATATCAATTTTTGATTCATACAGTTGGTTAATACCAAATGAAGTACTAACAGATAAACAATATAGGTATACGGAATTAGTTGTCTACGACAAGTACATACATTTTCTGGCTGATGAAGTAATACTTCCTTCCGCGAATGTATTAACACGTTTGTTTGAACTGATACTTTCAAAATTGAGTAAAAGCATTTAGCAAACAAAGCTATGACAGTGAAAACGCAAATTATTGATTTCAATCATGTTTCTGAAAATATTCCAAAAACCTAACTTCATAAGTTGATGCAATATTAGAATAATAATAAAAGACTTTGGTGCCAAAAAAGCAGAGTTAAGTATGACGTGGATTATTTAATTCACAAGCTCCGTTCAATTGATAGTATGCTGACAGCTATTGTACCAATGCGAATAAGTAAGTATGCAAATCGCTCTCACAAAGGTATCAAATTGAATGTGGTAGTGATAGTCGAAATAATATTAATATCGTTCTTTAAATAAATTTTGTATAAAAATATAATTAGTCGGATAAAAAATTTCATGAACTATAAAGTATTTCTGGTTCAAAGGACCACAAAGCAATTTTGTACTTGATTTAAAGAGTTTGGGACCTTAAGGCCAGAATCCTTGCTTTCCTCTACAAGTTCTATTCTTGATCTGTAAGTTTATTAACCCATTCGCTCTTATCTTCCCTCAAAGCATACTCACTCGACAGAAGTAATTTTTCTAAATGAATGTTTCAATGAGTTTCTAGAAAAGTTGCAAAATTTCCAAGTGAATTAAGAGAGCAATCAATTGAAAAACTAAAGAATGTCAGGATACGAATTTTAGAGATAGTTCCCATTTGATGTATATATAGTTTGGGTGTCTCTATAAGAACGATAAATGGGTTTAAGTAATGCAAATCTTATTAGAACTGTCTCTCTGTCTGAAATACGGACCTAAATTAATAGTTTTGAATCATGTACGGTTGCGTGATATTTGGTCATTTGCTTGATTTACTTTGCATCAATCTAGGTCTGATCGAAAACAAGGTATGTCCATTTTCTGAAACACATCGTGTATGCGTGCTACAAAAATCTCTTGTATTCAAATTAATCTCCGTCAATGAGCAGATAGTAAACTGAGAATAAATCAAAGACCATGCGTGCTATATAATGACTTACATTTTGAAACAGTAGAAACGTTTAATATAGTTTCCGACCTACTCAGGTATACCTCTCCTGGTGAATGTTGTTAGATAAGAATAGGTCAATAAACATTTGTTGTCATTATTGCTAATTTCTCTGTCTCATCCTCTCTCCTGTATCCTTTTGTCTATACCAGTTTCGCTAGCTCTGGCCCCCTGTTGCGTATGATGTTCTATACAATTTACACTGTAAAGAAACGTCTGATCTCGTGAAATCGGCCATTTATCAGACGTTCACTTGTGATGAGATACACATTTTGGGGAGCTTAAGTATAAATGATGGAAGATAAGAAACACACGTTTTACGTACCTGTGTATGTGGTTTCATGAAATATGATTGTGTAGATATGACTTTGAAAGTGTAGAACATTTAATTATGTTATATTACATTTGCTAGATGTACGTTTTTGTCAATTATTACTATTTATAACAACACTTATCATTCACCAAGAGAGGAATTATTAATTTGTAAGCATTAAATCTAGGCAGAAGATCTCTTTAAAGAAAACGATAATAAATTTTCCGTTGCCGATCCTAACTTCTCTGTAATGAAGCTTCATTTTTATTATGTTAATATGAAGTGTACAAGTCCAGAAGTACCATACAATAATCCTGTGATACAGAAAAAAAACTTTGTTACTGAACAGAAGCCTTTGCTGTTGTTTTTGTTGTTGCTGCTGTTGTTGTTCATGATTTTGTAGGGTTTAACGCCATTTCTTAGCACAAGCTATGCTATACATGACGATTAGTATAAATAGTGGAGGAAGATTCTGGGAAAACCCCGGATTAAACCACCGATTCACGAGAAGCTACTGACATGCTTTCTCGCGTACGCAATTCTTACCGAAACAGAGAACCTTGATAGCAACATAAGTAACGGGATCTTTGTAGAGGCTCGTAGAACATGAAACTTAATTCTAGAATCAGACTAAGGAAATCCAATATCTGACATCTGAGTATGAATTAATCTGGTTGAACCGGAATACTTATGATCATTTCTCTCTCTCTCTCTCTCTCTCTCTCTCTCTCTCTCTCTCTCTCTCTCTCTCTCTCTCTCAGAACAATAACATACGTTCAAACTCGAGAAACATGACGCAGACACCTTTATCAAAGCATTAGTATATTCTCGTTCCTTCATAGTACCATATGCCTTTGCCTTTAACTCTTTGAGGAGCATTTTATCATTTATCATTTAGCATTTATCTCATTTCTCTCACAAAGTAATTTCAATTACATCCAGATGAGAGTTCAGTACTTCCTCGTCAATGGTACGTTTTGTGTGTATATTATACATTACCTTTCGACTACGGGATGATATAGTGACTTGTATGAAAACTACATGTTAAAGTCGGTACCATAGCAATACACAGACGCTATATGACGTTACTTGGCGTCTAGTGATGTCATAAATCAGTTTTAATCCTCTGCATGTGTAATTGTGATCGTACTGTATTGTCTGGTAGATTACTGTACCATTCTCATCATCAGCACAAGCTTGGGAACTAAACCCAAGACAAAAGACAAAGGGATAACAGTTACATCGGGAAAAGGTAGTATCTAATTATCTAATATTAAGTTCGAGTCGAATCGGGCTAACTAATATATATATATATATATATATATATATATATATATATATATATATATATATATATATATATATATATATATATATATATATATATATATATATATATATATATATATATATATATCACTAATAGCATCTAAACTTGAGTGATGACTACATTTGAGTTTTAAGACATACAATTGGAATATAATGGATCCTTTATCTTTGATCAAGGATACCTTAAAACTTCCTGAACCAAAATATGCTTGGTAATATGTTTTATATGTATGTTACCAAAACCACACCGAGGGCAGTAGGCAGTGTGGTAAGTCAGTTACCAAAACCACACCGAGGGCAGTAGGCAGTGTGGTGAGTCAGTTACCAAAACCACATCGAGGGCAGTAGGCAGTGTGGTAAGTCAGTTACCAAAACCACACCGAGGGCAGTAGGCAGTGTGGTAAGTCAGTTACCAAAACCACACTGAGGGCAGTAGGCAGTGTGGTAAGTCAGTTACCAAAACCACACCGAGGGCAGTAGGCAGTGTGGTAAGTCAGTTACCAAAACCACACCGAGAGCAGTAGGCAGTGTGGTAAGTCATTGCGTTGTGAAGTTAAGATAGCAATAATTCATTTTATATAAAAAGATCCATCTATTTATCAAAGCTCTTCATTCCCTATATAAGACAATTTAGGTAATATATCGTGAGCATCTACTCGATGTCGAATACGCTTTAAAACATGAGAGAGAGAGAGAGAGAGAGAGAGAGAGAGAGAGAGAGAGAGAGAGAGAGAAGGACAATATAAAGGAGTGTGGTATTTTCATTTTGCTCTTTTATCTTTCGCTATAAAAAGAAATATATCTTGCTAAGTGGGTTTAAACTGTGCGGATTAATCTGCACTTTGTCTTTTATTCTATCGATTACATCTGTCTCAATGAACTCCTATTATTGTTCATTTTCTGTGGGACATAATGCTACTTCACTCAAGCTGTATCCTAGACAATGATTTTCCGTGCCAAACGATTGCTACATATGAATGATTTTATTTTAGGTGCGGCTGGTCTTTTGACGACAATGATACCTCCTCTGTGAGCCAATTCATCCGAGTACGTTTACATACCACGTGCTGAGCTGTCGTTTTAAGACTGCCGGTGTAACGTCGTGTAAGGTAAGTGCAAAAACTCTGCCTCTTTTTAGCTTCATTGATTAATCAAATTCTAGTTAACCTCAAAGGCTTCGCATGGGTAGCATTTGTCCTTGAACAAAATATTTTCATTTTTCTATTTGCAGGCAAAAATGAATTACTCGATGGGTCCAAAAAAATGTATTGTCTTTTGCAGGTTGTCATTGATAACTTTACTAGAGTCTGTACTTAGCACAATCAATATGCAAAATTGTGCACAACACTTAAAATACATAATAGCAAATACGTTTTTACAAGTAATACAGTATAACTCATAATCCGAAGTTTAGAATATAAGCACACGAAGATTATGGATGCGAATTCATTACTGGGCCGGATCGGGATGGACGGGTCTATGTTTTGCAACCGCCCCCATCCCCCTCCCTCCCCACGCCCCCGCTAGAAAACACACACACACACACACACACACACACACACACACCAAAGTATAGTCAGTCATCACTTGAAATATTACCATCGTTATATCCTTGGGCACGCTTATTAGTTATCAAGCACACTTTAAGTTACTAGACACATATTTTTGCTTCGGTGCTCCTTCCAGGCAGGTTAGGGTGCTTTTGGAAGTTTGGAACCCGCCTCCAGCACTTGATCTGATCCGGACCAGCATTAGATCTGTACTATTCAAAACACTGCTCAGCTATTCAAAACAGAAATTAACGAGTCATCTTGCTGTTGATTATTTGACTTGCTGATTATTGGAATTATCTTCAAATAACCGATGTGCAGTCGATGTTTGGATTTTGTGTATTTACTTCATGTTACACCTTTTCCACAGGTCTAACACCAAATACCCAAAGACGCAGTACGAGTTTAAAGCACGTGATACTGTGTGCCACTGTCTCTTTGCTAAGCCATATCAGATGAAACAATCGATTTCATTAATCGATCAGCAAAATATCTTGTCACGCTAGGCCTCGATCTTAACGGTAATACGTCACACCAGTTCCACAGTGCCAACTTCAGTTCCAGAATAAATCTCGGTTTCATTTTCCTCGCTTCCTTGTAGCAAGCATAATTAATAACGACTATTTAAGACAAGCTCATTATATTCATGACAATATAACACTTTTCTACATTGTATGTTATGATGACTGATAAACCGGCAAAAGTTTCGTATCTGTCTCAGATACTTGGACCTAACTGGGCATGTTGATTGAGACCGTGTGTAGTTTCAATTTTTAATGTAGCTTTTAATAATTGTTCAGTCATACCGATACGATGTCTTCAGTATGACAGTTCATAGTGAAGTCGAGCACAGGGATATAATGCCGCAGCCATGTAGCATGATTTCCTACCCAGTCACATTATCCTGACACCAGGTCGACCAGTCTTAACACTAACATCTTAATGCCGATGCAGCTGTTAGTACCATTTTGTAAGTCTTTGGTATTACTTGACCAAGGATAAAACCCGCGACCTCCGTTAGTTTCAGAGGTGTGTGTGTGTGTGTGTGTGTGTGTGTGTGTGTGTGTGTGTGTGATTTGGATTTTAAATGTAGCTGTAACAATGTTTCAGTCATATCGCACCGATGTCTGCAGTGTGGCAGTTTATAGGGATGGCTAGCAGACATGTAGCATGATGTTCCACCCAGTCACATTATACTAACAACAGACCGACCAGTCCTAACATCAACAGCTTAATGTTGAGCGCTTAGCAAGGCAGTTGTTAGTATCATTTTTAAAAGTCTGTGGTAATAATCGGCCAGAGTTTGAATCCCCGACCTCCCGCACGAGAGGCGGACGCTCTAACAACTAAGCCAATAGAGCAGAGAGATTTGTTAATTAAACTTTATATAGGGGAAGTGCATTCGGCGTATATGGTGTAATGATATTTGTAAATTTAGTTTTATATTAACTCAAATGTAGTTTGAAGCCTTATAAGTGTCAGCTTCGTCTTCGGCTTACTACTACTTGGCAAATCTAATAGACATGGTTCCAATCTTGTCCTGTATTGGCTTTCTACAGGTCACATACAAGTTATGTCCCTTTGCTATATGTCCGTGATCATTTGGGTAAAGAAAATTCACAATGATTAATCTAGTTCGAATGTGTCAGGAATATCACAAGTTAAAACAATATGCGATAATTTGCTATGTTTTGATAGTATATATAATCTGAATTATAATATACCAAAACGTATACCATAGACTAGTGCAGGATATAAACCGTTTATAATTGTAGACATTTGATTCCAAACGACCCCTGAAATTTGAAACCCTTCAGTGCGTAAGGGCGCTCGAGGTGACACATCAAGTGTTATATATCAATGTTTATTGATTTCCGATCTCTTACACTTAGTGCTCAGATACCTTTATAATTGTATTTAGGTTCTAACATCCTTTATGAGTGTAACTAGAAGCAATGGACGGGAACATGACAAGGCAAACATAGGAACAAAACTTTATCATTTGCATGCAAAAGGAAAATAATCGGATAATATGAAAAACTGCAAAGTTTCAAACAGTTTACTGGCTATATTTTAATAATGTCGGAACGTATCAATGCTGTCGAAGCGATCGGCTGGTATCAAGTAACGTCATACGCACACTAGTGACAATTCCATTTAGATCAGCTTACCCCCTTCGGAACTGAATTGATTGGTTGATAGTTTGACATTGTAACTCTCCGTAATGGTTAAATAGTTCCTTTTTTTTTGTTTTTCGGTCAATTAGCGCCGTTAGTACTTAAATGCGGTCTCCATGCGACACAGCTGTTTGCGAATCTAAGAGATTAATGAGCGGATGTGCATAGTAATTTTCGGTGATGTCGCGACAATGTCTGCAGTGTGGCAGTTTGTAGTGATGTCTAGCATTGGGGCATCATGAAGGATATATGTAGCATGATGTCCCAGAAAGTCTTATTTTCCTGACATCATCCGACCAGTCCTAACACTAACCTTTTAATGCTGAGCACCAAGCGCGGCAAGTGCTAGTATCATTTTTGATAAATATTTTGATTTGACTCGGCCGGGAATGGAACCCGCGACCTTCCGCATCCGGGGTGGATGGTCTAACTACTTCATCTGCTGGAGCTGTCTCTGGTAACACTACATAGAAAACAAAAGTATCGGCATGCCCAATATATAACTGCATAGAGATAACGCCGATAGCAATATAGAGCTAGGGCAAAAACGGTAAAAACTGCGTCCAAATGAGGTTTGTTCAAATCAGGCAGACACGTTTTCTTCTTATTCCTTCGCTCAGTGTTGGCATTATCAATAATATAACGTTACATGTAACTACTTACAAACGTTACTCGGCTTATATACAATTAATTTGTTCTTAAAAGAGTCGCCCTTGCTGCTATACGTTGTAAGTTATGTTTCTTGGGTCACCATCTGCAATTGTGAACGTTTACACATGCGTTAATGATAGCTGCTATCAACCGTTATTGTAAGGATGTTACCTGTATAGTTAAGGGATTTTCCACCAACAGATTTCAAGTTTTGATGCACGTGCCATATTCACAGTTTAGTTGCTATTGTATATCCTATTATTTTGTGGTTGAATGCAGCGAGCATTGTTAGAATCAAGTGACGTATATTATGGATTGAAAGACGTGATTTATATATTTTTACGTTGTCTTCGGGCGGAAATAATATTTCTGGCAGTTTGACATTCACATAAACAGAGATGAATTATCCTTCCAAAATCGATCATTTTTATGCAGAGCAACCAGTAAGGATTATTTTACTAGACGTTCTTTATCAAGTGTGTGGCTGACCTAAGAGATATGAGAGGTCGCCGTACGTTACACGGTCCTGGAACATATTAATCTATCTGAGATTTACATCAGTCAAATATTAATATATATATATATATATATATATATATATATATATATATATATATATATATATATATATATATATATATATATATATATATATATATATATATATATATCTTTCCACCAGACTCACTATTCATCTTTCCATCAGACTCACTATTCATAAACAAATCTACGAAGCCGCGAAGAAGAACGTCACAAACATAGTCCATTTAGCCAAATCATCCCACTACAGTACTAAGATCACAGATAGTTCCAGCTGCAATGAGCTCTTCGAGATAACTAACAAAATTATGTCAAGGAACAAATGTACACCAATTCCAACAACCTTCTATCCACTAGACCTACCAGACCAATTTGCAAATTTCTTCGAGGACAAAGTACAAACCATTAGAGATTCGCTTGACAGCACAATTTCAACTGATTCGTCACCATACAGTTATGATGCAGAATTTCAGCGACAACCGTTAGGAGCATTTCAACCTGTTTCTATTGATTTAGTACGGACAATCGTGATGAAAAGTGCACCAAAGTCTTGTGAACTTGATCCAATTCCGACATCACTGCTGCTAGAGTGCTTAGACCCAATATTGCCTTCACTAACTGATGTTATTAATATCTCTCTCTCTCTCTCTCATCAGGGGAATTCCCATCATTTTTCAAAAATGCCATCGTAAAGCCACTGCTGAAGAAACCAACACTGGACCATAACGATTTAAAGAACTACCGCCCAGTTTCTAATATCCCATTGATATAAAAAATCTTAGAAAAGGTTGTGCTAACTCAACTTGTATCTCATTTGAATTGAAACAGTCTTTTTAGCAATGTACAATCTGCATATCGCCCTTGCCACAGTACGGACACTACTCTTCTGAAAGTATTTAGTGACATTCTCTCTGCTTTGGATAGTGGAAAGATTACAGTCCTCACTCTCCTGGATTTATCTGCAGCATATGACACAATATACCATGATATATTACTTCACCATCTCCAGCAATTATCTGGCATTCAGAATATAGCCTTACAGTGGTTCAAGTCCTACTTAGTCAACAGGACACAAATTATATCTGCAAATGGATTACACTCCAGCCCAGTTGACGTATGTTGTGGTGTTCCACATGGATCTGTTCTTGGACCTGTTGTCTTCATTCTGTATACTCAGCCACTCTCAAGTGTCATAGATCATCACCCAGTGTCGCACCAATTGTATGCTGAGGACACCCAAATATACAGGTCTAGCCAAACACTGAAGTTGATGCTACCATCCATGGAGTAGAGAAGTGCATTTCTGTTGTGAAATCATGGACGACATGTAACATGCTTCAGCTGAATGATGATAAAACTGAGGCTATTCTGATCACAACACAAAGACTTTCTCATTCACATCCTTTACCTCAGACAATAAATATCAGCAACACCAACATTAAATTCTCACAGTCAGTATTGAACCTAGGCGTTACTCTAGACTGTACTCTCACATTGCACCAACATGTCATGAACATATGCAAGGCTGCATATCTTGAATTGAGACGCATCAGTTCCATTCGTAAATATCTTTCAGTTGATGCCACTAAAACACTTGTGCGTTCATTAGTACTTTCAAGACTGGATTATTGTAACTCAATTCTGTCTGGTTCGTCACAATATTTACTCCAAAAACTTCAAAAAGTTCAAAACACAGCTGCATGGATCATCTTTAGAGTACCTCGATCAGAGCACACCTCACCACTGCTCTGTACCCTAAACTGGCTATCAATTCGATACAGAATCAAACACAAAATGTGTTCTCTGTGCTATGTTTTAATGACAGACTCCAGTCCAACATACCTATCCAGCCTCACCCATGTGTATACACCAGCTAGATCCTTACGCTCTTCTTCTGATAATCGTATACTCATTTTTCCCAAGGTGAAAACAAAGTCTTCGTTTGCACACCAGGGCCCGGCGACGTGGAACGAATTGCCCATTGAAAATAGACACAAAGACACAGTGGTCCCTTTTAAGAGTGCTTTGAAGACTCACCTGTTTCGACTGCATGGACAAACTTAGCGACCTAATCATGTTTAGTATCTTATATGTTTGCAGCATGTTTTTATGTTTTCCTATTTCATTGTTTTTGTCATTTGTTGTTCTGTAGTGTAGTCATATCATTATTGATGGTGTAAAGCGCTTAGAGCTTCGAAAGATTAGGCGCTATACGAAGTCCTCATTATTATTATTATTATTATTAATATTATTATTATTATTATTATTATTATTATTATTATTATTATTATTATTATTATTATTATTATTATTATTATCGTCTGCGTCAGGAAAATCCTTATGTTGATTGTTGATTGTAGGCAAACAATTTGTAAACGCGATAAGTATTTTGACTTAGATCTGTGAGTCAAATGTTACTTTTACACGTGAAAGGTTGATCACTGAAGGTGTTTTATAAAAGGGTTAAACTCTTCAATGGTTTTTTTTCTTTAATTGTGTCGATCACTCAGTACAACTGCCTTTCCGTTTTCGTCCATATAAAAACACATCATTAAATATTTGTACCAGATCTGATGCTTTGAAAACATTAATTGAAAATATTAATTGAAAATATAAATTGAAAATATTTTTGATAACTTCACCAGGTTTCCCATATTTTCTGTTTAAGTATAGATCTTCGGGAACATACTTTGGATCTTAATTTTAGTTGTATGCAGGTTTCTATATCACGACTTAACTACAACTCTGTATATTGTATTGCAACATAGGTTCATACATTATCTTTTAAACAGTAAAATAGTTGTTATGCTTTAATAGTGTCAAAGCAATTTTGAATATTTTTATTACACTAAAAGATAAAATGTATATGTACAAATCAGTCGTATTTAATTTTTAACTTAGCTCGCGATCCTTTAAAAGAATTTGTCTCTAACTTGGATACATGTGTTTCTGTATGAGATGTACTGGGTCGTGGCCTTTAATTGCTTCAGTTATTTCCCCCTTCAAATAAGCATAACACACAACCTAAATATTTGTGGGGTTTTTTTTCTTCTGCTTGCGAACACTATACTCTTTTTATGTCATTTAATGTATTACTAGATCAAGCAGCATAACTGTATACTGATAAATAAGCCTATTGACATGCAAATATTGTCTTTGAAGGGGTGAAGCACATTACTAACTGGAACAATGGCTCAACGGGGCCCCAAATGGGCGAGTGGGTGAGTGGTCTAAAGCGCTCACCGTTAAGGATCACTGCCAGCTCACCTCTGTCAGCGTGGGTTCGAGTCTCAGATGCGGCCAATGTTGGTATGTGAGACACATGGGTGGGTCGGTGGTTCTTTCTGGTGTTTTCCTGGGTTCTCCTCCAACATTAATACTGGCCACCATATATAGCCTATTTTGTGCTGCAAAATGACGTTAAACCCTAAAACAAAACAAGAAAAATGGCATAACTAGGCCTCTTAGATCACCTATTACGTTCCAAATGCAAATTGCAAGCATAACTGTGACGGACGATATGTGCCAATTTACTCGAATTAAACAAATACTTGCAAACGTACACACACACACACACACACACACACACACACACACACACACATATATATATATATATATATATATATATATATATATATATATATATAATTTCGTATATATGTATTTCTTCTTGAACCCCATATCTCGGACAGTGTAAATTAACATAATAATTAACTGTTAATTCCTCGGGATCCTACAGATTCACTTTCAGCAAAAACACTTAGACTGCCGAATTTCGCGAGAGAATTTTCACAAAACATTGAATTGCATATGGAAGCACCTGCCTCATACATTTAGCTTAGCCAATCAGGAATAACGTTCTCTAACCGCCAAAACTGTAACGCTCCCTTCAAAGAAAGACTATTTCGTTCTAGTACGCGTATATTAATGATTATTTTTGGAAACTTTCATATGTATGACACTTATTTCCAAATGGCACAAATTTTCTATATTTTGTCGTGTTCCTTAATTGGCCCTACATTACCATCACGCAACTAAAAATATATTTCCCCCAAGGTTAAGTCTACAATGTTTGGTTTACACCTAAATATTGTAAGTAAATTTTAAATGACGTTTAAACACGATTCAACTAAACCAACAAAAAAAAAACTACAACAGTTTTAACTCTTTTAATAGCAGTAATACCCAACGTCAGAACTGTGTACTGTATATAGCAATAGCAGTGATACAGATATGAAAAGCTAAAATACATCTTTAAAAATCCATTGTGATTGATAAAACTCATCTAATCTTACAATAATAATGAAAAATGCTTACATTTAGTTTATGCCTAGAACTGTCGTACCATTCATAAATGACTAGAATGGGAATTTTAAAATTGAAACAAAATAAGCATAGATATGTCGATCAATGCGAAACGGTTTTTTATACAGGACACTTAAGATCAAACACTACTAGTGTTAGTACATTCATATGCTGCAGTTCTGTTTCTCTTTATTATAGTGAACAAATGTTCAAATAATGAAGATGATCGATGTTTTACGTCGGTGCGTCCACTATGCATGAAGCAGAGGATCAACGCGAATCTGGATTAAATTCACGTCATATTTAGAGCTAATCTGTACCGATTTTCCTCACATGTCTTTACATAAATTTTTTTCTCTCGTTAATCTCCCTGACAACACATGGTGGAGTTTTCCATGAGGCAAACAAACAATCGCGTATAAAATTGGAGTCAGTCAAAAGGTCAAAGGTTAAAGTCATTATAAGGAAATTAAAATGCAATAGTTTCTGCGTTTCTAATTAGTCCTTGACCAGTTACGTTCACTTAGCAGCTATTTGTATAATTTGCACATGGTGCAAGAAAGAAATTTAGCTATTTACGTTTCCAAATGTGCAATGTCAGGATCATTGTTTGATAAATGGGAATACTGTTCTTGTTAAGTAACTAATATTATATACCATACAGCTGTAGCACATTATGAATAAGGCTTACTGATGTAGAAACAAATAACATTTCAGAAACCGTGTTACACGGCAAATATATGAAGATCACAAAGGCACGAAGGCAGTTGGTGTTCTGCAAAATCTCCTTTTCACGACACAAGCTCTTTTGAACGAGATACACGAAACATTTCCGTTTTGGACAAGTGAGAAACTTATTCTTTGTAGAGGTAAAAGTTCAAGGTCACATATTTTATGACCGATTGTCAAATACTGTCCTTCACGATCTACGTTAGATGTGTCTTACTGAGCGTAATAATAGACTATTTTTTCTAATCTGGCTGATACAGGCTTGTAATAACACAATCATATTATGTTAATCGTAAACATTATATGAAGGTGATTTTATATCTGTAAATATAGTCTGAAGAAAAATAGTATTTCATGACTACTGTACATGGACTCTTTGCTAGTCTACAAGGTCACCAAATATCGTTATGATAAAAGAGTATTTACCAGCTTTATCGAAATAGGATGATAACATTATCGTTACGAATTTTATCCAAATAGGATGATACAAACAGATTTGCCAGCTTTATCAAACTTAGGGTGATAAACGTGAATTTACTAGTTGTATCACAATTATATGACAAAGTCACATTTCCGAGATTTACCGAATAAGGATGATAAAAGCGTATTTATCCGTTTTATTGAAATACGATGATAAAGTGTAGTTACCAGTTTTATTAAAATAGGATGGTAAAATCTATTTCACCAGCTTTATCGGTAATTGAGATAACAAGCAATGTTATGCACCATAGTCTCAATACTATGCGAAGATCTTAGTTATTACAGAGCCCGTTGAAGACAACAATGGTATATACTTATTTCAAAAATTGATTCCCTGTCATCTTACCTCTGCGCGCATGGATTCACGTCTTGGGCTTGTCAATGTGATTACGTGAGATAGTTTGTCATGAGTTCCTGCTATAGGTCGATAGTTCTTAATGGCGTTTCGAAGGTTTCTGTCTCCAATAGTTAAACTGTCTGCCATGTATAACTTTCATATGAATTTGTTTTGGTGGTATTAACCAATCAAAGTATAAGATCCGGCACAAAATTAGATTCCAGGGTAATTTTAATGTTAAGCCAATCAAGAGCGCAATATTACTGCCTCTTACACAAAACAGATTGGTATTATTACACCAGGGCGATATTTTATCAAACCAACATAATAGAGACAATGTCAGGGTTCATTAAGAATATCAATTCTGACCATTACACCGATGACAGATATAGACTCATGTCTTATGTGTCAAGCATAATAATCAGAATCAGATGCGTAGACTATGTAGAAAATAATTACCATATGTGACCGCTTCAAAACCTTTACTAGAAAACCTACCATATATATCAATACCTATTGTCGTAACGGTAATGCACTAATATGAGGCGTTAATATGACTGCATCACCGTACACCCGTACCATTTAAGGGAAAACGTTACTTTTCGAACAAAACTATAAAGAATGGATACGTCAGATTAGAGTCAATATGTGGTTGCAGCGAATACAGGTCTATGCTGTTACCTCATTTCCTGAATTTGTACATTCTAGCTTCGCTCTTTGCAATTAAAGTTCGGTCAGTTAGCAGATCGTGCAAACATTCAATTATTCGGTGAATAATATACAACATCCAACACAGTCACTTTCGATCCACTTACAATCAAACAGATCCGTATTATGTAATTATTTGTACACACGATAGATACACTACATTTCACCACATATGATCTTAATTTGGATACGTTCAATAAGAATTACCATTAAAGCACCGAATCTTAGACTCGGTACGTGACAACTCATCAATAGTTTCATCCTCACATCGCCGACAGTTATGAATTCGTACAGTTTGCAGCCACAAGGAGCTCAGAAGCCGCTGTTTTGTTTTTACCCTTTTGTTTTGGCTTGACTATATTAGCGGGTTATTGTTAGTTTCGATACTGAATGGAACACCGCACAAGTAGAAGCAAAGAAATTATACTGCACATACTATCACTATCGTTCTCACATATATAATAATTCTGATTTTTTTGGCATAGCTTGCGTCTACGATACACTAGATGCTGATCCTCATTGTCAGTGTATTAGCTCAATACAGCTTCAATGTTCACATCACTTGCATCAGTTTGCAATACAAATGGTCGTCCAAAAACAGGGTTGATGAGGACAAGTCCCTCTTACGAATGCAGTTTAAGTCGCTGAATGATGTAACGTCCGACTTATCCCAGTCATCATTTGGCCAACTCTTCATAGTCAATATACAATTGGTGATGAGAGGTCAGAACAATCATGGCAGACAATTATATAATAGCCACCATTCTTGCAAAGGTCCAGACTTCTTTCTTTGATGTCGGGAGTAGGTGTCAATATGCCAACTCAGCGTCTGATTGGCATAACTGCTCGGACAAAACAAACTAGATTCCACTCTTTTCAACATCCTACAAAATCAACTTTCTTTCTAAAGTTCCATGTTCCAAGACAAAAGGCATTGTCAACACCTTCGGATGACATGGTCGTTTCTCTCACGCCTGCCAACGGGTCGTCATTCCTTAGATACTGAAAAACAGAATCCATTTTTACATTATGCAGTTGATTAATCGACAAAATTATTGTTATCATATACTGTATTATCCTAAGTTATATATTATTATTTTAACGATGATTGTCATCCTTGTTCTCATCAAGATCTTGGTCGCTGTCCTTACACAGAATAAATGGTATTTTTTATTTACACCAGGACGATAGTTCATCTGAACTTCAGAATGGGGACAACGTCAGGTTTTAGGTTTCGTTAAAAATATCAATTCTAACGATTACATTCAAGACCGACACGAACGAAAATCCTATGCGTCAGCCTAAAAATCATTATCAGAAGTGTAGAATAATGTTCTAACAATGTCATATGTGACCGCTTAAAATCCCTTCAACTAAAACTGCTTTATAAATCCATACCTATCGTCATAATGAAAATCACTATTAACGTAATGACTGGGATGGAAATGGTAGGCATTACTAAGACAGTAACAGTATCATATCGTGTGCTGAAAAATAGCTTTAAACCAGCACCTTAGTTAGTAACAGAATCCAGAACTGTAACATGCTGAACCAACAGATACAGCATTATGTCATAAGAATAATTGGACAATCTTCATAATCAAATTCATCCAAGATGTTGAAGATATTTTGATAATTATACGATAATCCTATGATACTAAACTACATTAGATTGTCGGACTAGACTACACACACACACACACACACACACACACACACAGCACGAGGATCGGTGCGATCGGCTCATTAATATGCTTAGCTTACAATGCTAATCAAATGTGTCTGTGTGTTTCTGTCATTTAAAATAGAAATCGGTGATTTTATCCAACCAGAACATATACTAAAAGTTATACGTAGAAATAAACATTATTTCTATCGAATGAAATAAAGGTTGGCCACGCATCAGGACATTACAAACAATGCAGCCGTAGAAGGTATATTGTTTTATATTATTTGTCGTGAAGGCTCGCCATTATACCCAACCATTACATGTAAAGAAATAGCTTGAGAAGGAATATCATTTATTTCTCTCACTAGAAGCCCTTATTTGAATTTTATTTTATCGAATAACAAAACAACAACCTTATGCAACTGGTTGATATGATAATGAGAAGGTTGAGACAAAACGGTCGAGAAGTAATATCTTTTTGCAACTTTGCAACTCAACAAATCTGATTAAACTTTTTTTATTTGTAACACCTGAGCGAAGCAATTCACTTTTTGCTGAACTAAGTCAGCTGACTTATCTCACGCTGACGGTATTATACGTGAATAAGTCTGGAATATAATAGTGTGCCCATTCCCAGACTTTGCGTAATGAATCAATAGCGTATATGCGCTATACCAAATAGCTATGCTCTGGTATGAATTCATTTTGACATACTGCTTTATAATATTGCCCTAGGATACGTGATTCCGGATCTTAATAATATAGAAAACATATTTTACAAGCTGGATCTTCAAATGATCAGTAGTATAATTCCCAAAGTACTGACAGTCTCAGCAATTCCGATTCTAGGTCACAACAATAATATGTGTGGGTTTGTCTGATATCATATCGACCTAGACAGTATTGGTCTGATAACCAAGTTTGATCAAAGTTCATAGATATATACTTTCTCTGGAGTATTAAAACTAAGCCATAATATGATCTTATAAATATGTATTGCTCATATTAAATCTCATCCATGGTCTTACGATAGCATCATAGTTGTCATGTTGTATTAAAATATATAGAAACACTTCTATCTAGTAGCACGAGGATCGGTGCGATCGGCCCATTAATATGCTTAGCTTACAATGATAATCAAACTCATTGCTTAAACCTCTGATCAGAAATAATAATAATAAAAATTGGATACACAATTCAGGCACAACAGTCGTAACATGTTGTAACATGCTATCAGAGGCAAGATCACATTATAGGAATACTCACATATCACACCTTATCGGACCCATGCGATATATTGATTATATAGGCCTATATCACAAGTTTGATCAAACCCGAAATAAAACGTAGTGACTAGTAACAAACGCTTGTTCACGAACGATTCTCGATGTATTAAAGGCCATGCTAAATGCTTACTTGGACCGATGGACTGGTGATGTTAAATTGAGACTGTGGAATAGTGTTCACGTAGTTACACATGAAAGCAAATGCAATGAAGTTGAGCCGGTTCTTCATTTTATAAACCGGTTGTCAAGCTGTGTGAAGTCAGGCTTTATGCAAATCCAAATAAACTCAATTAGGTGTTGACTCAACTTCATTTTTGTCATCTTCAAATTCTTTATTATTTCCTTTATTAGATGAAGTTTTCATTCAATCAATAAGTATCGGTCTTACGATAATTCGTTGAAAGTATGTAGACAAGATGTTTACAAAAGACATTCCCATATACAAAAGAAAATGAGCTGCGGCCGAAAAGTATTGATTGGTTCAATTAGCTTTGCATATCATCATTCAGCATACTATGATACATAGAGAGTTGAATGTTCTATTTTATAAATTGGTAAATTCAACAAATGGGAAACCACTGGTCAGTAATAGAGCAAACAAATGCAACCCGGCCCTTCAAATTACAACAGAAAGACAAGTGAAATTACCGACCGGAAATGAGCATAAGAACCACACATTGGTTTACCTTTCAGATTGGATCAAATAAGATCACTTCATCGGTGGCTAGTTCCTGGATTTTTAATTGATTTTTCTCACAGAAAGAGATGTCTAGACACGTCCAGCAGCTACGAGAGCAACAACAAACCTGTAATTGCAGCAGAGACCACAAGTAATACGTATCATAGTGTAACAAACAAACAATCGAATAATGATATCGAGAAAGCTGTTGGGATCCGGTCGGCAAAGTTTGCGGTGAAGAGCTGGTCCCAATGGTTATTGTTAAGTGTGTGATAATTGCGCAAACCCTTCAGTCCTGACTTATCTCCTAAACCTAAGACATGATGCATAATTAAACCAAAAAATGAGCAAAGTAAGCAATCATTTAAATTTCTTAAGAGCTCGCAGGATCAGATCAAGCTCATCAACATTTTATGAAGTCTACATAGTACGAATACGAAGTAGCCACCTGATATCGCATCAGGGAATTATCCGAAGTCAATCATTTCAACTACAATATAATATATCTTACACCACAAAAATATGTGACTGCTAAGGATACAGACAAATTATAAAAAATAGATGTTCCGTTTAAGGAACATGATACAATAGATTTCTGCCTTAGACCCATTTAATTGAGAAACGGCATAGCTAGACAACTTTATCGCCTACATCATCATTTCAAGAAATGTCGACATACCTCAAGAGGTGTCTCAATCGTCATAAATAACAAAATACCTCACAGAGAAATTAATCTCAATATCATATTACAAGCAATAGCCTATCATATTACCGGACACAAATATATCTAACTTTGCTAAGTATACCTCCAAACGCATTCCAATCAATCAAGCTGATATTGGTCATCTTATTCAACAGTAAACATCACCTTTGTTCATCTTGATTGCTTGAACAAGACTGCAAATATGTCAACGAAAGGGGCAGGAAAACAAAATACTGTATCATCAGGCAATCTTTGAATCTTTAACGCTAATCGATTAATGACCACTGTGGGAGTACCCTATTTCTAATGTTCTTAACAATACTAATTCCAGGCTTCAAAGGGCTTGACAGAGGCGAAAACTGTACAAAGTAGATACAGAAACGAGTAAGTAACTCTGCGAACAGAATGTGATAGCAAATCGTATCCAGGACATAGTGAATCTGACACTCTTAGTTACATGGGTACTCCATGGTGTTGCTTGGGGTGTACTATAAAAGCGTGAGCGACACCAAAACGTCTCAATAAGTAATGATTTGATGATAGTTACAAAGGGGACATAACGACGAAAATCCAAAATTGAAGGCGATGACATATGTCCTGGTCAGTGTAACATTGTCTTCTTACATTTCTTGGTAAAACACAATAAAATATTCCGAAGCTTTAATTCTATAAATTTCAATAGCTATCTTTGTCCAAGAATTGCTTCCGAGCAAAATTACGTATTTTAAGGAAACAATAATCTCGTAGAATCCGTAATAATTTAAAGTAAAATTAAAGTATAACTCAAATTGATCACAACTGAACAAAAACCTTGAGCTCGAAGTGTTTAACAACCCAACTGAGATTATTTCCCAAAACATCGCTTTTAAGTGTGGTTACTGCACAAAATAATCGCCAGGAGTAGGATCAACCATTTACTGGTAAAACCAGAATTGTAAAATGCCAACGCAGAAGCTATTTACATATATACATTTAAAACAAATTTTAAAAAGGTCAGGAACTACGTCATATTTTGATACAATGCAATAATATTAGGTTTTCGAAAATCTAAACTGATAATTATCGTCCACAGATCTGATAAAACCATGTATGTTGACTTTAAAGTGCACGTAAAAATTCCCATTCCAAAAGCTACAATTTGCAGGCACATGAAACACTATATGACGCGAACAACGTTAGGTCTTTAATATATTACAGAGCGTTTTTGTATGATATTTAACCCTCCATTAATGTAGTATTTAGGAAAAAATAAACAAACTTTTACTCTCAGAAATCAATTGTCTGCAGCCTGATGCCCCACTACTAGACATCACTATAAACTATCTCACTGCAAGCATCGTAGCGATATGACTGAAACTTGTGTACAAGTACGTTAAATAATCAACAACACACACACACACACACACACACACACACACACACACACACACACACACACACACACACACATACATACATACATACATACATACATACATACATACATACATACATACATACATACATACATACATACATACATACATACATACATACATACACAGACACACACACACACACACACACACACACATACACACACACATACAATCACAAACAACACCCAATACAGTCTTGAACTATATGGGGAAAGGAGGTTTTAGTAAACAGTTTGACACTGTATATAAAAAGAACAATTTTATCACATATTTTTATTTATATACATTATGCAGAAGTTTTACATCTTCATCTTTTATCATTTGTGTTGTATCGTTTCATCTACAAGTAGCTTTGTAATTGTTTTGTTTCCTTTAGAAGTACTTTGCATTTATTTACAGTTACGCGTGTTTTTAATCGGCACCAAATCATCAATATTGTTCTAAGGTATCGATAACCCGTATAATATGCATACGTATCCGATGCATTTCAGCTTCAATTTAGACGTCATCGATACGTTTTAGGATAATACAGTATCTCGGTTTTGCGTTGTGGAAGAAAAGTAAAAGTAAATTCTAACGGGGGATTTAAACGTATTTCAATGTCATCTGCCTGTGTTAACAAACCTTTATAAGAATATCTATAGTTCATGCTCTTTGCCATGCGAGGCGCCTCTAATACAACAATGGCGACATACACAGCACGATAAAAGCAAGTGCTGCAACGTTGTGTAGTCATAAAAATCTCCGATCGTTTTCGCAAAGAACAGAACCGGCACTTTTCAGTAATATACATTAGTATCAGTTTTGTCAATTATACTTTTACCATCAGCGCTGATGTATAAGATTTCTTTAGAACACATGATGCTTCGATTTTCATGCTAATAAACATACATGGGTTATGTTTTAATGTTTCATATTTCTCTCTTGATCAGGAAAACTAGACGCATGAAGCTTTCAAGGTTTTAAATAATAAATGTTGTGCCAGAGTAAAAGCCAAACTTATTTTAGGTTCAGACTTGAAACTTAATAATGCTTCCTTGCTAAAAGTTCAGTGAGATCCACACATATTCACTTTCTCAAACACACATTATATATTAATATATTTTATTTCATTAATCACGACAATTAAGTACAAATTTGTTTGAGCAACGTGCGCTGCAGAGAAAACTTTGATTGCAGGAAGTTTAGTTTTCATATATTCTCTTTTAATTCAAGATTCAATAATAATCTTTGAGAGTGACAAGAAACAATTATATTCTGATATGGACCAGATAAAGGAAATTTGGAGACGAATGTTTATCAATTGAGTTTAATCAGTTATGAGTTAAGTATAATAAATCGATATCAAAAGCTTAAAACATATGACTCATTACCGATTAAATGTTAATAATAATCGATATCGAAAAGCTTAAAACATATGATTCATTACCGATTAAATGTTAATAATAATCGATATCGAAAAGCTTAAAACATATGACTCATTACCGATTAAATGTTAATAATATATATGACGCGCATGACTACAAAACAAAATTAGAATATTGAGAATCGAAATCCAAGTCTTAATGTTGGTGGTTTAATGTATATGTAAGTTTTATTAAATATTGCGAGTCTTATGAAATGCATGTCTGATGAAAATAATTACTGTCAGATTGATGAAAACGTGTCTGATGGATGAATATGTATGTCTGCTTGGTAAATATTTTGATATGATGAACAAATATGTGAGCTTCATTGATGAATATTTAAGTCTGAGTGATGAATATTTGAGTCTGAGGGACGAATATATGGTCTGAGTGATAAATATGTAGTCTGATTATTTAATGTATGTGTCTGAGTGATGTATAGAATGGTCCAAGTGATGTATACAGTGGTCTAAGTGATGCATACAATGGTCTGAGTGATGTATACAATGGTCTAAGTGATGTATACAATGGTCTAAGTGATGTATACAATGGTCTAAGTGATGTATACAATGGTCTACGTGATGTATACAATGGTCTGAGTGATGTATACAATGGTCTGAGTGATGTATACAATGGTCTAAGTGATGTATACAATGGTCTAAGTGATGTATACAATGGTCCAAGTGATGTATACAATGGTCTGAGTGATGTATACAATGGTCTGAGTGATGTATACAATGGTCTAAGTGACGTATACAATGGTCTAAGTGATGTATACAATGGTCTAAGTGATGTATACAATGGTCTACGTGATGTATACAATGGTCTGAGTGATGTATACAATAGTCTGAGTGATGTATACAATAGTCTAAGTGATGTATACAATGGTCTGAGTGATGTATACAATGGTCTAAGTGATGTATACAATGGTCTAAGTGATGTATACAATGGTCTAAGTGATGTATACAATGGTCTGAGTGATGTATACAATGGTCTGAGTGATGTATACAATGGTCTGAGTGATGTATACAATGGTCTAAGTGATGTATACAATGGTCTAAGTGATGTATACAATGGTCTAAGTGATGTATACAATGGTCTACGTGATGTATACAATGGTCTGAGTGATGTATACAATAGTCTGAGTGATGTATACAATAGTCTAAGTGATGTATACAATGGTCTGAGTGATGTATACAATGGTCTAAGTGATGTATACAATGGTCTAAGTGATGTATACAATGGTCTAAGTGATGTATACAATGGTCTGAGTGATGTATACAATGGTCTGAGTGATGTATACAATGGTCTTAGTGATGTATACAATGGTCTAAGTGATGTATACAATGGTCTACGTGATATATACAATGGTCTGAGTGATGTATACAATAGTCTGAGTGATGTATACAATGGTCTAAGTGATGTACACAATGGTCTGAGTGATGTATACAATGGTATGAGTGATGTATACAATGGTATGAGTGATGTATAGAATTGTCGGAGTGTTGAATATATGGTCTGAGTGATGAATATTTGGTCTGAGTGTTGAAAGTGTAACTTTAAAATATTAACCAAATATTTACATCACGAAGCAACCTTCAAAAGCGCATTCCTTATAATGGATGGTTACAAAGAGAATTGTTGCTTCATTGCATCTACCAGATAATGGCTACAGCACTGCAAAATTAACAACACGAAAATACTAAACATATGATAGATTATATGCATTTGAGGAACGCAGTAAATATTGAAAATATTGAGTACTATATGAAAGCGCTGACGCTCGAATATGAAAACAATCGTTTCCAAAAATGATATTTCACTGTTATCATTAATTTGTCTTAAAAACAAATGGGCAGAAATAATGTATAAGACGATTTCGTAATTTATTATGTTGGAATTATTATTTGCTACGTTCAATCATGCAATGATGACCAAACTTGGCAAGTTAAGAACAATAACTAACCCTGGCGTCGGTAACATTATGAACGTGTCTAAACGGTTACACGTTAGACTCTTTAGAACGATACGCTCTATGAGTTGTGGTTTTCACTTGTATGTACTACACCAATAATTAAATTAATGAGAGACATATGAATTAACACTCAGCGGTGTACAATTGAGTTGACAACAAAACAAAAAGAAACAACTTTCACTATTGGCTGCTCTGTGGAAAAATGTAAAAATGATCTTGGATTAATAGAAGGACGTCATATCTGTTATACAAAGTTGGTACAATAGCGGACTCTTTGTCCTTGCAAGAGAACTAAAACAAAGTAAATAACTCTAATACAGTTTCACCTTGAAATACGTAAGTACAGTTCTTGCTACTTATATTGTTTGTTGAAGGAAAGGGATCTGAGAACAATGTAGAAAATAGATGATTCATAAACGATACCATTTTCTTGTTTGATGCCAAACAGAAACAACTCCTGTTTTGTCAATATGATCATGTCTCTGGTCAGAATAGTTCAGTCCATATAGGCTGCGAATAAGCAGCTAAATGTTCGATAACGTTAATATTTCAATCCAACATTGATGCCTACATGTATACAAATGATGACCGAAACGAGTAGACACTGTTCCCAATTTGAAACCATCATAGTTATATTTATATAACTAAGTTCGTCATTAAATATTAATCTTTAGACACATATCATTGACTTGAAGTATTTAAGGTGCATGGGGAAAGATTTTCGCAGAAAAATTAAGCAACGAGATTCATTTAATAAAGTACGTCATGATAAAATCAGAAAATGATATAGTGTATATATTATCTTCCCATATGATTAATTAGGTTGATTTTACCATGAATTTTGGATCCCAATAAAATCGTCAGACAACTTTGCAACCAAATGCAAACATATCTTCGAAAGTAACATGATTTCGGATGGTTGAGTTTTATAATTTCGTGAGCGTAATTGAGCAATAATACGATGTATCAGTTAGCAACTGTTCCAATTACGTTTTATGTGAAAGCAAAGGAGTATTAAACCTCACGGGGGTGAATATTCCTCAGATGCATTAACCATTTATCTCACATATCAGTTCATTCTAAATGATAATCCACGCCTATTGAGAAGTGTTAATTTATTTACCACTACACTTGAATATGATTCTAAATCATCAGGTCTAATACAATTAAGTAGTACAGATCTTTTAGATTAATAATTATCCTCCACTAAATATCATATTTTTGATGTGAGTATCGTCACTTCTGTGTAAAGAGTAAATGCTAATCGCCCGTTATCGAGTCGACTTACATATTGCCCCAGATTTTGGATTTGATCCGGAAATGCTAAGTACATATCGCTGAAAGAAACCCTTCACCTGACCGTAAACTCAAGAGTCGAAAAATTACCAGACATTGTGAAAAAGTAACACGATGTGTTGAAGAAACATGTGTCAAAATGAATTTCTCAATAGCGTTAATGTGTGTCATTAGACACAAAATCCGTACATCGTTATTAGCATCGGTTTATGGGACTGAGCTATCGGCCAAAAGTGAGACGTGTTGAACGAATTCCACAGATCAGTATTAAAGTTTTTTTTTTAACTTTCTCAGTAGCTTAATCACGTCATTATTTCTTTTTGGATTATGATAAGTAGATTAATTAATAGTATGATAATATATGAAGTAACCAATCTTCTGGACTATCTTTGTCTATGTACGTTTGATTTTAGGTGGAGTTCAATTGATACCTCTCTCTCTCTCTCTCTCTCTCTCTCTCTCTCTCTCTCTCTCTCTCTCTCTCTCTCTCTGACAAATAAACTGTAGCTGAAGCCTGGTGACTGAAAATTTGTGTATCCATTAAAACCACAAAATTACAAAACTTAACTACAGTTGGTTTTTAACTCTACTGATCATGAGCAAGAGACCTCATGCAATGAATGACCTGTTGACCATCGTCCGTCCCCTATTCCTTCTCAAAAGATAGACATATCAGCATGGGGTTTTCACTAAAACATTTATTATGCCTTATTAGTCTTCAATTAGCTGCCGCGAATCTGATTTCCAACATGGCTGCCGCAGTTGCGATCTGAAAATTAGTGTGGTTGTTACTCCCGTAAAATGAAATGTTTATAATTGCCATGCGGTTTTCACCAGAAGATTACAGTCTAGTTAGTACTAAATGTAACCGTTGATGAGTGGCCTTCCTGATAATCTTGTTATTCCTACCCTTCCTGAATGGATGATCATATCCTCATAGGGTTTTCACCAAAGGACTTTCGTTGACGTCTTGTCTGTCAATATCTTAAACTGTTCTTATTCGATGTTTTATATGACTGTCACAGTAGCCATCTCAAACATCTTGTTATTACCATCACGGCTGAACGAAAAGTGGAGATTTCGTAAGAATATATGATATTATGTCTACATGGCACTAACTGAAAATGGTGTTGATATGATGTGGGACCATAGTGGCTATCTTGAAAAAAATGTTGTTGTTGAAGAAAATGTACGATCGAAACAGGCTTTTGACCAAAAGACTTATTATGATATATAGTTGGTACAACATGAAAATATTGCCGATTTGATGTCCAATGTGAAATGTTGATTTCATTACCCCTCCTAAATGATCGGTCGTTTCGGTATTGGTTTGTTTTCTAAAAATGTTTTTTGTGATATCTAATTGGTTATAGTGGTACCATTTATCTGTCCAATATTGAAAGCCATATAATCATGGGGATTCCACTGAAAGATATTATAAAAATCTAACTGGTCTTACATAAAATGGTGGTATGCGACATCCAATATGACTGGCACCATAGCGATATCCAATATGACTGGCACCATAGCGACATCCAATATGACTGGCACCATAGTGACATCCAATATGACTGGCACCATAGCGACATCCAATATGACTGGCACCATAGCGACATCCAATATGACTGGCACCATAGCGACATCCAATATGACTGGCACCATAGCGACATACAATATGACTGGCACCATAGCGACATCCAATATGACTGGCACCATAGTGACATCCAATATGACTGGCACCATAGCGACATCCAATATGACTGGCACCATAGCGACATCCAATATGACTGGCACCATAGCTGTCTCAAAAATCATGTTATCACATCTTATCCTTTAAGATTCTTCATATCGACAGCATGCATCGAAGCCAAAGACTGCTTATGATGTCTAGTTTTAACCAAATAGAAATAGTTCCGTCTGATATCGAAGATTGCCAACATGGCATCCATCTTTAAGATGTTGTCATTGTTACACCTGCTAAACGGAACGGCATAACAAACATGACTTTCCCACCATTAGACGACTTCTAGATACAGTATTCGTCTTTTAAAAAAATATACCAAGTTAGCATCCATAATGCCCAGCACTCCAGCTAATTTGAAAATAATTTTAATGCTGAAAAATCTCAAAGATAGTTTCAACACTCGGCAGTTAAAAGGAATAAAAGTATGTTATCTTCAATTATTCGATATTCTTTTCAGCCAGTACTGCATCATTCCCTTCGATGGACCTATATTTTCCTGTTGTTTTTGGGTTAGTTTCTTTTTTGCTGAATGTTTTGTTATTTTTTGGAAGGTACGTATCTCACTGGCATGCGCATAAAGGTTGGAGAGTGCAGACAATGTATGCAAATCATTATTTCAGATATCAACACATCTCGGTATTCAACCTAACCCCGTCCCCACATTATTCCTTTCTATCTCAATGTAGGAGCACTCGGTAGCGTAATATTTATTTGAGTAAACCGGTCTCAGTATTCATATACCAATCTGACTTAACTGCATTGCTGTTATGGGGGCACCGGTTAGTATCTACTTTTCAGATAGTGACGTATGTGAGGTGAAATTGTTTGCATTTCTAACATGCACAATGCAGATAATGTTGGCATATCTCAATGCTGCTTTGATGTAATGTGGCTGATATTTCTTTGGATACTGCACTTGTGGAAATTGTACATGATCTAAGCACATGGTATAAAAAATGGATGCTCCCATGTGCTTGAAAAAATAGCCAGAATTAATCAAAAGTACACTAACTTTAGCAGTTATTAAACTAGGGAAAACGAATTTTGCTGAAGTAGGCAATAACAGCTTCTGAAAGTGCAATGAACAAATTACAAAACATCTGAAAAGTAAAAAAAGTTATCGGATCATTTCTCTACAATTTACCTCTGAAAAGTCCAGGAAGTGAAAATGACCATGCGGAGCTAGCCGTTTTTTTACATGAGCACATCTTAAGTTAGCCCAAGCTGTATACTCTAGAACCTAAAGTACACCCATCAATCATACATCAAAATAAAGGGAACTGAATGTTCTTCTCCCAACACCTAAGATATACAAAGTCTTTATTATATTGCCAGTATAACCAGTGAAGAAATCCTGGAAAATTCATTTTCTTTAAAATTATAACCCTATGCAAAGTACGAAACTGTATAGCGCCACCTTAATTAAAGAACCACTGAAGATGTGTTTTCAACTTATTGAAAAAACTTGTCATATTCTGCAGTCCATTTCAAACATATTGATATATTATACATGGTATTTACTTCCAAAATGATAACCGCATAGTTAATTTACTATACCCCTCTGCAGTAACTTAAATGCAGCTTCATGACGTCAAACCTGTATTCTAACGTCACTGGGAAATGCTATTTTTTTTACATTAAAGAAAGACATTCAAGACTAAATGTATATAAATTATTTGTTTTATTTTTCAATTAAAACATTAAATAATGTTTTCTGATCATTTCCCAAGTTGCAGACTATACTTTGGTCATGTTTACATGTAAACCAAGTGAGAAAAGTGAGGAAAATTCCAAAAATTTTGAGGCAATAGTGCAAAACTTTTCCAGCATTGGATTAAGAAAAATAAGTCCTTGATGCTATAACTTGATATCAGTAGACATAAATATATATTTTGTTTGTAAATAAATACTTTTTTATTTGGTACTGGTAACCTTATTTGAATCTGCACTAATGTTTGTATGCCTAAGAATTGAAATGGAAAGTCAAGGGCAATTAACTCCTGGTGAGAATATTCAATGGACAAGGAAGGAATGTGATTGGTGATTACATACATAAATTATTACAATGAAAATTAAATAAGTGGACTGCTTTATATGGTCAAATAATGATAAAAATCCAAACATGCAGACTTTTATGAAGAAAACTTAATTGTTGGTACACATGATGCAACCGCTGATGACAACATAAATGAAAATGTGATCACAAACATAACGCAAGTAAATATGATATTAGAAAAGTTGCACAAAATGAATGACATTGTTGGAGATTGCAAGGAATATATCCCACAGATGAAGAGAGGCAAAAGTCAAGGACTGTGTGCATTTCTGACAGTTAATTGCAAAAACTGCAATCTATAGGAAGCAAATCAGGCAGCCTTTCCCGAAAAGTGTAAAGGACAGAGAAAGAGAGGTCCAGTCACAGGCAATTTAAATGAGATGTTGGCACTGTCTTGCTACAAGACTAAAGTTGGAGTGACTGACCTAAGATTTATCATATCATGCCTAAATATTCAACCTCCTTCTTCTAGCTATTTATATAAAAAGCTAACGAAATGTCAAATACAATAATATCTGTGAATGAATCTACTTTAGTAGCAAATCAAAACTTTGTTCATGAGGTTAATCAGCTAACATACAAAGGCATTCATGTGCAGACAGACACTGCATACAACCACAGACCACAGAGTGGAGGTGAGTCTGCCACGCAGTCTGTGGCTATAGTCATGGAGCATTCCACAAGCAGAAAACTTCCACTCTGCGTGTCCATTGCAAACAAACTGTGTGGAAAGAAAACATGCCAACACCTAAACTGCAAAAAAGAATCATCGCACAGAAGACTCGATATTCTCAAAAGAAACTAAATTAGCAAAAGAAAATTTAAATAAGCTTGAAATGTTAAACATACTAAAGATTGATTCTTTAACTTGTGATGCAAGCGCCCAGATTGAAAAAACTGTCAGGGAACATTCAGCGAAGGTTCAGAGACCCATACGTCAATTTACATGCTACGTGCATGCAATGCGAACATTGCAAAAGCATCTTAAAAATGTACATTTAATTGGTCCATTCCCTGGTAAGGACAAACTTCTCTTTCAGCAAAAACTGGCAACTGCTATCAGGAGAAGAGCACATTTTAAACTTGTACGAATACAACGACATGTCACTTATGAAGATGCATTTTTGGCCAAGACCAAGGCAGCAGTCCAAAATATTAAATGTTTCAGCAATGACCATGGAAAATGTTAAAAAACTTCCTCAGTCTGCCTTGCCCATTTAGCATCATATTCATCAAAATTTCTGCCATATGGTAAACATTTAAATCTTTCTTTTGATGATATTGAAAAGCTCGAATCTGTTCTAACAAAATTTGTCTCAGATGTCAAGCTAAGTAAAATTTCCCGTCTTCTAAACACAAATAAGTGTGAGAGCCAGCACAACAGGATTGTTACCTATGCACCCAAAATATCAGTATGGAGCAGAAATTTTGATGCATTATGTCATTCAGCCCTTCATAGCTCTGTTTATTTCACCACATGGTAGAACGAGATCAAAGAACACTAAAAGATAGGGAGAGGAAATCGAGTCTTCAGTACAAATACAGACGCTACATCAAACGCAGACAAAAATGCAACAGAAAACTTGTACAAAATTCAATGTTTGCCAATTCAATAAATAATCTTGTAACCAATGAACATTCATATACTTTAAATCCTTTAAATTAACACATGTAACAATTATTAAATGTACCTGACAATCACAGTATACACCTCCCATAGCCTCTATGGCCTTGGCAGTCACCATTGGCTTTACATGATTTTCTAGCCATATTTACTCTTTTTGGTTCAAGTGATAAATGATCAGGTTTTATGCATGTTTTTTTATGGCATCGATGTGATGCATCACACTGAGATGGTAGAGATTTTACCATAGTTTCGACATAGAAATTTAGTCGGTGAACCAAAACAGCCTTTCTTTTCCCACGAAAGGTTACATAAATTATTCTATAACCATGTCGGTCATGTGGGCCTGTCCAAATGTGACACTTGCTTGTGACTTGTGTATGTCGAACTAAAGCTCTTTTCAATGTCATTAATTCTTGAGCTGTTAATTTAATCCTATATAGTACGTGGCTATTTTTCTTAGACTATGCACTTGTGTTATATGTGAGTAGTTCAGTAAATGTCTTTTCAGACATAAGTTGCGATCACCTATAACCTAAAGGGAACATATGAAAAAGTAATTGTTTGATAAAGGAAGCAAAATCATATTGACATCATAGAAAAAGGTGCTCATTCACATAATTTTTTTCCATCCTATATAGTAGATTTTGATATTTTCTTTACATGAAAATTTGTTATAATTACGGTCATTTAAATTATACAATATATGCAAAAGTTCTATGTATATGTATATAGCAAGAATTAAAACATATTTGGACAATTTGAACTTTCCACATCCTTATCAGTTAAGATTTCGTAAGGAGGCTGGAACCATCTCCGTTGTACTCACCTTTCAAGTATGTCTGATGCACTATATCAATCATAACTCTAATGTATATGCTGTGTTTTCGGTATCACGAAGTCATTCGATATACAATGCTGTCGTAATTTATTGAAACAAATTAACATATTTGTGAATTTGCATACACATTTTGAGAATATCATCCATTCCAACACATATTAAAATGATTGTGTATCGTGTTGAGGATATATATATATATATATATATATATATATATATATATATATATATATATATACAACTCATTTCCATTACAAAGGAGAACTGATCGAGATTATGTAATGTCGACTTTTCTCGTTCTGTTATGTATGCATGTATATATGTACGTACGTACCTATCTATCTATCTATCTATCTATCCATCCATCCATCCATCCATCCATCCGTCCGTCCGTCCGTCCGTCTGTCTGTCTGTCTGTCTATCTATCTATCTATCTATCTATCTATCTATCTATCTATCTATCTATACACACACACACACACACACACACATGATATATGGAAAGAATTAAGAATGACTATTTGCGATATAATAATGGACTTCTGTTAGCAGACGGAACTACACTATCAAGTTTTACTCTGAATGGATTACAGCATAGGGCTTATCAGTATGCACAGAAGTGGATATTGAAATGTAAGCCTAGCTAGAGTACGTGGATGAGAGTGATTCCTCGATTGAAATAAGTGCATTCAGCAAATGGAGTTACTTTTAGATTACAGGATATTCTTAGACCAAATAGGTGAATTATGCGGCGAAACCTTTTCCCAGTCAATGCAAATTAATGAGATAGATTGGGTGTGAGAATTTGAATTTTAACGTTCTCTGAACAATTTGTCATATCACTACGATGTCTGCAGTGCGGCAGTTTATAACAATGTCTAGCACTGGTGCTTCATGCCGCAGACATGTATCATGTCCCACTCAGTCACATTATCCTGACAGCAGGATCACCAGTTCTACCGCTAACGTCTTAAGGCTGACATCCAAGAGAAGCTTCTAGTTCCATTTCATAAGCCTTTAGTATGAATCGGTATGGGTTCGAATCTGTGAAGTACCACATTCGTGGATGACGCTTAAACAAATTAGGTCTCCGGAACGGTCGAAATTAAAGAGAAAGTGGAATATTTCTGCCGAACAGTTGAGCGTGTGATAAACCCCTTATACCAACATAATTTACCTGGCGCATACACGCTTTCCTTCAAAGATCGCAGAAAGGATCTACTACTAAATGTTTGGAAATAGTTTCAGTTAAAGCTCGTAGTGATAAGGAAATACGTCTGTTTTTAGGTCGTATGAGTTAAACTTCGTTAAACTTAACTGCTAAAAAGATATTCCTCGAGAATTGAGGCAGTTTGATTTTTGATCCATGATCATCAATTAAAACTTAGCAAATAATTGAATTATCAAAACAATACCAAACCGTGTGAGATGAACTTGCAATAGCATGAGGTGAATCCAAATTAATCCTGGAAGAGTAAGATTTAAGTCCAAAAGAATAAAAAGTTCCGTATAAACTTCAGAATTGCAAATGTACTGGTCCGCCAAGAATCGTACCGTTGTCAAAACAAAGTTGTCCAGAAGTTATTTGAATAATTACATTGGTTCCGGATAATATGATTGTTCAAACAACGAGCATTTTATATTTCCTCTGAACGGTCTATACTATTGATTTCCTTTCAAATAATATCCAAGTACGACATAAATAACTCTGCAGATGTGATGTCAAGAACACGAGACATAACGATGACTCCAAAATAGCAATGACATCTTATTGCTAAGTTCTCTCCTTATATACACCTTCTAGTATGACTGTATTTCACAATATACACCCACATGACGGAGCAGACGACTCATTCTAATGTTTCAAAGTATCCCAACATGACACCTAATTAATCCATTTAGAATGAATTTAAATATTCTAATATACCACCTAATCAATCCGTCCAATGGCAAAAACTCAATATCACACCAACATTGTTACTAATAGTTTTATTATTAGTACCTATCAAGACGTAAGCATGCATTAAATTTTAAATCCGACACAATTTTGCGTTCTTTAATATCTTAAAAACAGACCATGTGAACTTGCGCCACCAACAAAATACAAGTTCTATAATTTACAGCCATGAATACAAATGAGATAAAATCATGCACCATGAGTTAAACAGTATAGATATACATAACGGCAGTTATATTTCCTTTATATATTATATACATACTTTATTAAAATGTATAATTATAGTGGCATCCCGACAAAAGAGCGCACGACAAAAAAGCGCCGACAAATGAGCGCAGGACAAAAGAGTTCAATACCAAAAATGCGCCGACGAAAGAGCGCAAGACAAAATAGCGCAAATAATTTTAGTAATTGAAAGAATTAAATGCTTAGAATGAATTGTATTACAATTTAAATTATAAATCATTTCTGCATAAATTAGGTAAATGTTTACCTAAATTATAATCATTACTTAAAATGACTTGAAAGGAATTAATAGCATTATCTTCCAATTATGTGACTCGATTGTTTCCATGTAAATTTTTGGCACAACTATTATACTGTAATTTTGTAAATATTGTAAAACTGCAGAACATGGTGAACTTAAAAATAAACATATTCTTTGATCGCTAGTCTGTTTGTACCCACGTATATATATATATATATATATATATATATATATATATATATATATATATATATATATATATATATATATATATATATATATATATATATATATATATATATATATATATCAAAGCTTCCATCGTTTGAAATCTTCTCTATATAACTATTTTATCTCGTTTACTTGATAGTATAGTTGCAAACATCGTTTTTTGCTCAATAATATTTTCTTTATCTTTTTACTAAAACTTCCACCATTTAAAAATATTTCTACTTGATCTCTACTCAACTTGTTAGTATAATTTACTCGGCGCTCTTTTGTCGGTGCTCTTTCGGTATTGAGCTCTTTTGTCTTGCACTCATTTGTCGTGCGCTCTTTTGTCAGGTCACCAATTTTAATATTAGGAGATTGTCTGAAGATATTTCTTCTTTTCAGTGGACATTTTCTACACAGGTTAACATATATAAACTTAATTTTGAAAATAATACATGTATTCTAGTACGGAAATTATCAAATGAGTATACGAAATCCATCGGACCGATTATATCGCATTTTAGAAATAAATCCAGAATGTATTTTATAGCAGAGGATTGAAAGGATAATCGGAGCTGACCCCAATAATGGAATTGAATTGATGGACGTATTTGATACATTTCATTGAATTGTCTCTCAAACTTGGGCGACATGAACCATTTGATGGAAATTTTATTTTGATTTATTATCCTCTACAGATTCACAATGATTTATGTGATCAGTTACATGATGATATCTTTATTATAATTAATTTAAACGATATTTTAGAATGCCAGGGACTCCAGTAAATGTGCAATATATCTTCCAGATATTTACTTAAGATCAACTGTATTATATAACTAATTGATCAGAGAAGTGCCGCCGACAATTATGCATGAAATGATTGTATGGAACCTCAGTGCGAGTAGAAGCTTAAATACTTGCGTAGAGTAGCACTATAAAATGTGAAACATTAAGAAGTTAAATAATGATGTAAATAACCACGTTTTGAACTGAGTATAGATGCATGTATTGTATGAATCAACAACAAATATCGGTTGTGAGAAACTCAAAGCAACTGAATGTAACAAATGCTTGGACGATGTTGTTATTGATTAGGATATCATTATCTATCTATCTATCTATCTATCTATCTATCTATCTATCTATCTATCTATCTATCTATCTATCTATCTATCTATCTATCTATCTATCTATCTATCTATCTATCTATCTAATATAAGCATTATCTATAGGATGATTGGTAACGGTGTTATTGCTTGGATAGAGTAGAAAATACAAACACGAAATTAATTGATAGTATTAACTGAAATTTTAGCCGAGATATAGAATAAAATAATACGAGCCACCGTAAGTAAAAAATAACAATTTAATAAACTATATTAAAACAAACAAATTGTACATGACACTTGATTTATACACTTCTCTTTAGAAATAACTACAAAGCATTGTTACAAAATGCAGTTATCTGTTATGTTTATGATAGATTTCAGCATAACATTGATTGAGCTAACCTGG
Source organism: Unio pictorum (assembly GCA_030141615.1). NCBI lineage: Eukaryota > Metazoa > Mollusca > Bivalvia > Unionida > Unionidae > Unio > Unio pictorum. Next base: position 3,105,646 of record JARLTB010000113.1, read on the forward strand.
TTGATTGGCGTTTACTCCAAGTGCAATAATCGTTTCAGGTTAGAGACAACGTGTTCATTCTACCCTCCCCCTTTATCGGATCAATAAATGTAATTTGGTTGTCTGTTATATGGCTATGCCCCCTCTACATGGTGCATATATGGAGTTATTTTCCGTTTAAAATATATAAATAGGCAACCTAAATATGTATCGTTGCGTTATATATCGTCGTATCGTTGTAATTGAACAGAAACATGCAAATATAGATCGCCCCTTTAGAGCTGATACACTAACCCTTGTACAAGAATATTAATGTACGTTCCTAACACACTATCTAGGATTCATATATGAACTACAACATAAACTAGACACAATAAACCCATACACCCTGCCGTGAACTACAAATCATTAAATAAACTAATCGCAAGCCGGCATATGCTCGATTTATCGCTTACAAGAAAATACATCTTAATTATACAGACGAATCAATTGAATTCAATAAGAACCCATCTGCTTTAATATACTACAATCTAGTTATAGTAAATTCTTAGCATTTATGATTTCTATCATTTAAGACAAATAAATTAACCCGTTTATCCCTAACTTGTATTTAATAAAAGTACTTCATGTAATGATTAGATTACATGATTCCTTTAACAATCAAAATAACAAATTTAAGCAAATAGCGTCAAATTCACATTAAAGAAACAATGATATATGAATTCAAAACAGATATATTCAAAGAAATAATAACAACTCATACCAAATAGTAAACTGAACATGATATCGACAAACACATTGTGCTATCCAGAATGTATTGCTTATGTCGTATCATAATCTATCCGTATTCTATTTTCCGTTTGCATTAACCGTCCAGAGACCCGTTCCTTTGACTAATTAGTTAACGAGAAACGATACTCGCTGGTTCTTCTCAGAAATAAGATTGGCTAATCTTCCAATCGATAGTATTTTAAACGTTTTATTTCATCAAGGGAAACACCCCTCTTATTTATAATAGCCAATCATGATAATATTTATTAACCACCTACAACTAACACACGCCTATCCAGGTTTGAGTAACTACTCATATTCCGCGCTTTCTTCAAAGTAAAATCGACTTCTGGAAAGTAACAGTAAAAGTAATGTTTTTAAAGGTCGGCACACACACACACACACACACACACACACACACACACACACATATATATATATATATATATATATATATATATATATATATATATATATATATATATATATATATATATATATATATACAACCAGTAACATGAGCTCAGATGATCGCTTACACCGATTATATATTGCTTATAAACACGCATGTAAACCATAATACATATATATGATAGCATAATATGAAACGTTAAAAGCAGGGAAACAGTATTAATGCGCGAATTAAATTATATGGTCTCAGTACACAAGCAAATCAACATATTAACATTTAGTACCTGGGAATATCAGTAGTGTTTGCGTATCAGAAGTATTATAATTTATGTTTTTAAAAACTAGGTCTTGAAAGAAATTTATTTTCGTATTTAAAGTTGTAAAAGTCTGCAAGGCAGTGGTTGGCATCATCCACGTTTTAGCGATTGTAATTTAGATGTTATCATGAACGAAACGTAGGACTCGTTCTTTAATTCTGTCAGTTGTACTTGTATTCAGATCACCGCAGAAATGAGTAGGTAACGGGCAGTGACTGAGTGTGACATAGTAAATGACTGAGTGACTGAGTGTGACATAGTAAATGACACTTAGTGTTAGTTACCTAGTATGTTGAAATGTTCCCCATTCCTTCTCAGACAGTTTAATTGCCTCCCAGCTTTCTTACTTCCATTTGGCACATAGATATTTAAATTAAGCTTAAAATTAACAGTAAAATCTGGTGGCATAATCTTATCATCCGATGTTATTGCAATGACATCTAAGTTATATGTTTTAGTACGTTTTGTTTCCAACATCAATAGCTTATAAATGTATTTCCTGTTAACGTACATTGTATTTACAGAAACTTAGGAATGTACTGCCATTTTGTGGAGATGTAATCATTTTTGCCAAGGATTTATCAGACATAGATAAAGCATTATTGTCGACATAGTTATACTAGCTGCAATCCTTGACGAAAATGAACACGTCATTAATGAAAATAGTAAAGAGCATTGGTGCCACAAGAGATCATTGAGGAACACTTTCAAAAGTATCATATGATCTACTAATATTATTACCAGTTATCAGTATTGTCCCTTTTTATTCCACCATTAAAATCACTCGTAGAAGGGTTCGCTGACATCCAAAGCCAGACACTTTTGAAATATTTAACCAACTGAGATTCAATAGTATTTACAAACATGTTTGATAGAGCTGGCATTACACTAACTGGTGTGTGTGGTCCTTTCTCTAAAACTATATTTTCCTTATGGACTGGAACAACCGGTATTACTTTTATGTGGTCAGGTAGCGTTGAGGATGCTTTATATACATTAAAAAAGGTTAGTTAAGGTTTTGGTAATAACAGGTTGTGTAATGTGTTAAACGTTTGAAGAAATACCATCAATACTTTTTAACATATGTAATGCTAATACATGTACGATAATAATCGTCAAACAGAGAGGGCGAGAAACTATTGCTACACTGTTCAGGATGATTATATGTAATTGAAATAAAACTTGGGTGATCGTCGTAACATATTTTCGATTTATTTCCAATATGTATTGCTCCACTAACACAGAAATTATTCTAAATGTCACAAACGTTTTCCGTTTGGGTAATCAATACACTGTTATCTAACAAAGATGTCTTTTTTGTATTACTATTGCAACCGTTATTTATCAGGAAAGGATTTATATATATATATATATATATATATATATATATATATATATATATATATATATATATATATATATATATATATATATATATATATATATATATATATATATATAATTCAAGTTCTATATTCGTTGTGTATATCCTGTTCCGACAGAATTTTACTCTCTCTCTCTCTCTCTCTCTCTCTCTCTCTCTCTCTCCAAAACGTACATGTTTAACTGATAACCAATGAAACATTTAATAAAATTATCATTAACTATATTTGCATCATCGCATCGAGTTAAATCGATGTTTTGGTTGCCCAAGGCCTGTATAAAAATCTAAAATATTACAATTCCTAAAATATTTACACAATTAATATTTGGCTGCAAGTAACTAAAGCTCACAGTCAAGCTGAACCGGAACGAAATTATGGGCATCACTAATTTCCAGTGCCAAAAATACATAGTTTATCACATTTACTATGTCGATTTATTAAAATTAGATTTTTAAGATGGGGTTTTGATTTCTTGGTAAAACAAGTTAGATTTTGTTTTATTTTTCTCACAGATATCAAATAATATGAAATTTCTATCACAATTTAAGATATAAAAAATCAAATCACCAGGACAAATGAATGTATAATAACTGGAGATTATCTTATATGCTGTTTGACTGAATTCTGAAAAAAAATTAGAACGTCAGGCTTACTAGGCAGTGTATAAATTTAAATGAAGAACAATTTCTGCCCATGCTAAGATACTACATTTGCGATAGATTTAATATCTTTAAACTCACATTGTCGTTTCCTGTCGTCAGTATGATCCGATTTCAAATATTCGAGAACACATATCAATGCTGGTTTATGTCAGAGCGCCGAAGAATTGAATTGTCAACAATGAATTTATCAACTGGACATGACACATCAGTTTTAGTTTCTGCTAAGAAACTTGCGTCGACAAAGTTTGTTTAAACAGATCTTAAATATATGTGTGTTTACTACGTAGTCTGTTTATATTAAATTCCCACATATCAAATTTGTTGGACTAAGTTTTCTGAGTTTTAAGAAACTCTTTCAAAATATCATTATTTATGTCACAACAGAAATATGAATGGTGAATTACAAGAGGAATAATCACAATCCGTTGATGTATGGCTACTATATCTAATTATGTGAGTGTCAAAATAGAGTATGCACAATTTTGCAGTGCACGTCTACTACGGAACCAGCATTCCCACGAATTGGAGAGCAAGTCAAAATCACTAATAGATATGATATTGGCATTTAATGTCAATCCGAAAATGCAGTCCTCACACTGTATGCTCCGTTGGTTTTTCTTGACTGGGTCCGAACGAAATTTAATAATAATAATAATAATAATAATAATAATAATAATAATAATAATAATAATAATAATAGTAATAATAATGAGAACTTTGTATAGCGCCTAATCTTTAGAAACTCATAGCGCTTTACAACATATATAATGATATGACTATCGAAAAGACCAAAAAACATGCAATAGGACAACATAAATAAACTGATGAAAATATTTCAGGTACAAAAAAAAACATTATTAGATCTTTAAGTTTGTTCTTGCAGTCAAAAAAGGCGAGTTTTAAGAGCATTCTTGAAAGGGATCACTGTGTCTTTCTGTTTAATTTCAATGGGCAATTCGTTCCACATTGCTGAGCTCTGGTATGCAAAATAACGTTTTCCATATGACTTCTTTTCATAGTGGGAACAACTAGTATACGATTGTCAGAAGAGGAGCGTAAGTATCTAGGTAGTGTATACACATTGGTGAAGCCGGATAATTATGTTGGACTTGAGTCTGTCAGTGAGCGTAGCACAAAGAACACATTTCGTGTTTGTTTCTGTATCTAATGGATAGCCAGTGTAGGGTACTGAGCAGGGGTAAGGTGTGCTCTGATCGAGGTACTCTAAAAATGAAACAAGCAGCTGTAGTGTGAACTTTATGAAGTTTGTGGAGTAGATATTGTGACGAACCAGACAGAACTGAATTACAATAGTCCAGTCTTGAAAGTACTAATGAACACACAAGTGTTTTTGTGGCATCAACTGAAAGGTATTTGCGAATGGAGCTGATGCGTCTCAACTCAAGATATACAGCGTAGCATATGTTCATGCCATGTTGGTGCAATGTGCGAGTACAGTCTAGAGTAACGCCTAGGTTTCGTACTGACTGTGTGAATTTAATGTTAACGTTGCTGATGTTTATTGTCTGAGGTAAAGGATGTGAATTAGAAAGTCTTTTTATTGTGATCAGAATGGCATTGGTTTTATCATCATTCATCTGCAGCTTGTTACATGTCATCCATGATTTCACATGAGAAATGCACATCTCCACTCCATGGATGGTAGCTTCAGCTTCATTGCGATGACTAGACTTATATATTTGGGTGTCTTTAGCGTACAATTGTTAAGACACGGAGTGAGGATCTATGACACTTGAGAGTGGCTGTGTATACAGAATGAAGACAGCAGGTCCAAGAACAGACCTCTATGGAACACCACAACATAGATCAACTGGGTTGGAGTTTATTTCATTCGCAGATACAATGTGGGTCCTGTCAACTAAGTAGAACTTGAACCACTGTAAGGTTATATTCTGAGTGCCAAATACATGCTGGATACTGTGAAGTAATACATCATGGTCTATTGTGTCAAATGTTGCAGACAAATCAAGGAGGGTGAGGACTGAAATCTTTCCGCTATCCAAAGCAGATATAATGTCATTAAATACGTTTAGAAGAGTAGTTTCAGTACTGTGGCAAGGGCAATATGCGGAATGTACATTACTAAAAAGACTGTTCGAATTCAAATGAGATACAAGTTGGGTTAGAACAACTTTTTACAGTAGATTAGAAACTGGGCGGTAGTTCTTTAAATCGTTACGGTCAAGTGTGTTATTTTCTTCGGCAGAGGCTTCACAATGACAGTTTCAAAAAATGATGTGAAGTCCTCTGATGAGAAAGAGATATTATTAGCATCCGTTAGCGAAGGAAATATTGGTTCTAAGCATTCAAGCAGCACTTATGGAATTTGATCAAGTTCACGTGACTTTGTTGCACTCTTCATCATCGCTATTTTCCGTACTAAATCCATAGAGACAGGTTAAAATGCTCCTAATATTTGTCGTCGAAATTCTGTATTATAACTGTATGGTGACAAATCAATTGAAATTGTGTTGTCAAGCGTATATCCAATGGTTTGTACTTTGTCACGGGAGAAATTTGCAAATAGGTCCGGAAGGTCTATTGGAGAGAAGCTATTTGGAGATGGTGTCATTTGTGACTTGACATTATTTTGTTAGTTATCTCAAAGAGCTCTTTGCAGCTGGAACTCTCCGTGCTCTTAGTACTGTAGTGGGATAATTTGGCTAAATGGACTATGTTTGTGCCGTTTTTCTTTGCGGCTTCATAGATTTGTTTATGAATAGTGAGTCTAGTGGAAAGCCAAAGCCTCTCTGCTTTACGGCGATGTATTTTAGCAGTGCGAAGCTTGTCCCTAACACTGCTATACCACGAAGAACACCTTTTTTTTTATTGATACTCTGCATTTGTTGGCTGGGGCATAGGCCCAGAAAAGTCTCACGTTTTTACGCTTATTTCAACAAGTGCGTGAGATTTATGAGTAGAAACCGGTGTCAGTATTCCCATACTCACCTGGTTTAATTGCATAGTTTTAATATAAAAATGCTTTAGAAGTACGTTAGAGTCAACAACATTTACAATCATTTCAACGTTAATATGACGTAATGATTTTCTGAGTCACGTTATGCAAAATTTTATTATATTTTCAACATATTTTACATAATATTCCAAATTGCATTAGACGTTTTGTCAGGCACGCGGTACCTAAATCATATATATATCACAGTGATGAATAGGAATTTTAATCAATTGTCAAATGTGTTTCCTTTCGTATGCGGGGCTAGAGTGGCATGTGCGTTTTTTTATCCTTTCGAGAAACAATAACTCTTTTTAGTTTATTTAAGGATTATTATGAATACTACAATTCGTGTAATAGTATGAGCTCATCGTAAATTATTAGAGTTAATTGTTATTGACGATTCATTGGCGCTTTTTTTTCTTGCGGCTGATTAAAACATCAATATACCAGACTGTTGTTTTAATCTAAAAGCATGAATTCAACAATAACTCGAGTAGTAAAATCATTCCAGGAGGTGCCATTATATATATATATATATATATATATATATATATATATATATATATATATATATATATATATATATATATATATATAATGACTATATACAACACATAGGTAAGACAGTCAAGACAGAAATCTCCAAAATAATCGATTTGAACCAGAATTCATTGCACTGGTAATTAATCGAAGTAAATAGAATGATGCATAACAACCCAGTCCACAGATGAAGAACTTACATTTACTAGGCGTGGCAGCTGGGGTATTGTGTTGATGTTATCACCAACTGTCACCATTTCTTAGTCACGTGAGAAAGAAGGATAGTTTTGCAACCATCAACGTGAAACGTGCTTGAAGTTATAGTGCTCAAAAACACTAACCTTGATTGTGTAAAAGCAACAGAACAAATATTAAGCTAAAACGCTACATGTATGTTTTCCTTTAACTTAACACGTGTGCTATATTAAATTTTACTGGTGTAATGCAGTGAAAAAGAAGAAATTAACGTTACCGATCTCTTTGCCGAAATATGTCGATGGACAAAATGAGAAAATAATTGATTCAGAAATGAAACTAAAACACAGAAAACAGGGACATATGGGTGCTTTTCAATAACGTTCCTATTAATTGTTGGTAAATATTAATATTTTGTTTTACTGATAATTTGTGATAATTAAGGTCATTTAAACACACAAAGTATATTCTTTCGGTAATTTTGCGACGCAGAGGCACATTAAACAATATTTTAAAAGCACCATATACGCATACAAAATATACATGGTTAAAACAGAAAATTAGCATGTTACATATGTAACAGAGACAGGCCTGATCGAAATAAAATAATTTACCGCTATTTAGGGAAAACAGAATTATCACCTCTTACATGAAAACGTATCGTTAATATGAGAAACAAGGCATCAAAGTGTGCAGTGTGTCATGTCGTCGAGCATCAAATCCAAACCATGAAATATATATTCTGATTATTATAGAACAATTAGTTACAATTATGTTTATGAATCACATAGGCCCATTCTATATGGTACACAAAACGTCTCAGCAGGAAACATTTTCGAAACCAGCAATACCGTTCTGATTTGTAAACATACGAAGAGGGAATTTTATTCTTGTTAATTGATGTTTTTTTTTACTTACAGTGAGCAAATGGTTTTCGTACTGGAAGTGGTTTAGTTGTCTTACTAATGCTGTTTGTTATAAACTACTATACTTACTGACTGGTGTGTTTATGACTACCAAGTATTACAATGTGCAAGTAAACTGACCGCAGTTTGTTTCTTCTTTTATCCTTTTTTGGTTTAACTGTATGAAAAACATTTTTATTCTATGGGTGAGCAAGTGGGTGATCTAATTGTGGTTCAAATATTCGACTTACACAGTTACATCTCTTTGAAAATGTACTTTGAACTGATATATATATATATATATATATATATATATATATATATATATATATATATATATATATATATATATATATATATATATATATATATATATATATATATATGGAATTTGGAGATATAAATGTTTACATTTATGTAAACATTTTCTTCTTCTTCTTCTTCTTCTTCTTCTTCTTCTTCTTCTTCTTCTTCTTCTTCTTCTTCTTCTTGCTGCTGTTATTGTACACATCATTGCAAACGGATATATATATATATATATATATATATATATATATATATATATATATATATATATATATATATATATATATATATATATATATATATATATATATATATGATAATCAATTGCCGTATAAAGATACCATTCAATCAATCTCCTGGTAAACAGTTATTGTCTATTGTAAGAGAACTATTTTTGTTTAACGTACTTCATATTATAACGTGGCAAATAAAATGATCAGTTACAACAAAACTGCAGCACAATATAATACAAACTGAAGCCAAGAAACAAAATACAGTTGAAAAGGACTAACATCAGAAAACTAAATATGTAAATTAGGGAACTAACTAAAGGACGATCCTGGTAAGGAATAAATTATACAAAAGCAATTTTTTAAAATGAGATTTGTTTGAAAATTGTGATTGAAAAATTAACAAAATCTTAAATTTCTGCTAACAAAGTCCATTAGTAGATATAGCAACATGTGCACACTATAGTATCCAACCGATATGACAAAAATGATGGTGTTGCTAACTGGAACAAGTCATAAAATGTAAATTAAACGATCGATGAACCAGAATTAAGGAATGCAAATTACAAAACAAACAGAATTCTACTTGTGGATCCATCACCAAGGGTTATCAATGTTTTGAATTAAAACCAGAAGCCAGCCATGTTATATTTACTGCCAAATGTATTCAACCGGTGAATTAGCAGAACTATCAGATAATAGTATTCCCCACCCCACGTTTGAATAAGGTATGTAATTTGTACAAGTATGACTACTCTTTCCTCCTTGAGTGGGATTTATACAACGATGTGTGTTTTAACCCAGTGTAAACAGTATGGATTTTCACTCACACAGTGAATATGATCAAATGCGGAACATGTAACACTGCCAATTGATCTCTCAAGAGTCCCCTTGTTCGCTACAGACCTCTTATCCCGAAGCTTTGCTCGCTTTCCACAAGAAAACTACTATCTTCTTCTACCATCCTCGACACAGAAAACCACCATCATTATCATCCTCGACAAAGTTTATACAAAACCCCAGGGATCAAAGACTCTGCATCTCAGATATACAAACAAAATTTATAAGACACCTCCAACTTTACATCTCTAAAATCTTACCTCTGAAATTACACCTCTAAAACCATACCTCCGAATTTACACCTCCAAAAATCATACCTCCGAATTTACACCTCTAAAATCATACCTCCGAATTAACACCTTTAAAATCATACCTCCGGATTTACATCTCCAAAATCATACATCCGAACATAGTAACACGTCCAAATCATGATGGTTGAAAATATACTGACTAACACTGGGTTGTATAGGAAATAAGATTACGTACAAATGAAATAATTCACGTCACTTATGCGCGAACATGAACAGGTGTGCATATTAAATCATTTCATCTCATCGGAAATACTGGAAAAGATTATTATTATAATTACTAGGTATATAAATATGCATCTATACAGAACTACCAGAACATTTCCTCATACAAGCAATATTTAAATGAATTAAATTGGTCTGTTCAGTAATAAAATGGCCAGCATATACACAGGTCAGGGTGCATATAATAGCGTGGTGTCACGTGACGTATGACTCTCTTTCACATTTAGAATCAATACTGGCACACCCAAAATATCCAACAATTCTAAAGAATAATACGGATAGCGAAAAGAGAAAGCGATTGAAAATTTCACGTACCACTTCAGCTGAAGATTTGATTCTGTCAAATAGACAGCTTCCTCAGAAAACGTGTGTTATATTGAGGCATTACTGTCTGGCTAGAGTCTAATATAATACTTGTTGGGGTTTGTCACAAGACAAGGTAATCTTAGTCACGGTATACCAGTATTTGTCTCCCCACGAGACTGAGTCTAAAGGGGATTAAAATCATGTAACTCCGCGACTGGCATTTCCTTGTTTTTGTACAATACCAAAGATTACGTTTCTCGGTCTTTATTCGAATTAAGGATGCCCTTTTGCAATATAGTTAAAAGATTCAACACATACACTGGTAATCACCTACTATTATTGTCAATCACTTTATATAAAGATCACTAGATCTTCCTAATCTTATTGGAAATCTGAATAATTATCTAAGGAGAATATAGCTGTATATGCCGCTCTTAGAAAATAAAAAAAAATTAATCAAGAGACACGTTATAATTGTTATGTGCTGGGAGAATTTCACAATTATCTTCTAGTGCAACGTGATTTTGTTTTGACAATACTGCGCATTAATACGAATATTTTAATGATTGCAATCAGGTGACCTGCCGACCCTACGTACACACGTTCTGCGCATAAGAAAATAGAAACATGAAAAAATTTGATATTATTACTGTATTGTCACGTTTGATCGACGGGTGTCATTAAAAATAAAACTAAGTAATTACAACGCATTAACTGAACAGATTTGTGATTCATGACATCGTAGAAATGTATATTTACTGCCCTGGATATATGATATTTGTTACTGGTACAATGACACGCTACATGAAATTATTTTTGTGGTATAGTGTGTGGACTTATGAATGAACAATACTGATTGGTAAGAGAAGGACTTTCATTTCCAATTACATTGCAATGTTTGATTCAAGTGGGGTTGGTTAGGGTATTTGACAACGTGTGAATAACGCAGGTCTGGCATAACACACTTCTGGTTGTTACTGTCTTTGCGGTAGCTCTTGGGGGAATTTTTGTAGACAGATTTTTGTATAGGCTATGTGTCCGGAACGGTGTTTTCTGTTATAGTTCGTTCCGCTTAGCATCGCGAATCCTATCGTATCTGTAACTCAGTAAATATTCGTGAGATCATTTTTAAATGAAGCTAAAAATACCTAACTCGTTTCACACAAAGTATTTAAAACGAGTAAGGTACTTTGAGCTACATTTAATGACGCTTACCTGAGACATTATTAATGAGTATCTGATAGGATAAAAGTTGCCATGCTATGTGGAAATATAGTTTCTAGTATATTGCTAAATAGCTAGACTTTTTGTGAGCGCACTTGTGTATCTGTCTATATCTGTCCCAAAATGTTTAGTATGGCGAGTTATCACAGTTGGAGTGAGATAAAACATGTAAGGTTGACAAATTGAATACATTTCTCTATCGAGTTGGTGAGAATACAAATGTAAAGGTTGATTACCGTCATTATTATGGGCGACTTTAAACCCAGCATTATTTTAACTGACACAATAAATAATTTGTTGCGTTCCCTTTGCAATCGGAACAATCAGATATCTGTGGGCAATGTTGATTTTTGTGAATGTCCCAGCATTTGATGTTTCTTAAATTTGTCTTTAATTGATGAAGTCGTTATTAAGTATAATGTGCATATCGTGAAAGAAGCTATGATCATCGATGATGATGCAATATGTTTGTGGAACCATAGACCCATACTTGGATCAGTAGAAATACAGCTTTATTCCACGAGTGGATCGAAGTCAATCGTTTAAACTTCATTTGAGGAAAGGTTTGCTCTCGTATACGAGATAAAATGTGGAACCTTTAGACTACATCAGAACCTATAAAGTCTTTCATTCGGAACAATGGCGAGCAAACGGACCCACTGCATAGCAAACTTATGAATGCTGTTTTATATAAATCACAAAAGTCCTTCACGTTTCAAAATTCAAAACCATTTTAAAATTTGGACTTGAGCTAAAGGATATGTACAAAATCACGTCGAAAGAAGGCAAAATTATTCTAAGTGTGAAATGAAGGCGAGAATAATCTATTAGTAATTACGCAAAAGCTGAACAAACTTCAATTCTCATCGAAAGAAAAGTAAACAACCGCTTTAAATGATATTTTTAATGACTATTTTATCACGGTACCGCATACGTCATTGACAATATAAATACAATGTTTTACAAAAGTTACAGACGGTGTTAAATTGTCTTATGAATATTCTGTAAGTGGGAAGATTGATCCCTTCTAATTTGAATATCTTACATCTGTGCTTCCGATGATTAGATTGCAAAAGGCATGAGAATATACACTGAATACCTTTCGCATGGTGGCATTGCTATAAAGGTAGGATCAGGTAAGTCTTAATCACTCATTACAGCTTTATGTTGCGATTTCGGGACAAATTAAAAGAACGTTTGATAATTTCCGTTTCCAAGGGAGGAAGCAAGAATAACAAATCTCCGAACAGTTATAGAGTGATAACGTTTCTCAAAGTTATTAGCAAAGTTTTCGACAAAAAATGAGTAAGTAGATCAAAAACAGAATTCAAACCTCCTAAGTTCTCAGTTAACTCACTACGAGAGGTGGGGTTTCAGAAGGGTCTAGGCTGCAAGTGCCTTAATTTGGTTATGCAAAGCAAAGCAAAGCAAACTGTATGCAGCATTCCTTGATACTGAAAATGCTTTCGATATTGTACGGCATGACAAATTATTGATATAAATCGTAAAAGATCGGAATCAAAACATAGAATATGGATTGTGACTGTTGATCTATACACAAGTAGGTACAGCAGACTTTTCAGGTCGGTAAGAATTTCGAACCTATTTTCGATGTTACAATGAACACGGCAAAGCGGAATATTTATCCCATTGGCTTAATCTGGAATTTATCTATCAACGAATTGATAATTTAATGACTTACAACGTTGGCTTTTCAATCAAAAACAACCCGTGTCCTAGCCCGACTATTGCAGACGATGTGCATATTCTAAGTCTTTAAAAACCTGGCGTGGATCACCGGCTGATGACACGTTTTCGGTACTCTATAAATTAGGGATTCAGATGCAGTTCCAATGGAAGTAATATTATTTTTCGATGAACGTTTATCTGGCTACAACGGAAGGCGGGACCCCAAGTGGCCGAGTGGTTTAAAGCGCACTCCGTTCGGGAACACTGCTATCTCACCTCTGTCTGCGTGGTTTCGAGTCTAAGGTTCGGCTAATGTAGTTATGTGAGAATGATTGCCAGTAGCTTCTCGTGGGTCGTTGGTTCTTTTGGGGGGTTTTGTCGGGTTCTTCCTCCACCAGTGATATTAGTCGTCATGTATAGCCTTTCGTGTGCTGAAAAATGGTGTTAAACCATACTACAACAACACCAACAACAAAGGAAGGCATGGGCATTGGGTCCAGGGAAATATGGCTGTACTAGAAATATAACCATGTCTACTTGTAGGCATCAGCACATCTAAGTCACGTGACACTATGAAAAAGAGATTCAAGAAAAGCCCCGTTTGTTCTAGTGGTATAGCCGTTAATGAGCATAGCTTTAATTCACTCACAGCGAAAATTATGCATTAAACTATTCACTATTGCATATTGTATCGTTGCGAATTCTGGTGTAACTCAGGCCGGTAGCACACACATCAGAGAGAGTTTATTGTTGTTGTTGTAGGTTTTAACGCCATTTTTGAGCACAAGATAGGCTATACATGGCGGCCAGTATTAATGGTGGAGGAAGAACCCGGGAAAAACCCAGGAAAGAACCACCGACCCACGATAACTACTGGCAAGCTTTCTCACATTTCGACATTAGATGAATCCGAGACTCGAACCCACGCAGATAGAAGCGAGATAGCAGTGATCCGCGACGGAGAGCGCTTTAGAATACTCGGGGCCCCAGTCATTGTATATACGTTATGCACATGCAAGGAACATATAGATGAACACGAACTGACATTGTAGTGGGTGTTTTAACCGTTGAAGCCACATTTATATGAATAATCTAAGTTGTTTTATCCCGAAGCAAGTTGAGTAGATAGCCTGCAGCCTTTATTGAAAATATTTTTCTTTTACTCGCCCTCTTCATCCATCAAAACCCAAGAGAAAAACCAATACAATACAAACTGGTTTATTTCTGACATGTATAAAATACTTGAAAATTTTGACTTACATGGTTTATTGAATCATTCATAATTCATGACCCATTCCCAGCTTTTAAGAAACCTGACTATTGTTATGTATATTTCATTCTTTGTTTGTTTTTTGTTTTCCATTATATGCTATTGATAATTGCATTGTGCACTTTAACATGTCCACAATTATGTTTCTGACCTTACGTGTTCATGTCCGAGTTCAGAATCTTGGTCATTCCCCATAAATTGCCGGGACTACTTGTTGTTATATATAACTTTAGAAACAGGCATTGTAATTATAGCTACGCTTTTATCTTGTAAATATTTGGAAATCTGGAATGATTTTTTTTCTATTAGGTAATGGTTGTATTTTAAATGCTAATTGCATTATAAAATCTTGTTTTTTGGAAATTGTATTTATTCATTTTGTTATATTTTAGCAAAATCTGTTAAATTAGTGCTGTGTCCAGAATTTCAATCGGGCTGGAATGTATTGAATAGAGAGCAGTCTACAACCAAAACTGTTGATGAGAGAGACATACAGACATACGGACAGACAAAATATGGTGACCCTGACCTATCGTCACCAGTGATTTGGGAGGAATGGTTGAAACCAAGTGATGCTAAACTGCAGGCAATTTGAGTTCGATCAGTCACTCGATTATATGATGAAATGTTTTCTGTTGTATACCAAAAACAGCTAATTGAATTTTGTATCAATTTCGTGCCTATGTTTCTAAAACAGAACGTGAATCACATAAAAATCATGTATAATTTCATTATGTTCATGTAAATGATTACATTATTATATTTTACATACCGATGGTAGTGTTATTCTTTTATATATCTCTGTTGAGATCTATGCTATTGCATCCATTAATTGCATATTTTATTTTATTGTTTACTCGATCCGAGCAATAACACTGAGGTCGATCATATCCTAGATAAAGATAACTATCAATCATAAGGAGTGGGGGAAGAGTTCTTGGGATATCTTACCACCTAGGCACGAACTGATATTTCAAATTCCGCGATGAAAGAAGGACATTGGCTTTTGAAGAAATATTAGCATTTGTAAAGATATAAGAGCCCTGAATAAGTTATATATATAATATTCTAAAATTAACCAGGTATGTATTCTTAGAGATGATTTTAGAATAGGACACTCGTGGTTGTAAGAGCACTGTAGACGTCATCATTCTTTACAGCAGTTTACGTTTGAGTCCAATTTTATGAAAATTGACGAATATTTCATTTATTTGTAATTGTCTAATGAAATAAATATGGCGATATGGTTTACTTTACTGCTAAAACTATACGCTGTTTGTCAGTTTGGGCCTTTCTTGTCACAATTCATTTAAGAATTTGTCACAAATTTATCATGTATTCCACGCATTTTGAAGAAAAAAATTTTCTTTAAATTTTCTTTCCCTCTCAATCAATGCGCATCAAGTTTTTATTTCCAAATCGTCCCTTCCTTGACAGAGTTGTCACCAAAGAGAAATTACAAACTATATTCATATGATATAAAACGTTGAACGTCAGGGTTCATTTGATTATAATAAAACAGAGACGTGTGGTCTTGATGAATTGTTATATGCCTAATCCCCATTTAATATCAACACTTTGAAGAAGATTAGATGGGCTCTAATTTTAGCCCAATACAGAGTGTAGTCTAATCTAAATTCGATTTCGATGATTGGAGTTCTGATATTCTTAAAATATTGATCTTTGAATGTATATTTTTCTGTTTTGTAAATTGTTTCTTATGCTTTCTACACGTACTAGCATCGGATTCAAGAACAGTTTAGAATATATCTTGTGCTTCCGAGACATTTTACTATCACTTAGTATTTTAGAAAATGTTTAACGCCATAAAAATATGTTATTGTAAATAACTGTACACTATCGACTTATAATTTCTCCGTTATTAAAGAAGACCACTGTTACTTACTTTTATCCCTCTGTATTAAACGTTACTTGATAACATTTTTAGATTGTTCATCTTCTCAGACATTATGGATTACCGATCAATAAACCATATATGCACCTTTTAGGACTACAAAGTAGTAGATTGAAAGGAGGTTTCTGATATTGTGATGTGATGCGATTTGGATTAACGTAGCTTTGACCAGTTGACAGTCATATCGATACGATGTCTGCAATGTGGTAGGTTATAGTGATGTCGTGCACTGGGGCATCATATCGCAGGCATGTAGCATGATATTCCACCCAGTCTCATTATAACACCAAGCGAGGCAGCTGTTTGTACCATTTTCAAAAGTCTTTAATATGACTCGGCAGGGGATAGAACCTACGACCTCCCACATTTGTTTTGAAAACATACACTTAAATTGTCATGGCTAGATTCAAATGCTAACCGTTTAACGTCAATTATTAGATTTTTAATTTTGCTACTGATACCATCTGTCACTGTTTATTTTCAAATATTATTTCTGTTTTTGGACATAATTTATACATTAATATTTAGACAAAATTTATTTGGACAAACTTAATCGGAGTAAATATAATATCAATATAGACTTCTTCAAGTTCGTGTCCATGACGTTGTCAGGCAATGACCTAGCGAAAGTGTGTCTATTCCGTTTATACAATATCGCTTGTCATCGAAATTTGTCAATCCGTTCTTTACAATTACGTCAGCCTCAAGCTATGATGATTTGTTCTAATTGGCATTACTTTGCTAAACCTACAACCGCAATCTAACGTTTATTTGCCATAAAATAAGTTAAAAACTCCTCGCGATTTAAATTTTTGTTTTTCTTAACGTTTATTTTTGTTAATCTTACCGCTTACAATTTCAAACGTAATCCAATAAATTCAGCAATTACATCAAAATTAATTCCATCTTTAAACTTACCAGTTACTTTTTTATCATGAGCACACCAAAACCCACTATCGCGAGGATAATATGACGAATCTAATATTTGCTGGATATAAAATAATCGCTTGAAAAATATAATCACATTCGATTTCATTAACTAAGGAATCAGTGTCGGTAAACACTAATTGACTTGACGGCCATTCAACTCTTACAAAATTATAGTGAAAACCGTACATTAACCACTTGGATAAATGAAGTAAAGAAGCACCAAGATGATTTATTCAATTTCAAATTGTTGTGGGTTTTTTTTTCGTTGTACTGCAACAACATTTGCATTAAAACATTTCATACCGACAAAATAATAGTTTCCACTGTCTTTCCACAGACTGAGTTATTCGTCAGTTAATAAAGGATTTTCTCAAAAATCAGTTGTTTGCTCCTGCTCATCGATGTGTGATTAAATCAAAATAACCTTTCATCCACTGTTATTGATTAAATTGTAGCACGCTGTGAATTTGTCTGAACAAAAGTCAGGCATCAACCACTTGTTATTTTAGTTATTACAATGTAAAACATATTTCGATTGTCAAATAAATTTGGAACTACCTTAGTAACCAGCAAGTCTTTTTTATTTCAAACCATTGATTGCTGTTCTTGCGATAACAAACTATAAACGATAACCATATATTCCGCACAGAAAGGATACTGTTTGTAATAAACATGGGACAAATAAGGATAATCCATATCAATTCCAACGAAATACGAAATATGTGTTTCCGTTTCCTTTTGAAACTGTTCTGGAGTTAGGTATCGAAATCGGCTACACGGCACTAGCTCATACATAGTATATCCATACATATCATTGATATCCAGGTAGATAATGAAAACAGGTCTCGTGTTTGTATCGTATCCAACTTTAATAATTGTGATATTTGCAACCGCATGTTTATTTGTGACAACACTTATACCTCCACGAATTCCTTTCTCAAGAACATTGAACATATCAACATCGGTCAACAATTCCAACTTGACTGTATTAACCTTTAGTAGGATATTCCAACTAAGGCCTGTTGAGGACCAACAAGAATCTATTCCTTAATTGGTTTAGCCAACTGTTCGAAAACTTTATAAAAACAAAATCATCTAGCGATAACACAAGTACAAATCGTGGTAATCAGCAAAGGTTTTACACAAAAATGTGGTCCATATATCAAGCGCATATTCGAATTCGTCATCAGATGTATGTTCATGTTTCATTGCAGAATAAACAATATCTTTGTCTGGCAAAGAAGTGTCTTCAAACGTACTAAAATCGTCTAGTTACTCGTATTTTTTTGCATTTTGTTTTAGCAAAATAGTTTTATCACCAAAACAATTATTCAGATTCCTAAACTCACTACAACCTTTTGGGGCCCGAGTGGCCGAGTGGTCTATAGCGCTTTCCGTTACGGATCACTGCCCTCTCACCTCTATTTGCGTGAGTTGGAGTATAATATTCGGCTAATGTAGGTGAGAAAGCTTGCCAGTAGCTTATCGTGGGTCGGTGGTTCTTTCCTGGGGTTTTCCCGGGTTCTTCCTCCACCAACAATACTGGCCGCCTACCATGTGCTTAAAAATGGCGTTACACGCAACAACAACATCAGCAACACTAAAACCTTTTTAAAGTTCGTCTAACGACGCTGCATATTATGCAGACTGTAAATAAATCGAAGCTTACATAAAGTAACCGACATCTACTTAACAAACCTTTTCGGAAAACATTTCATTACGCTATCAAGTTTAAAACGCGATTTGATATCTGGATCACCAAAAGTTTCTACGATAATATGACTATCATAGCCTCTGAAATTGTGACGAACATCGGTTATAAAATGTGTCGCATGATATTTCAAACTGCTTGTGTCATGCGCTGGTCGACGATATTATCCTGCCAAAATGTCAATGATCGCGCACTCGATCGTTTATTAACCGCAGTTCACAAATATAAAAATATTCTGATTTTTCAAGTTCTATTTCTTATTGTGCTATCTACCAAATCATTGAAACGGGTATCTAGTAGATTAAAAATAACATCAACTTCGCTGATTAATTGCTTGATTAAGTATTCTGCAGGATCCTTACTGCGGTAAAGTTTTATAGGTTGTGATAAACTTGAATCAATAAAACAAACACTTTAATACGCTACTCTACATGGTACATGATTTTGGATTTTTCTTGCACTTGATCGGTCTAGATTTTTTTCTACACCAAGTAATGTTTGTAGAAAACACTCAAAATCGGCTTAGATGTTTTGAAACTGTAATCATTTCTTAATCGTCAGGCATAGTTATTCACTGCACTTCCGAACAATATTCTAGATGCTTTTTAAGTTTGGTGTCTTTGTAACAACCATGCAAACAACGAAAACAAAAATACTTTTATTTTTTATTTGATATACTATTTTGCAAGTCCATTTTAGTTTTTAATCCAAACGTAATGAGATTTTTTAAACGGCCAAGTATATTGTCGATTGAGAAGCATTGGCGGAAATATATATTCGATATATAATGTCATATTCGTCAAAAAACCAAATATATTTACTGAGCTATTGATCTGCTGCTCAAACTTTGGCATTTGTGTTTCTGCAAGGGGACAATCTATGCCCTTAGAATATACATTGTGTACGTGGCTGATGAATTTTTCAACGCGATCTGCGTGTTTTGTGCGCGAGAACGCGCTGAAAGAATAGTTCATTGAAGACATCTATCAGAATTTTAACATTAATACAGAATTTCGTTTCCTGCTTCAAGTCAATATTCGAACATTCACGTAATGCACTATACTTTATTGTTTGAAAAAAGACTTTAGAACTCATTTCAAACTTCCAACCTGATCCACATGCAGCATATTCTTCCATTGTTCTGTTATTTCTTGATGTATTTCGTCCGCTAGCAAGGAAACATTTGCTCGAAGCAAATCGCGTTTGGACTTTGTGCCGATCAGCGATTTCTTCGTCAGTTGTATTTTCAATTATTTGTAATTTTAAAAATATAACCAGATATTGCACTGGTATCGTTTAACCATTGTGAACATAAGTTGGCTGCAGCAAACGAAATCAATTATTTGATATAAAGTTTTCAGCACGTTTTTGTTATCAAATTGATAACTATTGTTAAATACGGAGAAAGCGGTAGCAATTGTTTGTTGGACAGCTGATAATACTATATTTGGAAATATCTTTCAATGCTAACATCGTAGTTACAAAGTTTTAATTGTCTTGTCAAGCTACATGATATTAAAAAATTGGATTGCTTTTAATAATAGCAACGACAAATTTAATAATGCCAGATTTAATAGTAAATACAGATGACCAACAATAGTAGTGCGTTCACTAAAAATACAACTTTCTCGCGAATAATATACTATGATCGTTGATACATGTCAAATCAAATTTTTTTTAGCAAGACAACACAAGCTTGTTGTACAAAAATCAGTAAAATCGGAAGGTGATGCTGAACGCGCGGAGATATTTCAGATTTTGTTTACACACTATTTTACGGAGACGTTCCGGAAGGTCAACGAGTTTTCCGAGTAAACGGATCAAGTATCAATGATAATATCGCGAAGTAAACATAACGAAACTATTTTGAACTGCACTCAGTGTTTGATCTTTACAAATGATCGCGTAATTCCTATAAATATCCGAACAAAAAAAATTTGGAAATTTGCAAAATAATTAACGTTACGGGGAACAACAACAGATGTTGTAAATTGTAGATTACACCGTTTTGTGTTCCAAACCTTTCGCAACTCTATTCCGAGTGAATTATTAATCGACCATATTAACAACATCAAAATGAATAATCGTTTGGAAAATCTTGCTTTCGTTACACGAAAAGAAAAAGGAATAGGTGGTGCAGTTAATTGTACATGTCCTGCTAAATCTGTTGTTTCATATTTATTTTTTTTTTGGAACAGAAGAGGAAACAAAATTTTCTTCTATTTCAGCTGCGGCAAAATATTATAATACTAGTCCTAGAGCATTCCGTATATGGTGCCGATGGTACACAAGAATCAGCAATTTCTGCAACAACGTTTGACAGAATTTTGTATTATACGACAACGATATCATTCGTTCTTTGCCACTAATACAAGAATGGCACAAGAGCATAATAGCTTCTCTATCATATAAAAGATAAAATTATATTTATTTCTAGTTGGGGGGTTTTCTGCGTCCGTGAGGAGTATATTATCATCGCACCTTTCAAATTGAAATAAAAAAAACCCTGAAATACCTCCATTACCAAGTAAACATCTGCGAACGACTTCGTCAAGCCTGTCACGATTAATAATTGTGGCGGTTTAGTGATATCTTATTTGTTCGATGTTTAAACTATTCGACAAATATAAATTATAATATGCAGATGGTTAAATGATTAGCCGATATTCACAATGATGCGAAATAAAATATGTTGTATAAAAAAATGGCGATGTTGCCGTACATACCTGTATAATGTCCGATTACAGCGATATAAGCTCAGTCGTCTATAAAAAAAATATTTACGGAAGATCAACTGGCAGATATCATGTTAAGTATGATATTGTCAAAAAAAACAAAATGTAATTTTAAACTAGGTGAAAATCAATTAAGTTTTTCATGAATGCCAAGTTACCAGGATGGCTGCAAAGTATACAATTATATATTTGTAAATATCTTTAATTTGATGACTGAGTCATTAACGCAGTCAATGCAAAGAAAGAAACTTGTATTTGTGATATCTTTGCAAGCCAGTGAAAAGTAAGTCAGTCTTAAATAAGATATTATTGTTTTAATACCGCTGGTTGGTACCAAACTATTAAATTTGTCGCCGTAACAGCGCCAATTGACAAGACTTATCTTGCCTGTCTTCGCGGTAACTCTTTCGATAACAAATACATCTTGATATCGTTCGCTGTAACTCTTGTTCGTAAAAGCTACCAATTACTGGTTTTCCTGCCAGATATTTGAGCACATACGTGACAAGAATCATCAGTAGAGTTTTATCAATGACAAATCCTTCTTCAGTCCAGTTTCTGGTAAATCCTTTTTCAGATACTTTTTGTTGGTGAAATTCTGACTTTATCGCAGATCTTAAATTAATGTTTCTGGTACAAATTTTCATTTTCCAGCACAGGATTTTTAATTGCTTCGTTTGGTAATATTTTTACTGCCCTGTGTTTCATGATGCTGTAGTCAGATACTATATTTACAAATCATCAATATAGTTGTGTTTTTCATTGTCAAATGTTAATATATTTTTTTAATTCAGTGCACTATTAAATATTTCATCAACAACACTTTTTCCTTCGTTTCCTGTAAGGAATTTCTTGATATTATTCTGTTTCAGAAAAAATTCAAATTTTGTATTAAAAACTCGGCTCATTGATCAGTCCAAATTGTATTAGGTTTTCGTTCCGTATTAATAATAATTTATTTTAGCGCATATGTTATTGATGTTTCTGTTTTATATGTAACATGTACACTAAAAGCGTATTAGCTAAAACATGAATCACTTTAAACAAGTATTTCTTGTTATGGTTAATATGTGACAAGCTATACACTGATAGATCTTTCGGCCATATATCATAACTGCAGTTGGAACAACCTTAGTAGTTATTAGTTAGTTTTGCCCGTCACCCCTGCCAGGGTATAGGCCGCCCACAAAAGATCGCCAGAGGCTTCTGTCCTGTGCCATCCCCTCAAGCTGACTCCAGGTGTAACCCATCTTAGTGATGTCTGCCTCAAGGTCGCGTCGCCAGGTGTTTCTTGGTCGTCCCCTTCTCCTCTTGCCTTGAGGGTTTTAAGTCGGTGTAGTTTAGTTGCTAGCGCTTGCATGTTATCATCAAAACATTGTCTTCGAGACTCACCGAGACCGAGTTTATACTTTGCTCCAATTAAACCGTGCACACGTTGTCTGTCACTTCTCGACCGCATACCTGTCCATTTCATTTCATGTAATTCGTTCAACATTATTTTATCATAGCCATGTTTGTCTAGTTCATTATTGCAGTAACAAATTTCATAACGCATTGCTCGCACATCAATTTGATTGTAAGCTCTTGTCTAGGCATTGGATTGTCGTTCGCGTCTAGTTGTATGCCTAACGGACTGTAAAGACCAGAATATTTGTGTTCTGGCAATATTCAACCGCCGCCTTGGTTTTGGTAATTTGCCGGTTAATTTGTGAATATCAATTTCGGCAACGATTACTTCAAGTCGATTTTAGTGTTGACAATAGGTATCCGTTGTATCTTGCTCGATACACAAGTATTTATCGTAATTACAATTGCATGTCATATTTTATATATTTTCTGTTGGACAAAAAATAAAATATTCAGCTGAAACATAATTACCTTTTTGTATTTTACTTAAAATTTTGTAGTGATTACCAAGGAGAACCTAATCGTTAATCGGAATTATATCAACACCACAGCCACTGTTGGAGAACGTTGGCAGATAATTGTTAAAAAAACAAGCTTTTTCTGCCGCAAATAGCACAAATACTTTGTAACATCATTCTTTTGTTTTTTCTGTTCGCTCGTCTGTATTAGACATTCAGTTTTGCATTTCAGACAATAAGTTGTCATTTTATATTGATATTTCACACCAAAATTTAACATTAAACGGCTTGATATCTGTAACACAATATTTGATTTTCGAAGAACATTAATGCTAAAGAATAATTGTCCTTACTTTGGTATTTGATCAATTGCAGAATAAATTTTCAACAAAATTGAGGTTGACGTAGTTGGCGTTGACGAAATCTGTTTAACAAACATAGTACAAAAATGTCTACAAGCAGAGGTTACAACTGGCTATAGCTGGTTGGAGGATTATTTGTTGTATATATTTTTAGAGCACTGGCTTTCTGCTGTATTTATGAAAAAAAGTCACTTGGCGGAAGTCCAAATGAATAAAATGAATTGTCTTTGTAAACGGCTACCCAATAAGTACTACCTGATCCATTATTACAACTTTGTATTTTAATTACACATCAATGCTGATGCTTTATCCACTTCGTCTTCAGAATATAGTCCATTAAATCATTTCACTGATTTTATTTGTTCAAGTATATCAATGTTACTTAATGAATGTGGTTTTAACCTCTTGTCCCCAGTAGCATTAATCCCCTGCCGGTACCCACCAGATTTGGAAATAGATTGCCTGCTAATTCCAACAAATGCTCGCCTGTAACCCCACACTGCGTGTTTTGGTCTTTTCTTGGTTCTCTTGTCCGGTGTTGCGCCTGCGGTTGCCCTTTTGAAGTTGTCTTTTGTTTTGTTGGCATTATGTTTATCATAATGCTAGACAACGTGAAAGAGAAAAGCATTTGGCAAAATTTATTTGATATTGTCTCCGCGTGTGACTCCGTCACCAGGCACAGCCGTTTTAGCTGCTCCTGGTATTGTACCTGATGGAGCTACTGATGCTATTCCAAGCACTGGAACTAGTTTTGGCATTACAGGTTTAGGTACCGTTGCAAGTGCTGGTCCACAAAACCAACTCTTTTAGATTTTAGATATTGCTGTTACTTTAACAACTGATACATTAGAAAAAACTGTTTTTATGTTTCTGCCTTGAGGATGTGCTGCTGCCTTCACATTATTTTCACTGCAACACCCTTTTTCGATGTTGGGTATATTTTTTGGGGAACTACACGTCAATTTTCAACAGCAGTTGCCAATTTCGTAATTGGTCCTTGTATTATGTACATTTATTTTGTGGTGTATTTGGTTGTCATTGTCGTTGTTTTATATCGTTTGTCACAGAACGTTGTTACTGACTAAACTTGCACAGCCATTCTGCCTTCTATTGCGTCTATGTTTAAAAATCTGTCGCTGACAACTAACGAGTATACGTTGTATAGTTCAGCTGGCAGCACGCCAAGCATCCAAGTAACTTCAATATCAGCAGTTGATCCAATAGCTCGTCCGGATGCTTTGATACGTCAGAGAGGACAATTGGATAGAGTGCGTTATTATTCATTGATATTTCAGATCCGCTATACACGTTTTGATAATTTTGCATTGCTTCCATCCAGTACATGCACGGTCGTGATACGTTTCTTGTATCGTCCACTGCAAAGTCACATGCGATTGCTCGTTCTGGATATTGTTTTAAATTTATTCTAGTCTAACACCAGCCTTATCAAATACGGCGTTGTTTATTTCATGATTATCACGACACTCCCTTCGTTGACAATCAACAAACGAATGTCATGATGATTGTTCGCTAGGCACTGTTGTAATATGCCATGTATAATCGGTTGTTTTTAAATTTTGTTTTGGTATATTCTAGTTTGTTCGAAATATATCCGCTTCGTGTATGACGTGAGCATTGACTCAAGGTCGATTTATTGGCTGATTGATGGCATAATCCGGGGCATCCACAGTACGAATCTTGTGATCGCAAATTGTCCTTCGGCATCTTCATCGGCATGAATTGTACGATCATTTTGATCTGCTGGATCTAGAATATGTGTGTGTTATAGGCCTCGAAATAATTTGTTGTAATCGAGGCAAAATCCAAACACAGTGCTCAACGGAAGCATTGTGATTTTAGGTGATTCTGCGGCAAAAGGTATTTGTTTGGCATAACCTTTATTATATTGCTGTCGTCGTATATTTGTAACGGCTAACCTTATCAACTTTACGTTTACAACTGCATTTTTAGTGGCGGTATTTGTGATCAGTTATTATTATCAGAAGCAGGAGAACCAGCACTGGTAGGAAACTCGATTGCAACAGCTGTTCCAAATGCAGTATCGTTGATTGTTGTCGCAAGTGTTTGTGAAATGCAAGTATGAAACCCGTGATCAGCGTGCCTATCATTCAGGATGAGTTAGTAATTCTAAGGGTAATTTTAAAACTCAGACATTAGCAAGGTTTCTTACATGTTATACAATGTCCACACTTTATAAATAATTATGTCTAAACTTTATAAATATCAGATGGTTTTGTTTTTCAGTAGTTGGAGAAAAGGAGGGTTTCTAGAACAGAGACCCTAAACAATGTTCCAGCAAGTACGTTTCGTAAAGACAGTCACCCTAACGCCAAGCATTATATATTAGGATATATTTGAGCTGGAAACCTCAGACGAATTTGTCTAATGAGGCGGTAAGGGATGACAAAGACATTCTTCTTTGTCCTTGTTTGGATGTTTTGTAAGATCTCTGAGCCAGAAACCTCGTTTTTATATTCTACTTACAACCTCCCTCAATTTCACACAGTTCACTACTTCCCGCATTTAATTCCTATCAAACATGTGTTTAAATGTAGAAGTTTCAAAGTTTCAATATAAGTTCATTTTACCTTCCATTACGAATCTTATTTTTTTTTTATATTAAATCATCTCTCTTTTACTGCCAAGTGAACCTGACACGTTTTCCAAGGCATTGCAAAATGTTGACGTCGGAGTAATTGCTTATAGAATCTCTCTTTAGAGCTATTGAACGTTATGCATCACACGTCAAAAACATGGCATATTGCCAACACGTTTGAATGAGCTCGTAAGGAAGCCATGCACGATTCTTTTGATTTCAAAATAATGGGTATTTCCGAGTTCGTTATATTTAACTATTGTAGTTATGCCAAACGCATAGGCTGCTGTGTTAGTTATAGTATTACACTGGGTGAGGAATGTTGCGCATGTAATATATATTATGGAAGGTTTTGACCTGTCCGGTGGCCTAAGCGGTTAGAGTGTCCGACTCGGATGCGGGAGTTCGTGAGTTCGAATCCCGGCCAAGTCATACCAATAAGTTTTACAAAGTTGCACTAGCACATGCCTAGCTTTGCGCTCATCATTACAATGTGAGTGTTAGGAATGGATAGATCCCAAATGACTAGTTAAGCTCCGCCCCCTTAGAGACAGTTACTACGAACCCCAAGCTTTCCGTTAAAATGGCTGACTCTTCACAGAATACAGGCACCATGTCAGATTCTCTCTCGCGTATTCCCGATAATATTTCACTTAAAAAAATACCTTCCTGATCAGAAAGACTTTCCAGTAAAGTGTTGCCAAAGACTTCGATCTACTTCACGCAAGGATATATACACGATATCAAAGGTTTGGAGTTTGAAAATAAGATTCGCTTAGAGCGAGGCGCTGTCCATCTCTGACGAGAACCAGTCAATGAACCGTCTGCACATCGAAATTACGGATGAAAAGTGTGAAGATGCATACTGTTGATGTAAAGTGATGTAAATTTAATATTTTGTATTTTTTATGAACTATTTTTAATGTTTGAACTGTTTAATACCCTGCAGTAATGGCACTGTTTAATACCCTGAAGTAATGGCAACTGTTATAGTACAAGTCATGCAGGTCATGTAGCCGATCGGTACCGACTATTTAAGTAATGTGACTTATTTTTTCACAATTTGATTGCACATACATTAAATGGCGAGCATTCACGTTATCTGGATCCTCATACATCCATATTCCTTTAGAAATCATTATATATACACTGCTGAAGAAGTACACTCGGCAAAAACAAATTTTATATTACGTAAATAGATATATTGGATGAGGTAAGCTCACGTAAGCTGGAATCTCAGACAGCAGCATTAAAGACAAACAAAAAACAGTATCTGACATTTTTTATTTGTATTTATGTCACTGGGAGATATTACTAATTGCAGTTATCAACACAAACTTCATCACAGGTTGTTAGGAAACCTAATAAATAAAATATAAACACTTCATCTAGCATTTCACTGAGCGGTGTAAACAGTGTGTTTCAGATATGTGCGCCAATAGCATTTCTGTTACTAACGAATGTGTATGATATTGAAAAATAAACATGTATTGTTGCAGTGTCAGTGGACATTGCTCCCATGTAGTAGGGCTAATTAAGTCCCTACAGGGTTTCAAACTACATAACTTCACCACTGTTCCTGTATAAAACGACTATATCC
Source organism: Unio pictorum (assembly GCA_030141615.1). Taxonomy (NCBI): domain Eukaryota; kingdom Metazoa; phylum Mollusca; class Bivalvia; order Unionida; family Unionidae; genus Unio; species Unio pictorum. The sequence goes on from JARLTB010000113.1 coordinate 3,133,921, forward strand.
AACCTTCCCGGATATCTCTCATCTGTACTGCATGATCCCCATGCACACAGAAGTACCATTTTGTAAATATATACAAAAAATCATGTAAGTCTGTAATGCACCTGTATTCTCACCACAAGTTTGATTGTGGGTAAAACATGGCGGATGTTACCGTAGCACCGGACGCTCTTATCCGATTGGTCAAACATCTGTGGATTTGATTGACAGGTCGGATCTATGCATTGTCGGATTGGTGTCAGGATAATATTATTGGATAGGACATGATGCACAATGTCTCCTAAATATCACTATTCACTGCCACACTGCATACATCGTAGCGATATGACTGAAATAAATGTTAAAACTCCGGTAAAAATAAAAATCAAACACATACACACACACACACACATAAACAAACACAACCATGCTATTATATATGATAGCATCGCCGCCTTCAATCAGACATTAATTACATTTGATTGCGTAAATCTATGTTACTTTTACCTAAAAAACGTGCCAGCTTGGAAGAGCGTTAGACTCTTTCTCATAATGGGTGCGGATATGACACCTTTCCAGCTTAAGCCATGTTAGCTGCCTCGGTTTGCTCCTGTAAAAACCAAGTATCTCCCATTGGTATCTCCCATTGACTTGGTGTTATATAGCCGACAATGTGCTGTCGCTGCTATTAAGATGCACAGAAACATACAAAACCATCCCCAAATTGCCAATTTCTCTTTGTCTAATTCATAAAGTGATGACATCAGTGCAAATGTTACATATGTCTGGCTGGAACAGAATGCAAAACCTAGTGAAAGTGAGCTTTTCTCTATGTACCCTATGAACTACAAGCACGAACAGAATGTGCTGGAATGATTGAATATGAACGACTGGATGAAATATATCACCAATCTGCTGGAGAAGAGCACGATATTACCGTCACAAACTTATATATAATTATGAGACTATTCAATCTGTATGATAATGTTCCCCATAGTAGTATGATCATGTTTCATTAAAGTAATTATATAGGGTAAATGATCTGATTTGTTCATCAGCATAGAGATACTACTCATTTCGGAATAATGAGTCGAAACGGTTAGTTATTTTCACGAAGAAATACCGAAATCATAAGATACTAAGATAAATGATGGAATGAAAAGCGGCTAAAAATGACACGAAACAGACAATTTTAAAGAAATCAAATTACCTTAACTTATGCAAATATGATCACGCGTCAAAGTGATCGTACCAATTGTGTCATTCAGTGTCAGTCCACACGCACCTGTAACTAGCGTTATTACTCACTTATTAGATGTGAGTGCGGCTGCAACTTGCACATACCCAGATCTGTAGTTGCATAATCGTAATCTCCCAGCATTTATGGATCAGTACAGTAGAACAAACAGCATAGGTAATTATCTGCAGGCGCGTTATGCTATGTTAGATCAGGGTCTATGCCGTTTACAGTTTGACCCGACTTATAAATGAGTACACAGAGTGGTTATTAACTGAAGGAAAAAAAAAACATCTGGTCATCATCTCATTTTCTTGTTTTTTTTTTAATCCACGTGCTCTGGAACGTAATTCTGTGCAAATTATGTATTACACGTACAAGACATTCACAACTTTGTGTTCCATCTTCGTTGAGCAATTGTGATTTCTTGAACACATCACACGAATGATGCGACTTTAAAGTATGCATTCTATACAATATTGTTCTCATCTTAATATTGCTTCGTGTAGGCAAGTGGACCTTTGTCCCATCAATAGTGCCCAGATAATTTCTGATATAGAACTGTTTGTTAAGCCAGTGTATTAAATACAAAGGCGTACATACTATAAACATAAAGTTTGCCTATTGTTTTCTCGGACACTTTACTGTTTCTGGAATATCGTCCAAATTAATTTGGATTAACATCACATTTTGTGTAAAAAAAATATTTACTCAAACATGAATGTCTAATATCAGTATTTAAGTTCATAATTTAAACGTATACTCACATTTTAGTCGTCTTATGTCATTATGTTCGTTATTACCGATTGTATTAGCAACATTTGTATTCGCTATACAAATGAATGTGCATGTTGTTGATGCATCCGGGCAGTATGCGAATAGTGGCATTCTATCGTGTGGTGTTGATGCATCCTGGCAGAATGCGAATAGTGGCATTCTTTTCCATGATGTTGATGCATCCAGGCAGTATGCGAATAGTTAGTAGCCTTCTGTCGCATGCTATTGATGCATCCTGGCATTATGCGAATAGTGGCATTATGTTGTATGTTGTTGATTCATCCTGGCAGTATGCGAATAGTGGCATTATAATGCATGTTGTTGATGCATAGAGGCAGTATGCGAATAGTGGCATTATAATGCATATTATTGATGTATCCTAGCAGTATGTGAATAGTGGCATTCTATTGTATGGTGTTGATGCATCCTGGTAGTATGCAAATAGTGGCCTTCTGTCGCGTGATGTTGATGCATCCTGGCAGTATGCGTATAGTGGCATTCTATTGCATAGTGTTGATGCATCCTGGCAGTGTGCGAATAGTGGTATTATAATGTATATTGTTAATGCATACTGGCAGTATGCGAATAGTGACATTCTCTCGCATGGTGTTTATGCATTTTGATAGTATGCGAATGGTGGCATTATTATGCATGGTGTTTACGCATCCTGGCAGTTTGCGAATAGTGGCTTTCTGTTGCAGTATTTTCGTTACTGATTGATTGCGATCATGGTACCTTCTGAAATTTGTTTTTCTTTTTTTCTACTAGTATTATGAGCATTGTTGCAGCCATTTCTCGAATGATTCACAATATCAAATTGGAACAAAGAATAGTAACGTCGTTCGGAATAAGATCAATTTACCTCACCGGGGTATAGCATACTATTCTCTAGAAAATGTCGCTAAAGCCTATGGCAAGAACAACAAATAAAACTAAAGGTAAAGACTGCGGTGGGGGTTAGATGAGAGGTATACCTGCAACATGGAATCCACCTTATATACAAGATTTGTTTAAAAGGTACCTTTTATAATCAAATAAACTCACCTATGTTCACAAAAGAATATGATGGAATGTTTAGTAGTAAAACCTACACACTTTATATTTTATTTGATTATCTACCCTAACAAGTATCAAAGGACCGCACGCACTGTACATTATGTGTTTTAAACTGATTTTTGCTGTGTAAAATGTTCTATTTATTCGGAAGGACACTTGCTCTTTGATTTATAATTTGCGACAAAATACTTTAAAATGTGCATGGTTGTAGAACTGAATTTGGAATTACATGTTATGCGCAACAAATGAAACGTGCACCTTCTGTATCATAATGAACACCATTCATTCTTCTTTCTCTCTAAAGAAGATCCATTAAAAACACTATTGTGATAAACATAATCCCAAATGGGCAATGATGTAATATCCTAAATTAAATGTAATGTTGATATAAAGACATGTTTCATACCCATGTATAATCATTGTAATATCGTTTCGTTTAATAAGCAACTTATCGTTTGATAACTACAATGTATACCGCACACAATGCACACGTATTACATTAATATAATAATGTGAAGAATAAATCGTGAGCAAGCATCCTAGCCAATGATGTTGATATATAATTTCCATGAAGTATTACAACCTTTCGTCATGACTGCAGTTCTCAATTGTGTTATCAGTTGGTTGCATGGACATGCTGAGTACTGAGTAGCTGGAGCTTTCAAGATTTGTTATGTATTAATTATCCTTAAAACAAATTCTTATAACTCTCTCAATCCTAAAATTAGTATCATTATATATCTGAAATGTCGACATAATTTGGTCGACAGGAACCCATAAGAAAGCAGTGAATGCATATTTTTTTTTAATTACTAGAAGCTGCACAATCGTAAAAGATATTTGCCACGTTGATCGCCTTTCACCGCATTATGGCCATGTTCTAATTACGACCTTGTGATGGCTCGTATGACATGATGGCAAATGGAAAATCAATCGAACAGGATCTGATTCTTTTCTTTAGCAAGATGATGTTTGTCAGCTGCCTGCTTGCTTTAATAAAATCAATCTCTATCTTGCCACAGTCGTCTTCTTCAGCGCGTCTGTTAGAAGAGGATCAACTTTTCAATATTGGAATCAAACAATAGCTGATAAAAATCTAATTTCGACGATTGCTTGGCATTTGCAATGACTTATAACCAGTCTGGCCCGCAAGTCTCTCTACAAAGGAATATCACGGGCGATTTATTTTCTATTGATCTGTCTTTGACAACTTTCTACACTTCAAGACATATCTACCGCATCTCTGACAGAAACTTCATCAAGTGAAATGTCCCAACGCGGTCATCGACCTAATAAATGTTGCAATTGTCATGGCTGTGCCGTCGTCTACCTTGTTATGCAATATATATGCGCCATTCCATTTACCGTGATTGACTTTTTTCCTTTAGTACATTGATTTACCTTAAATTTTAATTTTGTCAGAGATTTTACTCCGCAATACAAGTTACGAAACGATCATAACAGTTAATGAGCTGGACTGCCATAATATGATTTGTGTTCATTTCCATGAAATATGAATCATGGCAAAAGAATGGAGATGACTTTTAATAATGCGGAATGAAAGTATATACTTGAGAATAACCATTTAGTTAACCTTTTGAATCAATGTAAAGATGTTTCAAACGTATCGATCCTTATACGCTGTTTGGAAGATATATAATTAGGGAATTTAAGTTTTATAGTTGAGTTACGTTTACACTTAGATGTAATCAAATATAGTCGTTTTACATAGTCTCATACACATCAAGTTCATATTTATGCGATTATTTCGACATTAGTTTCTAAAATACTCTAGATTTTTTTGCCGTTACATTGATACTTTTCTTCCTGTATCTGTCAGAGGATTAAGTTGCTTCCCAAATCTATATTCTGTGCTGAGGAAATCGTACGATTATTTTCTTCTTTAGAATATATATTACGGGTGCAACTGTAATCATTTACCTTTGCAAGAAACGTATTTTGCTTATCACAATGTTTCAGACACTGTCGTCATAGATTCGTACACGTGTCTCTTGTATCTTACTGGAGACATGGTCAGTTTTCTGAGGAATGGACAATTATTTAAGACTGCTTCCGGTGCCATAATGGTCTAGATATATTCCTGATTTAAGACCATTAAAGTTGCTTTAGCTATGGCGATTGAGGCACTGAATACGAAGTATTCTATCAAATCTAATCGTTTAATGTTTGTCTAGTGCTTTAAGGACCAACATAATCTTTAACAAATGCAGTCTTGGTTCATATATGAAAAAAATAGTTATATAAAGACGGCGGGGGGTGGGGCTTCCGGGTGGCTAGGTGGTCAAAAGGCGTTCGCTTACAGCAATTTCACTTCTGTCCGCATGAGTTAGAGACTGGGGTTCGGTCAATGCTGAAATGTGAGACGAAGCTTGCTAGTGTTTTATCGTAGATGAGTAGTTCTCATCGAGGTTTCCCCATGTTCTTCTTCCACGATTTATCCTGACCGACATATATAATACCGTATGCTGAAAAGAGGCGTTAAACACACAACCACATCCACAACAAAGACGGGCACGTGTTAACCTTATCAACAAGTGGGTTAATGCCAGCTTATCACGACCAGTCAGGCAAAGTACAGAACATTAGCAATAACAATAAATGACTTCTCTATGTAGTATGTATATAATGGTATTTGAGACACATTTAAAGTACATACGTGTATGTATGTACGTACGTACGTACGTACGTACGTACGTACGTACGTACGTATGTATGTATGTATGTATGTATGTATGTATGTATGTATGTATGTATGTACGTACGTACGTATGTTGGATGGATGGATTGTTACACAACATAACCTATGACCCAGTGTTTGAAAGACCAACATTTTCCAAAAGCTTGAAAGACACAGCAAGTTGAAGACAGTGCTAAAGACATTAAATACACATTAGGCTTTGTTTTCAAACATTTTAATTTCATAAAGTGTGATTAAATATACATGCGTTGAAGTCAACGTTAAACATATTACGAATAGTGCACAGAAGAGCAGTCTTTTGAATGTTAAATACTGCACATATTGCGCACTATATAACCTTGCATTAGTAGTCTATCTAAGTACATGTATCTATCCAAACATTTTCTACCATTTTATTCGATAGGTCTTCAGAACGAATTCAATTCATTTCTTTAACGCTCGATTTTTTCCATATTTGTATTTGTTTAGTAATTCAGTTATTCGTTCATCTTATCGATTGTATATGACAACAAGCAATAAGAATGTACTTCTGTGACTTGAATGATGTTTGCGCCTTTAAATTACCACCTGGATTATTTTGATGTTATTTTCATTAAGATGCAAATGTTCTTAGAAAAATAGCATTGTCCTCTTAAAAAATAAATACACGAATCAGTAATTATCTTAAATGAGTTCTACTTGAATTGGTCGTTTGCTTGTGAAATCTTAGGGAAGTCATGTATTTATGAATTAGGATAGCTTAAATTTCCTTTTTGTAAAACACTCACTTCGCACCCACCAACCACTTTACACTTTAAAAAATATACTTGTATTGCAACGGTTACCTCTTACAAGCATTAATGGCTGATTCTAGATGCGTCCCCACCCCGCCGCATACACATCTTCAAGAAAAAAATAAAAGCATGGAAAAGGTTAAATACGTAAACAAATTTGAAATTCACGCTTTATAGGAAATGGTCCGAGCTTTATGTTTATCTTTGCTTGGACCTCTTTCGAATACAAAATTATTTACGACAATTAAACTCAACATTTAAATCAACATCATTCAAAACAATTTTGGTAAAAAATACATTCCACAAGACGGTTGGCACATAGAATAATGACCTTTCTAAAATATATCGTTGTACAGCTTTCGGTTACCGACGATCGTTTGCTCCGACTGGATATCAGTCAGGTTAGTAAAATAGCAAGTTTTAAGGTTGTGATAAATCTAACCTACCAACACTATTTCTCATAAGAAGCCGATATTAAAGTTTATTACTAACATATGCTATGGAATGGAATCTCTCTCCACTAGAGGTCAGGAACAATATTATGAAAACTTATCTCAAGTGCATTTGAATAATATCAGACACCATATTATTGGTATCAAAGTCATTGAAAATGTCTATATACAGGCAATATGGATGAAGTTCACAAAATCATTCCCAATTAGTAACTTTTTCTCAGTTAGTTACAATTGTTGGTGTGTTGTTACTTAAATCATCTGAGGCATTATTTGGTGTAGTAACGCGATTAAATCTGCTATTCAAAGATTAATTTACCTGATTATCGCCCCTTTTCCTGCCTACCAATCTGATATTATTCGAGTCAGTACGCTGACACGTCCATTTGTTAGCCATTGTTTTAGTTTAAATGTTTAACATCCACCTTTAAGTCAGTCTTTGGAGTACGTATTTATATCCGGAATTTTGCATTGGTAAAGTTCCAATCTTTGCTTTAGTATAACATGTTTTTTTGTTGATGCTGTTGTTATACATTATACATTTTATTTTTTCAGTATTTGTGAACAAATGTAACCTTTTGGTAATTACGTCAATTATATTAAAATATATGAGTGAATTGTTCCTGAGAAACGAGCTTAAATTAAATACATCTGAGTGTATCTGATACATCTGAACGTATCAACCAATAATACTATAATGTATCATATAATGATGCATAAATTCAAAACAAATTATCGTAACTAAATGCGTTTTCATAATAGTCTTCATCTCAGTCATAAACTGGATCAGTAGATTATTTGTGTTCTTATTATTACAAAACATCCTCTCTGTTTCATGTTCAATACCTCTCTACCGTGGCCTACGTGGTATGAATTCAGTCACGGATGCAAGATGTTGCGGGTTCAAACCGAGTGTATCCATAGGTTTAAAAAAAATGGTACTTGGAGTTGCCTCGCTTGGTGCTCGACATTAAGTAGTTACTTTTAGGACTAGTCGATCTGGTGGCACGATAATCTAACTGAACGGGATTTCACATCACGCGGGATGATGCCCAGTACTAGATATTATTATAAACTGCCACACATGCATAAATGAAGGACAATGTGACGAGGTTTCATTTTTTTCCCCACAGAGACTAAGTATCAAACAAGTGCCAACTGATTCCGGAAATTTGCACCATTCTGAACCTCTGACAAGCTTAAAGCGTATAATTAATGATGCCGTATGTATGTATGTATGTATGTATGTATGTATGTATGTATGTATGTATGTATGTATGTATGTATGTATGTATGTATGTATGTATGTATGTATGTATGTATGTATGTATGGATGGATGGATGGATGCATGTATGTATGTAATATATATATATATATATATATATATATATATATATATATATATATATATATATATATATATATATATCACTGATACTGATCAGCATTAAATCCCTTGAGGTTTAATTTGATATACTGATTACATAATGACATCGTACCCACTTCTAATTAGATCAGATAGGCTTGATCCGAAAGCAGCAGAGCTGTTTAACGTAATTTGAATTTCAGTCTGATACTCATCAGGCCAACAACAAAAAAAATCACATAGGCTAAATGAAAAATTAGCCTATAGCACCTGTTTCAGTAGATTTGCATTCAATACATAAAACTTAATTGTCGTACTTTCTATAATAAATTCAATTTGTGCATCGTTCATGCTATTTCACTGCTGGTAGACACAAGGTCGTTTTTCCCATTGGTTTTTGCCTACAAAAAAATTGGTTTTAGGTACCACTTGTGGCCTAGCTATCAGCTTTAAAATCACGTAGTTTGGCCAAAGTCGAAAATACGCTTAACGTATTTAAGCTACCACGTGACGAATATATATATATATATATATATATATATATATATATATAGAGAGAGAGAGAGAGAGAGAGAGAGAGAGAGAGAGAGAGAGCGAGAGAGAGAGAGAGAGAGAGAGAGAGAGAGAGAGAGAGAGAGAGATAGATAGATAGATAGATAGATAGATAGATAGATAGATAGATAGATAGATAGATAGATAGATTGCTTTTGGAAAATACCTTCCTACAAACAAATATATATTCATAAATGCAAGTAATGCAATCTGATTAAAATCAGCTGTTACGTACTACGACACTAGCATCTGAACTAAGTCGATACGGGGTCATGTCCAGGCGACCTTTGCATTGACCAATCAAAACGCGACTGGCAAACCAGTAACAGTATTTCGCAGACATCGTGTCGGATAGAAAGAAACCGAGAGATATCGAAAGACAATAGAAAATGGAAACCCCCTCGGTGCAAATCATAACACCAATAAAAACGTATTTTCTTGGAAATATTTGTGTTTTGTGCGGGTTTTCGTTCATCCAGATAGAAAGGCTTGAAGACGGCAGCGAGATTGAAAAGAAATTTCTGGACAGAAAACTTAAGTTAAATTCGGAACGAGTGGAAAACATCGCGCGAGTTACTGAAGTAAGAATCGCTGCAGATGACGAAAGTGGAGTGTGCCAAAAATGTTACAGATCAGTTGAAAAAGTGTTGAGGTCAGAAAAGGAAGTTTTAGATGTAAAGAAAAGGCTAAAAGAATCCGCAGAAAATGTTTCAAAAACTTTACTCTTAAATCTGCCTTCACCGAAACGAAAATCCATTACAAAAAGGATGCTCAGAAGTCCAGTTTGCTTCGCTATCGAACTGATGTATGAAAGGTCCAATCCGATTGGTAGAAATTTTAATTAGTATGTATCATGCAAAGGTCGCCTGGACATGACCCCGTATCGAGTTAGTTCAGATGCTAGTGTCGTAGTACGTAACAGCTGATTTTAATCAGATTGCAACTAATGATTTCTATTATATTTTCAAATCTAATTCCTCCAAATTAACTAATCAATCGTTATTTTACATATTAGCTTTGTCCGAATTAAACCACGTACTTATCACAACGCATTCTGTTGCGTGTGTAAAACTGAAATGACATCGATATTATTAGGAACATTCATGCAATGAGAATGCGCTAAAAATCTATATATGCTTGATTTGTTTGTGATTATTTGATGCAAAAACAATGCCATCTGTAATATTGTAGGCATGTCACTGCTTTAAGATCACGAAAAATATGAATTGGCATCCGTATTTCGTCTGATCCCATTCATCCCTGCAATCATAAGCACTGAAGATACTTCAACCCTAATATCAATACACAAGCAGTCAAGACATTATAGCCCTAATATAAATACATATATCAACGGATAGATAATTCATCATTCCTAACGCTGTATCAAGACAAGATGAAAATAATTCCAGCCAAAATGTTGGCAATGATGTTTTTTTTTCTCCTCATATTTTTGCTGATCAGATTTCAAAATACAGTACGTTTGGCTGCGAAACAAGGTTTTGTTTTCAAATTTATTCCTATGTTTAAATGTCTTTTTTATGATAAAAAGCAGGAGTAAATTTTGAAGAAAAAAACTTTTGGTATGCTAAATGGTTATTCTAAATCACTCATATATACTATACTTTCATGAGATTTTGCATATTCATGACGGATGCAACAGAGTATATAGACTCAATTTTGCTGAGAGTGTATCAAGTGCAGGTTAGTATATATCGGAAACTCCACTAGACATATAGGACACATGTTATCTAAACACGAGTAAATAACAATAAAACCCTATACTTTTTAATACATACATGATGAACCCACCGTATTTGTGTTTACGCTGACCGATTCAAAATTTAAATGTTGTCAACATTAACTTGGTTTGAAGAAAAAAAATACAATTGTAAACGTATGTATTGTATCAAGAAATTTAATGAACCTTTTCTATAATATTTAGAGACACTGCATTTACAGTCAATTACCAATAATTCAAGAAGCATCCATTAACTTGTTAAATAATATGGTAAATGAGCAACAGTATATCTAAATGGTTCTGGAACGTTACTAACGTCATAACTTTACTGTTTTCTTTTACATAAGCGTTTACTGCAATCACATTGCGTACCAAGCGCAAAGAAACTTGTTAGTTCTTACATCAAGTGTGCACGTGCCACAGCTGAGCAGACAGAATGCATTCCATTGACCTGGATATCATCATAAATGATGTTTTTAGACAAAATGCCTATGATGGAATTGTAATTGTTCTTTTTTATGAAGGACAAATCTATTGTAGGTCAAAGATGAATCGACGACGATATCATTTATTTTAATAGTCTATTTAAATCTTAAGGATAAGAGTAGACATCCGACATGTTTAGTCTCGTTTAATCGAATGAATAAGAGTAGACATCTGACATGTTTAGTCTCGTTTAATCGAATGAATAAGAGTAGACATCTGACATGTTTAGTCTCGCTTAATCGAATGAATAAGAGTAGACATCTGACATGTTTAGTCTCGTTTAATCGAATGAATAAGAATAGACATCTGACATGTTTAGTCTCGTTTAATCGAATGAATAAGAGTAGACATCTGACATGTTTAATCTCGTTTTATCGAATGAATAAGAGTTGACATCCGACATGTTTAGTCTCGTTTAATCGAATCTTTAAGAGTAGATATCTGACATGCTTGATCTCGTTTAATCGAATGAATAAGATTAGACATCTGACATGCTCTGACATGCTTAGTCTCGTTTAACCGTAGGGATAAAATAACATCTGACATGCTCTGACATGTTTAGTCTCGTTTAAATCAATGGATATTAGTGCAATTTTGGCATGTTCTGATTTATATAATTGCAAAAGCTTTCGTTAGTACACAGCTCAGACGCTTTTTATAGCTTTCGCCGACTTATTTTTTATCACCGTTATTTGAACGAATCAATGTAAACCCAATTTTTTAAGGGTGCTTTAAAGATGAATCAGTTTAATTATATGGCCATTTTTATCTCTATGCTAATTCATTGTTTAGGAATATGAGAAAACTATTCCATTTTATGCAAACGTGTTGCACATGAACGTTCCTCTCTCTTGATTCCAATTTTGCGTCGGCCCACGGTAAATTAAAGGAAGTATTCCATTTTTCCTAAATTGCCTAAGATGGAATGGCTTCATCATCTAAATAAAGGAATAGATTGCTAAACAATCATTAGATGACAATGAAAATGCCCCGTATGCAACACTGTAAAAGTCAAAAGCTTTCCCCAATGGTAATTTTTTGTGTGTTTGTTTGATAAGGATTTTAACGTAGCTTTATACATTTTTTCAGTCATATAGCTACGATGTCTGCAGTGAGGCAGTTTATAGTGGTCTAGCACTGGTGCATCATGCCGAAGACATATGGCATGATGTCCCACTCAATCACATTATCCTGACACCAGGCCGACCAGACCTAACACTAACCTCATAATGCTGAGCGTCAAGCGAGGAAACTGTTAGTACCATTTTTGTCAGTCGTTGGTATGACTCGGCCGGGGGTCGAACCCACGACTTCCCGCGGCAGAAGCTCTAGCCACTATGCCACCGGAGCGGTTCCCAATGGTAATATTAGTCTTGGAATTCATGCGATTAAAGTTGTTGCTTAATGTGGAAAAGCAAGCAAAGAAACAAACAAACAATCGACAAAAAAGAAACAAGAGAAACACATCCAAAACACAGTATAATCCAAATTAGAGCGGGATAAAGCTCTCCCCCTTTAGGTACGTTTTCATCCATTCCCTTATACAATCTTCATTCCCTCATCACATCACCCACCCATGTTTTTTTAATTTGGAATTTAGGATATCGTTCTTACTGCAAGCTGTATTATTTTCAACACAATTTAAGATAATATGTAAAAATTTCTGCCTTCTCTGCTTTCAGCATAGCCTGGTGATTTAATAGTAATTAATATCAACGGTGTTGCATTCAACTGAATGTCATTATTAGGAGTGGTTCCTTACGAGTACATGTTATCATTAATATGTACATGCTATTACACTAAATCTTGCTGCGTATAATATTTATTAATGTCGTGAAAGATGATAAACTTGTACGATACGCGTATAGTAGATAGTAATGTCGTAAAAGATGATGAAACTATACAGTACGATTATAGTAGGACCCAGAACAGAATTAATATTATTATATATCCTCTACATTGATTTCTCATTACTGAATGTCTACTAAGTGACAATCAATACAAATCATATGTTAATTTAAACTAGTGAATGTGTGGGAATGCATTAAATATCGTATGTTCATTAACTAGTGTATGTCTCGAATAATATTAACTACTGTTTTTTTCAGGACAATATTACGATCGTACTTTCAGGAATACAATAACTAGTGCATGTTTAGGAATACATTAATTAGTGTATGTTCAGGAAAACAGTAAGTTTCGTATGTCCAGGAATACATAAGCTATTGTATGGTAATGAATACATGAACTAGTGTATAATAATGAATACATGAACTAGTGTATATTAATGAATACATGAACTAGTGTGTGATTAGGAAAACACGAATTAGTGTATGTTCAGGAACACTTTAACTCTCGTATGTTTAGGAATATATTAACTATTGTATGTTCTGGAATATATTAACTCATGTATTTTCGGAATACATTAACTATTGTGTGATGTACTGCTACAACATTATATTGATGATTTCGCAATACATTCTATCGTGTTCGGCGTGACACGTAACCATTAAGATGGATGTATCGGCTATGCTTGCAATAACTTGACAATCTCTTCTGTTTGGGAGCATAATTGAAATTTAATAAGATAACGGTCAGAAGAGCCCAATCTCGTCGTAAACTTCAAATAGCGGAAAATGACAGAATCAAGACAAACCAGAGCCAACATCTTTTGAAATGTTGCCCCATTTGAAACAATTGTCATAAAACGGTATTCTCCAGATTGGTTTTTAGTAAGGGGTAGGGGGTGTATTACATGAGGGTAGGGTATTATATTTTATTGCATGGAAAATAACTCCTTACATGCAGTTCATATTGGGAAAGAGCACAGTCTACAACCAAGGTGGTTGATGAATAGAAGAGTTGAGAGAAAAAGGGACATACAAGCATAGTAAAAAATAGAAGGAAACAATACCGTAACGCTGTGCTATTAGCAAAAGTTTGAAAGAGACCGGCAACATCCATATGATGCTAACATGTAGGCAATTTGATTTACGATCAGTCACGCGATGAAATTTATATTAACGGCATATCCGAATGATTAATTGCATTTTGCATACATGTTATAACTATATTTCTAAGGGAAAGTGTATAATTCAAATGCCCTGTTCGATTTATTTTTATTTATATAATTTATTTCATAAGTGTTATATTTTATATACAGGGGATCTTGCTGTTTATTCTATATTTCTGCACATTTTTTGAAATGACAAAGAAGGTCTAATATTTGATTTTTCTTGAATCTGATAAAGTTTCCGTGTTATTTGGGTTATGGTTGCGTTGATGAATATGATAGCATCATTATTTGACATTGTTCGTTTACGTCTGTTCCGCTAAGTATAAACACAGATGAATTCTTATATAATCAAAACAATTTAGCTGGTGAAACTAGTGCAGTTTCTTTACGTCAGCTATATTTATCCATTAGATCGGCATGTGGCATTGGAACACTTGCTTTTGTTGATACTTTTATAAATTCTTTGTACGCAGATTTTCTTCAAAACATTCCTGCATTTTCATTGATTATATCAGAATACTGATTCGACACTCTTTGATGTTCGCAAATGTGCAAATGTTCTCTACAGCAATCTGAAAAATAGTTTAACCCCATAGTCTAGATTTTAGACACATGTTTTACGCATTGCAAACGGTACCGCGAATATTTCGATACAAAATCCAATTAACTGTAACAACTATCCCTACTGTGTCTAGTGCATACCTGTGACTGTCATAATCTCTTAAAAATGTCTTTGACATGCAGTCTTTTTTATTCTACTAACTTTACTTTATAACGGATATTTATTGACAAAGACCTGCTATAACGAAGTCATACGGGAAGTCTGGAGAATGTCTTCTGCCCCATTCAAGATATATCTGTTCTCTTAAATGTTTAAATGTTCACTTTCTGTTCTAGGGAAATATAAGATTATTCAAGTTTACTAAACTTGTTTTTTCTTCTTCTGATACTTAAATTAAGACCATTAAGTTGTATCAACATGCATACATACATACATACATACAGATATCATCATCATCATCATCATCATCATCATCATCATCATCATCATCATCATTATCATCATCAGTTTCTTGATCTAGTGTGGTTGTTGAGGCACTGTGCTGAGGAACATCTGCCCAGTTCCTTCCACTTGTTTCGATCCTGTATGAATGCCTGTGTCTCCGCAAAACTTTTCCCTGTTCATTCGGTAATGTTGTCAATCCACTTTTCCTCTGTCTACCTCTCCTTCTGCCATCCTGGAGGCCCTGCAGTACTGTTGTCGATAGACTGTTGGCTTTAGTGACATGGCCATACATTGCAGTTTTATCGTTTTGACAGTGTTGAGGAGGTCTTCATAATGTCAAAGATGGTTCTGAAGCATCTCATTTCAAGTGCCTAGATTCTTCGTTGTAATTTAGCTGTCAGGGTCAATGCCTCACATGAATACAAGAAGACTGAGATAACTAGTGCTCTCAATGGTCTGATTTTAGTTTTCAGACAGATATTCTTGACTCTACAGATGGGTCTTAGCTTTGACATAGCTGCCGTTATTTGTGCTGATCGTGACAAAACTCCTGCTTTTGATCCCTCTTTGGTGATGATGGAACCAAGATATTTGAACTGGATCATTGTTTCCAGTACCTGTCCTCTAACTTTAATTTTGGCTGAGATTTGTTAAGCACTATTTTACATCAGCTTTGTCTTCTCCGCGCTTATCTCCATGTCAAATCTGGAAGATATTTCATCCCGGTTCTTCACTAAGGTGGCAAGCTCGTCTCCACTACTTGCCAGCACATAAATGAAGTCTGCAAAGCGAGGGATGGTGATGTTACGCCCTCCAATGCTCACTGTACCGCTGTGGTTTTCCAAGGCTTCGCTCATGATGCGCTTTAAGTAGATGTTGAAACGCGTGGGCGACAGGAGACAGCCTTGACGAACTACAACTGTGTTCTTGAACCAGTCCCTCTCAGAACCTTTAAACAATTATTGCACTGGTAGCCATGGCGTACAGCTGCTTTATAGTATTGGTCAACGTTTGACCCATGTTTTACTTCTTCATTGTGGTCCACAATGCCTCATGCCACACTCTGTTAAACGCCTTTTATAAATATATAACACATGATAGATGCCCTGTTAATGGTGTGAGTATTTTCCGCACAGAACCCTGAGATTGAACATTTGTTCTATTGTGCTTCTTCCACTCCGGAACCCTGCCTGTTCTTCAGCGATTATTTCGTCTGCTCCGCCAGACGACCTTTGCCCAAGACACACTGACATACAGATATATTCCTCCTAAAATACAACTTTCTCATCCAAATGCTGGAAACGTCCAAATTTCGTTCTCTCCATACAAAGAAAACAAACACGAATAGTCAATTATCACAAAATATTTGATAAAAGAGAGACGCTTGCTAATATTTCATTCAATATTCGAAAACATTAAAGATCACTCAGTTCAGATTTCGACTCCATCATTCAGATCAGTTGCGATAACGATATCTACCATTACATCTACTTTCGTGAGACCCTCTGTGAATTGAATAAACTGTCTTATCATTTGATCCAACAAGAAAACATGCCAAATTTCAAAAAGGAACCCCATCATTGTTTTCATTGTGTTCAGAGTATGAAAGTGAAAAGTAGATTTCTGTATACGTCCGACATTTGAGCTGGATGTTATTGTGAGACGATAACCACCGGGTGGAATTTCGGGATTCACAAACGAACACTTTTGTCCATGATATAAATGCAGTGTTAATAATAATTGACTTCATGGGCATTTAAATATGAATACGCTCGTGTATATATAATCTAAATATTGGATTAATTAACATAAATCTCCCAAATGTAATGATGACAAATACCAATAAATTACTTTATAAGATAGAAACATAAGGGCTGAATCATTCACAGTGATTATACAACAAAAATATGGATTTAGTTTACTCAGCTAGTACATAATGTGGAATTTTAAACATGTAGTAAAATGAATTCACTCAGATAATGAACTTATGCGAATAAAAAGAGCAGATATACAACTTACCTTTACGGTCCCGAAAGATGCAATGGGTTTTACGAACCCCAGAATCAGTCCACGTCTACAAGATTATATGTAAAGAGACACACTCCGTCATCAGCAGCACTTTATTTCAGCTTTACGGCAGCTACTGTTCATTCCTGTGGGTGGCTTCAGCTTGTACCACATCGACACAGATCACTCCAATAACTTTGAACGTTCGGGTCACTCTGGTCACTAACGACACCCTAGCCACTTTAGGCACTCCAAATCCTCTGGACGCTCTAGATAGTTATGCAAGATATTTTGTGATATATTGATACTCATACAATGATAACGTATAATGTATTTTTTTTAATAAGTAATGTTTGTTCACTACTGGTCAAGACTTAGAGCTGCATATTTGCAAAGAAAATGAAAGTGAAATTATAACTAAGTACTATCAAATGCATCACCTTGAATGAGAACTATATATTATATCGGATGTTTCTAATACGTTTTGCAGATATATTTTGATTTTACGGGATGTTATATTGTTTAATTGGGTACTCACTGATAAGTACCTTGAGATAAAGGCATAAAGTTTTTACTTCTTTCATTGCATCGTCTCAAACCCCTAGCGACAGTCGGCAAAGCTCTCGTTCACAGCACACCTATCCGGAAATCCATGTTTAACTAGTAACCAAATGTTCCCAGAGGCTCATCCGAAAGAAACTGCATTTCAGTCGTTACTATGCCTATTCATCACTAAATCTGTATATTAAATATTTTATATATTTAAATATTGAAATATATATTAAAATTAGATCTTTCTGCACAGAATATAACTGCCAGTGAGAATATCCATAAATCAAAACAAGTAACGTATTCTCGAAGGTTTTGACACATAATTATTACTTTGTTTCTTAGTGTTATTTCTGTTGCAGGGTTTTTTTCTTCTGTCTTTAGTAAGCGTATTTATGTACATATTGTTGTTGTTATTTTTGTACGGTTTAACACCATTTTCAGCACACGAACGGCTATAGATGGCGGCTAGTATCACTGGTGGAGGAAGAACCCCGGAAAACCCCCAGAAAGAACGACCAACCCACGAGAAGCTACTGGCAAGCATTCTCACATAACTACATTAGCCGAATCTTAGACTCAAATCCACGCAGACAGAGGTGAGATGGCAGTGATCCGTAACGGAGAGTGCTTTAGAACACTCGGTCACTCGGGGCCCCTATTTATGTACATATAAAATTACTGTATTCCTGAACATACAAAATACAATATTGTACGTGTTAATATATTCACGAACACATAATTGTTAACATATTCCCGAACATACACAGTTATGGAGCGATATTTTTCCTTCAAATTATAAAACGAAAGCTAAATGTTTGTCACGTTTTTCTTTATAGCGTTTAAACAATAATTCCACTCTTATGTCAGATATTTTATAATAGCATCTCAACAACATCCGCCACAAGAGCAGGATGGCGTGGGTTCAATCATCGGACGAGTCATACCAAAGACTTACAAAAATGGTACTAACAGCTGCCTCGCTTGGCGGTCAACATAGAGAGGCTAGCGTTAGGACTGGTCGGCCTGGTTTTAGGATAATGTGAATTGATGGGACATCATGCTACATGTCTGCAGCATGATGCCTCAGTGTTAAGCATCACTAAAACTGCCTCACTGCAGGTATCGTAGTGGTATGACTGAAAAATTGTTAAAGCTACGTTAAAAATCCCAATAAAACAAACAAACAAACAAACGAAACCTCTCAAAAAACTGTTACATCCCTTGGTCGGCTGTACATTTCAAGATGAACAATATGCGTCGATACCTGATGATATTTCTAGGCTAAGAGAATTCACAACATAGTTACACATATGAATTAATTGACTTCACATCTTGCTCTAATTGTACTACTAGTATCTGCTTATTAGATATTCACTGACAAAGACATATTCAAATTAATTCTTAGCATGAACGATAAGTATAATCAAAAAAAGATAATTTAATTATTACAAATCGTATCGAAGGATTGCATGCCATTCATACAGTATACGATTATATTACATAAAAACCACTAAATCCGACACGTTCATATCAATGAAATATTGTGTGACATTATTACACTGCATGGGTCATATAAAATTCAAGACAAGTGCTCGATTAACTTCTGAACTACACGCAAATTTAAATCTGAATTAAAATGAATAAAGTTCAACAAATAGTTGCACACATACATACATTAACATATTGTATATGACTGAGACAATACCTTGTGTTTTTTTCCGAGATACGCTTGATTTTCTATAAACCAGAACCTCTCTTTCCACGTTATTAATTTGTTCAGGCCCCCACCCTTTTGACAATTTATTTATCGAAAGAATTCGCTTGTTAATTAAAGTGAAATCCCAGAATTCTCTTGCGACAGACAAAATTGGAGAAATTCACAATGAAATTACTTAAAACCTTGAATTTCGTTTGGGAAAAAAAAACATCCTCTCGTTTTCTATAGCCAATAGGGAATAAGTTTCTCTAACCACCAGAATTTTAAAGCTCCAATGGAAGACAGAATAATTCTCTCAAATCCGCCTTTGTTAATAACTGCTCTGGAAAGTATCAATCTATGACACTTATTTCAAATGATCCCTGGCAATTGTCTCTGATTTTGATTCCAATTTTGTCATTTTCTTTACTTGGCATTGCGTTAACATATCTGTCTGACCGTTATCCTACCGGGTCATAATTAAACTCCAATCAAGCTTCCAAAAAAGAAAGATTAGTTTACCATCGTAAGCTACCAATTTATGGCGATCCTAGTCCTTACATCAGTATTAATGGCTACGTCTCACGCTGAATACTTACAGAATGTACTGCGAAAATACCATCAAAATGTTGAACAATTATTGCCACGTTTGGTACCTTTTTTCCATTCAGATATAATGTCTCACATATCTTGTGCAAAGTCTTTCTCTCAAAATGTTTGGAAGAAGAGGAAATGACAATGTTAAATGTTGAAGAGATGTTCATTATATGGAAGTTGTTAAATATCACGCAGTAGACCGAGACACAAAATGTGCAAGATTATAGTATAATAAAATTCATAAAGTCAAGGTCTATGAGGAAGAATGGTTTCTTTGCGCATGCGTTGTTAAACATATATTTTACTGATATAGATGGTATCTGAAAATAAGAGTTTATCAAATAAAATTATATTTCTTCTTATTCTTTACACCACGCTAACAAATTTTACTAGTTTAAATCTTTGAATATACTTTATATGAATGTATTTAAATTTTACGCAAAATTTGTTTGATCTATGAACGCAAGTTTACGGTTAAAAAAGCGGGCGAAAAAAGATTTAATATCATTTACTACGTTTCTCTATGTTTCTGTTATAATGATTCTGATTATTGATCGGTTTACAACTAATTTCGAAGCAATAACCATATAAAGTTGGTATTAGAGATCAGAGGGATATATATATACATTTTTAATCAAAACGCGATCTTCATCTACCGTTACATAATTGACCTAATGCATTTGAGAAACGAGAAGAAATTGAATTCTGATATACGATGTCATAAGTAATGTTTCAAAATGTTGTACGCAAATTGCTTTTTATAAGTCAAAGCCTATGTGATCCAGTTAATTAAACTTCAAAAGTGAATCGACTAATTAAAAAGAAACACGATTCAGGTTTGGAATTTTTAATCGAATAGGTGCAGTACTGTGTATGTCTGATTCCTGCAATATTAAGAGTTTTCATATGGTTAAGTCTTCCTATTAATACTTAATTATACACGTAAATCAAGTTTTGCCGCTGATACAGCATGTCTAAGATAACGTACACCTCAGCAGAAATGGTACATTTACTGCGATTTAGACCAACTTCCATCCGACTGTTAATATTCCGTCCGGAAATAATATCCAACATGAAGGGAATTCGGTGATATTTATTATTGATAAAACTTTATATGTTGCTAAGACTCTACAGTCTTAAACAAGAAACAGACAAATACAACCATCATATTTAGCACAATCCAACAAATAATTTATCACCCTAGAATACAAAGTAAAAATTTAAAAGGAACTTAGTTTTGTCAGTTATATACCGAATGATCCTAAAGATTCACGTGTTCAAGAGTTCCGATAGCGAATTTTGCTGACGTGCCAATAGTAGTGATTGTGCTGATGTGCCAAATTCTTGATGTATCTTAATGATATAATCCAAAATGACCTTAAATGGGTAAATAATAATCCTAACAAAAGTGATTTAGTTCAATAAATAAATGCACAGTTTTGTACTAACAATTAATAATTTGAATAATTAATTCCTCTCAAAGTTTGACCAAACACATAACAAACTGATATTAAGATAAAGGAATGAAGACTTTCTTTGACAAAGATGTTATTCGTGTTCTCATTAAATTCGTAAACAGGCACTTTTTCACGATCCTTGTAGAGTCATAAGACCATACAAGCATGTTTACAAATACAATCGTAATCAGTGTTTCCCCTTTACCCTCATTTGTGCTTCATAGACCCCCTAAAGTTTTAATTTTACCCCATTTTGTATACCAAAGTTCGTTTTTTATTCAGTCTGACACCCAGTTTTGACACCAAGGGATTTGGACCCTCACTCTTGCATCCCTACGGGATACACTGACCTTAATGTTCAACCCTTAATCATGGACAAACGTTATCTAAGTAATGAGCTGTTTACAAATTCCCCTTAAGTCCGTTGTTTACTGTGTCTATTTCTAATGACCATATTGTCGGAGATGCAGTCAACAAGGTGTCTAACAAGGCGCTTACCCCACAAAACATTTTTCTTCAGTACAACTAAAAACATAATCGAGAGATTATGATTTTATATTTAATGTGTCGTTCGTTCTTCACATTGGTATGATTTATCAGTATGGCAATTATGCAATTATAATCATTAGATCAAGAGTTCATGCCACGTAGTACACAACAGGTTCTAAGCACATAAAACGCACAATTATTCGAATTTCTAATTACCACACAATCATAGGTGAGCATATCTCAAAATATGCTTGCATTAAAAAGTATGAGCCGGACCGGGCGCAATCTACCCTTGTGAGCATAACGCTTTGTGAGTATGGTTTAATATGAGGACTATATCGACTAATTAGGAGGGTGTGGTTGTGTGCGTGTGTGAATTTTGGATTTTTAACGTAGCTTTAACATATTTTTCAGTCATATCGCTACGACATCCTGGCAGTTTAAAGTGATGTCTAACAATTGGGCATCATGTCCCACCAAGTCACATTATATAAACACCAGGCCGATCAGTCTCGTCTTAATGCTGAGCGCCAAGCGAGGCAGCTGTTAGTACCATTTTTGTAAGTCTTTGGTATGACTCAGCTGGGGATCGAACCCACGACCTCTATCATCCTAGGCGGACGCTCTGACCACTAAGCCACCAGAGCGGTCGACTAATTGGGTATTAATCAGACAGACAAATGTATCATCAGACCAATAATCACTAATCGACCGAATCTATGAATGGAGACGTAGATATAAATTGTAAATTCCCTAGCTTTGCTATAATATGATATTTAACGAACATAAAATCGTACAACTAAGATATGATTCAATGTTGTTGACGAATATTGTTCCATCCATTGTTATACTAATATGAGAAACAAGTCCCATAATATATGCCATGAATGATAATAGTAACATAAGCGGGTGTTTGTCAGAGGATATTATTTTCCACGTTAGTCGTCAAAGAGTTTTAAAGAAAAGTGTTACGGATCCTTAAATTATTATGCTCAGCGTGTAAAGACTTCACGAAGCTAGAATATATCCATATATGATATAAAAGCTGTTACGTAATTAGACCGATACTAAAGCGGTTGTCATAATCACATTGATTGTCGGTTGATGATAACTCAGTATTGTTACAAAGTTGTATTTTGTTACAGATTGTATTGCCTAACAACATTGATCAACAATAGTATCGGCTTGTACAGCATGTATTCACTTTTAAGCCAGGTCCAACAACAAACTGCACAGACCCATATGTGTCGTCGCAAAATTTGCTGGTAAGTCTGGATCTATGCTGTTAACCAGTATTAATCAGGATAACATAAAACATAGACTTTGACCTGATGGTGCATACTGGTATTGCAGATCATGGTCGTTATTGTTTGCAGTTGGACCTGATATACACCAAGTACAAAGAATTCCGTCTTTCTTCATTTGTATCAGTTTTAATGTGGGTGTTTTGGTGTAAATGTTCGTCGCCTAAGTTCGCGGATGGGATGTGGGTGTGGGTAGGGTTTGTGTGGGCTTGGTCTAATTGTTTTTGTAGAACAACCTTTGTCATTGTCTTTCAATTCTCTTTCAATTCGTAGTTTGAAGAATCCGCGAAACGCACGAAATTGGATATCCCATTAAATACAGCATTCTAGAGTATGTGGAAGAAACTAGCTACTGCTGATTGAAATTCTTCGACAGGTTAGTAGACATTGTGATGTCTTGGTAGCCATGGATTCCTTCATGTTAGAAAGAAAGAAAAGCAATCTACAACTGGATTTTTAGTAAATCAAACACAAAAGAATACATACTAATATTACTACTACTACTACTACTACTACTACTACTACTACTACTACTACTACTACTAATACTAATACTACTACTAATAATAATAATGAAAATATTGACACTCGAGGAAGAAATCGTTGTTGTTATGGGTTAAACCCACGACTCTAACCAACGTGGACAGGGGTCAATCGGTCAAGGTGAGCGTTTAACAACGCCAAATGCCAAAAGAAAAAGAACAATATGTTGACATTGGGTTTAACGCCATATTGCTACTCAAGATAAGCTATACATTGGCGGCCAGTATTAATGGTGAAAGAAGTACCCGGGAAAACTATTTATAACTAGCAGCCGGCCATTACTTTTTCCAGTATGAATGCAGTAAATTCGAATGACTAGTGCCAATTAGGTTGATTGCTGTCGTACACAAAAGTACCCCCCCCCCCCATGGTTGGCACTTGACTAAGGAAGACACACTATAAGTAACTTAAATACGTTTTATTTTAATTATAGTGTTACGTGCTTAGGCTCGAAAAAACAGTAACATAGAAAGAGTAAAAATAACAAGCTTGTAAAACTTAATAAACAATTTATTGGGTACAAATATTTTTCAGAAAAGAAAAATAAACTTACGGTTTTAAGAATCAATTCCAAACTTAATCCAAAATAATTCAAAATATTATCCACTAGAGAAATGGCAAAAGTCCTGGTAATAAAATGTCCAAATAGTTCTAAGTTCGAATTCCAGCGAAGTATCCAAGATGGAAGATGATGTCACTTGATTTAGTCAGTTCTTGTTAAGAAAATCTCAATGAGCACAACTCTTTCCCAGATAAATAATAAAATAATTCCTCTTGATCCAAACGAATTGACCGAATTTCCAGTACAGGGTAATTAAAAATAACTCAAAAAGAAGACACACACAACTTAGTGTTATAAAAGCCCAAACTTCTACTGAATAACTCGCTCCAAAACATAGTTTATATACTTGTTTTACGTAAACAAGAAAGGGGTCACGACCTTCTAGAATCTCTCAGAACAATGTTACGTTCAAGAAATCACGTAAACAGCGTTTGACCCAACTAAATTAGAAAGATGTTTATACTTTATTCCATTTTGTCCTTGGAACCAACCAATCATTTTAAAAGCTTGTTTACAACTCTGAATCCAGGTCAGAAATGAGGTCAACATCTGGTGGGTGTTTATCCTATAATGTACTGGTCACCCCCTCCCCCTTCAATGAACAAATCTTAAAACTTAAAATGCCAAATTTAAATCTAGCAAACAAATAAAAATAAAAATAAATATAAATGACTTATATCAAATATACGTAACACCTTCCCCCATGAAATAAAAAGAAAGGTTTATATGATAAAACTTTCTTTTTACCACAAACCAATTTACACCTGAGGTTAAAAAAACTCGTATAAATTACAGTGTATATGATATAAGATATTGTTATACATGGGAAAGAGCGTCTGCTATTATATTATCTTTAACGTTTATGTGCCGAATGTCAAGATTATATTCCTGCAATAACAAACTCCACCTTAGTAATCTTTGATTTTTACTTTCCATCTTGCCGATGAAAGTAAGTGGGTTGTGGTCACTGTAAACTATAATCGAAGAAGGAGCTGAACTTAGATAAACTTCAAAATGTTGTAAAGCTAAACTCAATGCCAAACATTCCTTCTCGATAGTTGAATAATTTTTCTGGTGCTGATTTAATTTCATTGAAAAATAGCACGCTGGATGTTCAATATCATTTTTGTCTTCTTGAATTAAAACTGCTCCAACACCAACATCACTTGCATCGACAGATAATTTGAAAGACTGACTGAAGTTTGGAGCTGCAAAAACTGGTGCTGTTTCAAGTATGGCTTTTTACTTGTCAAAAGCATCCTGACATTTTCCAGTCCAAAAGAACTTGTTCTTCTTCTTTAATAAATTTGTCAGGGGTTCTGCAATTATAGAAAAATTTGAACAAAATTTCTGATAGTATCCGGCCATACCTTAAAACCGCATCACTTGCTTTCTATTTTCAGGCACAGGGAATTTAGAAATAGCCTCAACCTTAGCATCTATTGGTTTAACTTCTTCACGTTCCACAACATGTCCTAAGAAAGTCACACTAGCACGGCAGAACTCAATTTTAGATAAAATAACTGTCAAACATGCATCAGTGAGTCTGTCGAAGAATTTTCGAATTGTTGCTAGATGTTCTATCCAGGTGTCGTTGTAGATGATGACGTCATCTATATAGGCATCACAATTTTCTAGACCAGAGGTGATCATATTCATAAGACGTTGATATATACATGGCGACCCTTTCGTCCCAAATGGCATTACTTTATATTGGTAAAGTCCATCTGGAGTCAAAAATTCCGAGATTTCCTTTGCTCTTTCCGTTAGTGGAATCTGCCAAAATCCTTTCAGAAGGTCAAATTTGGTGACACACTCGGCATTCCCGATTTTATCAATACAATCGTCAATTTTTAGTAATGGGAATGAATCTGTTTTTGTCACACTGTTCACCTTCCTATAATCAGTGCACATACGGAAAGTTTTATCTGGTTTTGGAACAAGTATGCATGGTGAACTCCAATCACTTTTACTGGGCTCAATAAAATCATTCTCCAGCAAATATTGAATTTCCTTTTTTAAGTATTCCTGTTTGAGTGGATTCATCCTGTATGGATGTTGTTTAACAGGTTTGCAATTTACAATTTCAACGTCATGAAAAATGTTGTTTGTCCTTGTGGGAACATCTGGAAATAAGTGCTCATATTCAAACAATAACTGTTTCAGTTCATTTCCTTCTTGCACTTGTAAATGTGAAAGAAAGTTTCCGGTCTAGATCTTTCATAATTTCTGAATTACAAAGATTAGTCATTCCAATATCAATAGAATCTGATATTTCTTCAATGAGTGGGACAGGTACAACTAAATTAATTACAGGTTTAACATGGCTATCTCTTTCAATATACTCTTTTAGCATGTTTATATGGCAGAGTTGTTTTTGTCTGCGCCTCCCAGGAGTATTTATGATGTAATTTAAGTCATTAATTTTCCTGTCAACTGTGTAGGGACCATACTATTTGGACTGAAGAGGATTTTGTGGCATTGGTAAGAGAGACAGGAATCTATCACCAAGGTGAAAACTCCTTTCCTTCGATTTTTTTTTTATCCTATCTTGATTTTATTTTAGATTTAGCAGAGTGCAGATTTGCTCTTGCGACCTCACAAGCCTTTGACAACTTGTATCTAAAATGGGAAACAAAATCAAGAAGATCTATCTCAATATCTTCATTAGAGATAAGTTTCTCTTTCAATAACTTCAATGGTCCACGCACAGTGTGTCCAAACACCAGTTCAAAGGGACTGAAGCCTAAAGATTCTTGAACTGATTCTCTAACAGCAAACACTGGTAAATGCATGCCTTCATCCCAGTCTTTATTCGTATCAAAACAATATGATCGGATCATATTTTTCAAAGTCTGATGCAATCTTTCTAATGCCCCTTGGCTCTCAGGGTGATAGGCAGAAGATTTGAATTCCTGAATGCCTAATTCATACATAACTTGTTGGAAAATTCCAGACATGAAGTTTGAACATTGATCAGACTGAACAGATTTGGGAAGGCCATTCTGAGTTTAAAAAATAAAATTTGTCAAAGCTTTTACTATTGTTTTAGATTTTATATACCTCAACGGAATTGCCTCTGGAAACCTTGTTGACGCACATATAATGGTCAACAGATATTGGTTACCTGACTTGGTCTTAGGTAAGGGACCTACACAATCTACCATAATTCTACTAAATGGTTCGTCAAAGGCAGGAATAGGTTGTAGATGAGCCTTAGGTATCTTCTGATTGGGTTTTCCTACCATTTGGCAAGTATGACAAGATCTACAGTATTTGGCAACATCACTTTTGACTTTTGGTCAATAGAAGTGTGCCAAGATCTTGTGATAAGTTTTATTAATCCCTAAATGACCAGCCGAAGGAGTTTCATGGGCCAGATTAAGTATTTCCTGTCTGTAAGGTTTTGGAACTACTATTTGATAGTTCACCGACCACTCATCACCAGCAGGTACCTCAGGAGGTCTCCATTTTCTCATAAGAATTCCATTTCTAATGAAATAACAGACAGGAATTTCAGTGGCTTCAGTCTCACTTATGGCCCTTTGAAACAAACAGGAAATCTCAGGATCGTTTTCATGTTCGACGACAAGTGACTGTCGTTTATCATCCTGATTAGAATAAAGAGAATGAGTTGTTAAATGAGGATCACTATGATCAGTACCTTCTGATTGATCCAAACAAGGAGTAAAAGACACCTCATCAAAAGCCTGACCTATACACGTGTCAGCTAAAGGAATACTGTATTCATCAACATCATTCTCAAGAACTTTCTTTACCATAGCTCTGGTAACTGCACAAGCTTGAAATATATCAGGGAATTCTTTTTCAATTGGATCAGCTTTCTGATCCAAATCAGGCTTGTCGGTTTCAAGTGGATTAACCACAACCTTATCTCCAGCTAAGTCGTTGCCTAGCAATAAATGAATGCCCTCAACGGGTAAAACCGAGACTGTTCCGACTGTCACAGGTCCTGATACTAAGTCTGATGACAAATTTACACAATAGAGAGGAACATTAACAAAGCTGCACTCTACTCCCTGAATAAGAACACTTTCATTAGAAGAAGACTTCTCAGAAAAAGGCAAAGTACCTGATAATAAAAGACTCTGAGAAGCTCCTGTGTCCCTTAAAATTTTAATAGGGGTGGGATAGGCTGAATCACCCAAGAGTGATATAGAACATTTCGATATAAATGGTTCATAATTCTCCATAATAAAATCAGAATGGGATTTATTAGACCCAACAAATGTATTGCTTTTAATACATGACCTTGACCTTGACCTCATAGAAATAAGAGCATTTGGAACAGGTCCGTCTTGATTCTGATTCCTATTCTTCAATTTGTAGCAATCAGAAATAACTTGTCCTTTTTTCTTGCAAAAGGGACACGTCGGAAGAGACTAGGATCTAGAATCAAGCTTCTCTGAAGTTTGATTTTTGACAGTTGTGCTAGTTTGAGTTTTTAAAGGGCTGGTATTATGCTGAAATACTTTTCTGCCAGAAGACTGTTGAGTAGAAGTCTTGTTAACAAAATTAACTTTATGTGTCAAAGAATATTCGTCAGCAGCTCGAGCAGCATTCTCCAAGGTTTCAATCCTATGCTCATCGAGATATGTTTTAACGTCACTATGGACACAGTTTTTGAACTCTTCAATTAATATCATTTGCTTGAGATTTTGATAATCTTGTTCAACTTTCTTGGCTAAGAACCATCTATCAAACAACTGCTCTTTTTCTCAAGCAAATTCGACATGAGTCTGTTCAGCTTCTTTTCTGTAATTTCTGAATTTTTGTCGATAAGCTTCAGGGACTAACTCATAACCCCTTAAAATGCATTCTTTAACCACATCATAATCACCACTTTGGTGAATAGACAGTGATGTGTAAATCTCACTAGCCTTACCAGTGAGTATACATTGCAATATCTGAGTTCAATGCTCCCTTGGCCACTTTAAATTTTCTGCAACTTTTTCAAAATCAATGAAGTATTTGTCTACTTCTTTTTCTCTGAAAGGGGGCACTAATCTAATATTCCTTGTTAAATCAAAACTTAAATCTGGTTTTGAAGTATGATGGTGTTTTTCACTTGCCAGCTCTATTTCGTTCATTTTACATTGATATTCCCTTTCTTCCTTCTCTCTCTCTCTTTATCTATTTGTTTCTCTTTAACCGAATGTGCATCTGCTCTTTTTCATATTCTAATTGTCTTTCTTTCTCCTCTTTGTCATATTGTAATTGTCTTTCTTTCTCCCTTTCCTGAAATTCCAGCTTTTTAAACTCTAATTCCATCTAGAATTTTAATTCTAATTCGTTTATTTTAATGTCAGAGTCTGATGCAGACTTACTGACCGAAATCAAAGCACTTTTTTCCAAAACATTCTTTTCTACCAAATACTGGACCAAAATCTTATTGATATCTTGTTTTGTTAAAGAAGCCTTGACTTCAGAAAGATCATATTTTCTGGCTAATTGAATCAGCTCATCTTTTTTTAAAAGATCTAATTGCTCCTGAGTAGGATTAGAAAGAAATATTTCTACTTTATATATCATTTTAATACAAGCCTGTCAATCTCACTAAAGATTTTAAAAAGTTCAAAAACTAGGGGTATTCAAATTTAAAACAAAAGTTTTCTGAAACAAATTCTAGCCAAATTCCAATTTATCTCAATCCCAGACGAACCCCCAATTGCTATGCTACGTGCCTAGGCGCCAATAAACAGTAACATAGAAAGAGTGAAAATAACAAGCTTGTAAAACTTAAGAATCAACTTTTTGAGTACAAATATTTTTCAGAAAAGAAAAATAAACTTACGGTTTTAAGAATCAATTCCAAACTTAATCCAAAATAATTCAAAATATTATCCACTAGAGAAATGGCAAAAGTCTTGGTAATAAAATGTCCAAGTAGTTCTAAGTTCGAATTCCAGCGAAGTATCCAAGATGGAAGACGGTGTCACTTGATTTTGTCAGTTCTTGTTAATAAAATCTCTCTGAGCAAAACTCTTTCCCAGGAAAATAATAAAATAATTCCTCTTGATCCAAACGAATTGACCGAATTTCCAGTACAGGGTAATTAAAAATAACTCAAAAAGAAGACACACACACAACTTAGTATTCTAAAAAGCCCAAACTTATACTAAATAACTCGCTCCAAAACATAGTTTATATACTTGTTTTTACGTAAATAAGAAAGGGGTCACGACCTTCTAGAATCTCTCAAAACAATTTTACGTTCAAGAAATCACGTAAACAGCGTTTGACCCAACTAAATTAGAAAGATGTTTATACTCTACTCCATTTCGTCCTTGGAACCAACCAATCATTTTAAAAGCTTGTTCACAACTCTGAAACCATGTCAGAAATGAGGTCAACACCTGGTGTTTATCCTGTAAGGTACAGGTCACCCACCCTTCAATGAACAAATCTTAAAACTTAAAATGCC
Source organism: Unio pictorum (assembly GCA_030141615.1). NCBI lineage: Eukaryota > Metazoa > Mollusca > Bivalvia > Unionida > Unionidae > Unio > Unio pictorum. The sequence goes on from JARLTB010000113.1 coordinate 3,164,728, forward strand.
AAATTTAAATCTAACAAACAAACAAACATAAAAATAAATATAAATGACATATCAAATACACATAACAATAGTTACAATCGTAAACTAAATATGTTCGTATTTTATACAATTATTTTCAACCTTGTGTCAACCACAGATAAAAGATTATGCAGTTATTTTAATATTGGAAACCTGCTCAATCAGTTATATAAGGTATAGCGATACCTTTTATGGGGAGGTAATCCATTTCCGGAAAGTGATGTAACTTTCAAAATTCAAATATAGTAATTCAAATCGAGGTAAAATATAAACGCCAATGATCGGCATTACGCAGCGAAATCTTATTCTTCTAATGAAGTTCGTGTCGATTATCGAGCCTGCTGGTTAGATTTCTTTCTCGAATGACAGCTGGTGACGTTCAGCACGGCCCGATATGACATTTGGATAAGAAAGTAGTGTTTGTTTTCAAGCTTAACTATTATTTGCCTAATCGAAGACGTTGCATTAAGGGTTTTGTTTAATGCCGATAAAATGCTAGACAAGAGAAAGAGCGTAATATAATTCAATTATTCAAATAAATTAATCCATATAAATTTGTTCTGCGAATCTTAAAAGATTTGCATCGTAGTGACAAAATGTGGGTTAATTGAACAAACACACACACACACACACACACACACACATGCATACATACATACATATATATGTATGTGTATATATATATATATATATATATATATATATATATATATATATATATATATATATATATATATATATATATATATATATATATATATATATATATATATATATATGCAATTGTGTGTTTGACGCTTGATGGTATGAAATAAGATTGTATATGCCCAAGACAACCTAAATTGATGCAATATTAAGAAACAGCATGTATGCAGATAGTGTTTCTTTTATTCAATAGTATATCAACTATGTGCAAATTTCCCAGCTTTATGCCGCAAAAGTTTTGAATATAAAACCAACATAAAAACAGCTAACTTGCCTTTCCCACCTCCCCCGTCTTTCTCGCTCTCTCATTCGTGCTAATAAAACATGCATTGTTCCTTGAGGAGAAAAGCTTCTGGAGGAAATAAGTGAATGATAGCCGCCAGTTCAAATACAACACATTTACATCTCTTTTAATGTAAGAGACAATAAAGAAAACGTCTATAGACATTATATGCAGCATTATATCTTGATTTTGTCACAAGAAGGGAGAAATCGTCTAACTGTCGTAGTCTGGAATCAAGCCATGTTAGTCTGCCTCATAGTACGATGTATATTCAACTAGAATACAGGTACTGGGGAGATTTGATAATTAGAAAGTGGCCCCATATATCTAGACCGCTACAATTTGCTTTCCGCTAATGTATAACGAACGAAATGAGGTGAGCCGACTGAAGGCCTTTACAAAATACACGTTAATGCATTTAGAGTTGATTTTAATGGAAATACTTCACAACTAAGGATGTATAGATCTTTTCTCTAGGGAAAGAGAAAAAATACCCATTTCAAAAACTTTATAATCCCGATTGAAAAAATTAAAAATTAGAGAACTAAAAGATATAAAAATACACATATATCTACATATCGAGGGGAACACACATACACAACGTTTTTACTTTTTTTTAATTGGGAGGGGGAATCTGTCTGGTGCCTCCAAAAAAGATAAGTATATATCAATGTACAAAGTTACTTTTACTATACTGTACTGTATATAAATGCTAATAATAAAATAAAAGGTCTACAAATAAATATTACACACATACACATATATGTAGATGTCACTCAATTATTAAATATATATTTTTAAAAGAATGAGTAATAAGGCATTATTCAATCAATGAGTGAATAGTTACTAGTTAATCAGTAAGTAAATAGGTATTACTCAATCAATGAGTAAATATGTATTATTCAATCAATGAGTAAATATGTATTAGTCAATCAATGAATAAATAGATATTAGTCAATCAACGAGTAATAGGTATTATTCAATCAATGAGTAAATAGGTATTATTTATGAACATAACTACGTAGTTATTATACCTGTTTATTTTCACATGTGATCTTTTTTTGTTGTTGCTTTATCCATTGCGCTTGTTTTGTCCCTATCATACAAAATAATAAGATTTTACTCTCTATATATCTGAATTGTATTTTCTAGTGGTGGACATCATGGTATATACAACTTTATCTTATCAAGATTTGAGAATCAACTCAATGATGTAGGGTGGGATTGGGTTTAGCGAAAGCATTTTGGAACCATATATGATGAATGATAGGGATGAATGAAGCCAAAGAATAGAACCAATCAAAGCGTGGAATTTCAACAAATGGATCACATACCACATTATATGGCAGAAGGGCATGTGTTTGAAACTTGTAAACAAGCATGGTTGCTATTGTGATCTATCACCATGAATGGTCAATGTATACAATTTGTGAATATTGTTGATTTGCGTATAGAGCCATTGTTCAGTGCACGATATGTTATACACGGTGGCCAGCATAATTGCTGGACGAAGAAATGTCAGTAAGAACTGGCATGCGTTCTCATTCATATTGCAACAGAGGTCGAAACCCGAGGCTCGAACCATCGCGGATAGAGGTGAAATGGCAGTGATCGGTAATTGCGAGTGCATAAGACCATTCGGCCACCGGTGGTAATCTGTGAATGTGGAGACTGTATGGAATGTTTGAACAAACGTGAAAACTATATTATACCGCATATTATATTTGACGGATGTATGATTGATTGTCACACAAATGTTGTATTGCATTTAATTTTCACACAACAAGAACATTTAGTTCGACTAACACAAAATAAATACTAATGCATTTATCTCGTGGCATCAAGTCAATACGATATTGTAGCGATTCCATAGCCGTCAGAAGATGAAATATCTACATCGTGCTGCCCACTCATCCATATCCCATGAGAGTCATTTCGTCCAGAACTCTATCCCATCACACCGAGTTAACAAAATACGTCCTTGCAACCAACGTCTCCTTTAACTACATTTTCCGCATTACAAAAAAAAATCCAGATGTATGTTAGAAGTGTGCGCACTTCATATAGCCTTGATACATATTAAACTATTTAATAAGAAGAAATGTACATTATTATTATTATAGTGGCCAGGTTGATCAATCAATCTGTCTCCGAATAAATGTACTTGATTATAAGAAATCGAACGTTATTCGACGTTTAATGCATGCATCATTAATCTGAATTAAAATTGTCTGTTCAGCTGAAAGATTACTAAGCTTGACACTAAAGATCGCTTTCGTAAAGGTTGTTTTGTATTGGTCTTTTCCATCACATATTCAATACCTGCTATACATAGTTTGCCTTACAGGCTTTTCATTTGTTTAGAAAAACTATTCAAATCGTTGCTGGTGCATGTCTTTTCCAGCACACAATCAAATACTTTGTTTGAGAGCAGCCCACCTTAATCTATTATGCCTTTCAGATTTATTCAGGAAGCCATCCATAAATGTTAGTGGTGTATGGTGTATGCCGTTTCCAACAAGAGTCAATACCCGGTTTGGCTGAGTAGATCCCGCTATAAGATATTTTGTCTTACAAGCCTTCATTTATTCAGGAATACATCCCTAAAGGTCATTGGAGTATGTAGTTTTCAACACATACAAAACGACTTGTTTGTCTGATTAGAGCTAGACATCTCTATAAACTGCCACGCTATGATTGAAAATTGGTAAAGCTGCCTTACAAGTACATTCACACACACACACACACACACACACTAAACAGAGCCAACGGTAAAATATAATGCTTTACGGGATTCTATTGCTTTGAAAGTCTTCCGTAACGGTTATTGGTGTATGTACTTTACAGCATACACTCACTACATGGTTTGGTCAAGGAGGTACCGCTGTAAAATATTATTCCGTTTATTTTTTTTTGTTGTTGTTGTTGAATATTCTGGAGCCATCTGCATAGGTTACTGTTGTCTGCATATCTCGACACACAATCAATACATACTTGTTTGGTTGAGATTAATACGCTGTAATGTATTTTGCGTCATTTGCGTTTTGTTTTGTTCAGGAAGCCTTTCGCAACGGTTAATGGTGTATGTATACAGTACATTTATTGTTTTTGTTAGGCAGAGTCCACTTGTAAGGATTTTGACATATAACTTTTTGTTGGTCAAGAAGTCATTCGTAAAATGGAAAGCTTGTTTAAAAAAAATCTCGTCTGTACGATACAGAGAGCATTTGGTATTTACACCATCCAAGTGTGGACCAATCAACAGCCAGCTAACCCGAAGCAACAAATTGTTTCACCGACATCACTTTGTGCGTGTATCAGTGGGTGAACCGCAGTCAGTATTTTGACATATCTTAGGTTGACACAATACATCTCACGTGCTTTGGATTAATTAATGAAACACATATATGATTTTGTCAATATATTACGCCAGTGTATTGTAGTATACACCATTTTGTGTCAACAGTTCTGCCAATAAATCAAATCAGGAATTTTAACGATTAACTTATTTATCAAAAATTTTCTTTCATATATATTTTTTATGTTGAAATGTTAAACATTTCATGATATTCTTCAGGATATTTCTTCTTTCAAATGTAACGAATTATTTATGATATATTTTCAAAACATGAATATGTCCAAGCCATTGCTCTTTCAACACTTCAATCAAAAACATTATACCATGATTCAAGAGGAAGCACCCCATATGTTTATGATGTGTACGTCGATGGAAATGAGTGATTTGAGCTGTTACAGGTTCATATCATCAACAACACAAAAGGTCAGAATACGAAAGGAAAATTAATGCAATTATTGTTTATTGCCGTAATGTGGTCTCGATGCCTGTCACTTCATATGTCAATCCCTGAATGTTCGCAGAATAAAGTCTAGTTGTTTGATCAGAAAACTATACAGAATTATGTCACATCAAGTAATGGAAATATAGTAACAAGATAAACACAAAAGAACATAAATGTGTGCTATAAAATCATTCTTATTAATAGTAATTACAGTTTCCATCCATTCTCATATTTTAATTATGTAATCCCTGCAATAAATCAACACACCTAACGCTGTCACGGGTCTGATAATGAGAACCAGTTGTTGTTAAATGACTGACAATTACAAGGCCATTTCCATGAAATATATTCTGTTGTTCCAAACACCATCCGAGTTGATTCCAGATACAGATTTACTACGCCCTATTGTGAGATTTAAATGCATCAGATTATTCAAATTATAGCACATGTCAACAGATTCTATCTAGTTAAATTAAGTGTTTGAATGCAGTCAGATATAACGCAAATGTATTGATATTAAGCCGAAAACTCAAACGTATATATTATCTGCATTTTGGCAACGTGCCATTTCTTTCATTCCTGAAAGCCGTCACATATCAGATTATATTGTGATCTGAAACAATGTGATTTTAAGGAGCATTATCAACTGGAAACAGAATCATAAGATTAAAAGACATACCCCTCTTTCCAGTTCTCTAAACATTTCATATAGCATGAATAGAAATCCACTTTTAAGAAAGGATTTGGTATAGAAGGAATCGATTGAGACAGCTTAGTGTCATTCTTGCCTCTGCATGATTTAAATATGTGATCAAGTGAATGTTCCATAGCAGAAAGGAATTTCTATTCAATCTTGGTAATATTTAGTTTAGTTGGAAACCAAACTCAATGTTTTGGAATTAAAGGAGACCAGAAACCAATGAAAATATAGAATAATAAGAACAACACTAATGAAGAAAACATTATTCTGAATTATTATATGCGACCGCAATCCCAGTATTTAAATATTGGCATATGTACAACGATCTGAATTTCCGTGATCTCGTATGCAAAATTTCCGCACCTATTCGGTTACTCTCGTGATGTGACGTCATAGTAGCGACTCCAGCATCCCGACTGGCGATTTTGTATTATTGCTTACGGGTGTAAATAGCACATTAAGAAAAGGTTATGGACAACATTTTTCTTGTTTTCCAAATGATAAATGCATAAAGAAAGTCTGGATACATTATTACAAGCTAGTCGATTTCAATGCAACACCATACATCAATCCGTGCTCATTACATTTCTCAAAGGAATGTTACCAGAGGGATCCCAAAAAAATAGAACCTCTAGGATACACGAATGCTAAGCCTAGACTAAAAGTTGAAACTGTTCCAGACATACCATTGTATATTTTAAATCCTGGTAAAGAGTGTCAAACATACGAGTTATGAAAATAGGCAGAAGGCCGAGTAAGTGCTAATAAAAAATATGACAGCCCGTGCTGATGAAATGAGCAAATGCATTTTTCTTCTTATAGATTACAATCTAAATAAAGTCACCACTGTCCTATGTGAAATTGAGATCTGATTTTAATCAAATGGAAGCTTTGCTAAAAAAAAATAATAATAATAAGATTTTCGACCCTTGACACGGTCGTGTTTCGAGAAAAACAATTAAGTAATTTTTAAAAAAAAATATTAAAAAAATTATCTGTAATGATTGGAATTGATATAAAACTGTCCCTTGGGCAATTTAAATAACAGCGATTAAAAGAAAAGAGATCCGATATAAAATCAAAGTTTTACATTAACTATCTGACAATAACAATTGGGGGAGGCGACTATTGACCCCTCCCATTTGCCCCAATGTGCAATTTCTCCCTGTGATACTCCTTATTATCCCCCAGGACAAGACCTTTTTTTCATATTCTGGTCTGTATAATAGCTAGAGGTTAGAATTAAGTACACAAACATAATGGCAGTTTAACAAATTAACAATTATTCCTTATCATTGCTCTTATCTTGTGAAAAGGACTGGCCCTCTGACATATTTCAAAGAAACCATGTGCTACAGAGTGTGTATGTAAGCACCAGAAATTCATTGGCAAATAAACAATGCCCAAATTTGTTGTAACTTCAAAGCCAAAGAATTCATTTTAAGAATTCAAATCTGCATTCAAACGTTTCCCTACATGTATGTGGCCATTGTTTGTCCACATTTTATATCCCACCCTATTTCCTTTAGTTTAAGTGTTAATATATGTAACACTGTTTACTGAATTAAATATTTATTTTGAATTAGTTTTTTAGGGGCACATATACTGTGTCGTATTTTTTAAATTCCTTCTTTTAATTAATCATGGTAATGAAACTTTACATATATGGTAGAGGAATGTCAGGTGTTAACTGGCCGAGTTTTTTGGGGGCGGAAATGGAGATTTTGTTTTCAGAGAAAATTATACAGCCTTCATTGTGATAATTCATGGGTTTTAAACTAATTGGTGACATATGTTTTTTAAGAAGTAGTAGTTAAACAATCTGAAATTTACGTGAATAATGTTTAATCTTAAACTATTTACTGAAGACAAAAACTGTCCTGTGATATTAATTATTTCTTCACTACAATAGTCACAAGTGATAAAATAGAATATGATATCTGTAGACTGCACACTTGATAAAAAAAAATTATATATGGATTTTCTTCTTCTGAGAAATGAAAATTGAGAGACATATTGAAATAATCGGGAGTTAACTGCGAAATATCAAGAGAGATATTACGAGATAGGGAGGAAACACCTTCAAAATTGGAATTTATTTTCTTTCTTTTTTCTCCTGGCTTGAAAGTTAACATATATGAACTGTTCGGGTTTGTGCAATTTCAGTCAGGGCTAGTAAGTTTATTTAAGTCATCAGCCCGGGGCCTGTGCTTAAAACATTTCTTTCAGCACTGACCAGTACAGTACGTAATCTACTTTAACGAAGCATGTATATACTTACAGATTTGTCAATACGCTAACTGTTGCATGCATGTAAAATACACTGTAATTGAATCATAGAAAGGAAGCTTCTTAATGTTGAAATTAATTACGTATGATTTCCTCCTCGCAGTTTTATTTGTGGGGTGTTGTTTTTATTTGTGTGTGAAAAATTACTTCCGATGAAAACCGTTATCAATGGCCTTTCTCGCTTGCCATGTTTCTGTTTGTATACGAGGACTGGCTAGTATGACGTCACGAGACCACGTGATCTATCGTCTCATTAAAACTCGGAAATACTCGGCAATTTACGGAATCATTGTATCTTCTTCGCAATATAATCAATATCCGCACACGATATTATTTTTTTAACCATTATATTCGAATTAGATTTTGTCAAGAATTACATTTATAAAATAAAAAAATTCATTTCTAGTCTCCTTTAAGATACTACGTTCGTACTGTAAACTTGTATATCTGTTTGCCAGAATAGTTGCATGTCTATACATAGATAAATATACCTAAGAAAATAGTCACACATGCATAAGATAATATATATTTATTTATCTACGTGTGCATGAATGTGTATGTATGTATGCATGTATGTATGTATGTATGTTAAATGAGTCTTTTAAACTGAAAACATAATCAGATAGATAGATTGATAGATAGATAGACAGACAGACAGACAGACAGACAGACAGACAGACAGATAGATAGATAGATAGATAGATAGATAGATAGATAGATAGATAGATAGATAGATAGATAGATAGATAGATAGATAGATAGTAGGAATCAACGCTTTTGTAAATGCAGACAGTGTGTTCCTAATTTTAAAATGTTATTCGCATACATTTGGCTACCTTGCTCAAAATATGTTCTTTCGTTTCGAAACTATCTTCCAATAATGAATTTGTGTTGTAATATGATTCCGAGATGGTTCAAAATACAGCTGCTCGGATCATCCGTTGAGTACCACGATCAAAACACACCTGCCCGCTGCTCTTAACACTGGCTATCCATTCGGTCCACAAACACAAAATTTGTTATCTGCGCTACGTGTCACTGACGAACGCTTTTGTAAATTCAGACAATGTGCTCTTGATTTTAAAATGTTGTTCGCATACATTGGCTACCTTGCTCAAGATTTCGTCTTCTTTCGTTTTGAAACTCCCTTCCAATAATGAATTTGTACTGTATGTAACACGTTATGATGTTGATGAAAGGGAGGCAAACGAGGTTTTCTTGTCGATCAACTAATACTTGAATTTTAACGTTATGTAGTGGTGAGGAAATATGAGTCATATGGATTCGTTTGTCAGTGTGAATTTATTTATTTTAAATATCCGCTTCTACATCAGTGTTTGTTTCATGACGATGGTATATGGAGGCTAAAATATACATGGATTGATTATTTTTTTCATCACCAAAATTTCACATTTTGAAGACAAAAAACTAACGTTCTTGCGAACAAAAATGCCCTGTTTAATATAGTTGTAGTAAATGAAAAGGTCTGAATTTACGCTGACAAAGCATAGTTATTGGTCGGTAACGGCCCAATCCCCCACCCCACCCCATCCCACCCAACTGAGCAATTACGGTGTGCAGCTGTTATAGGGACCAATGACTTTACTTGGTAAGTCTCTTTAGTTAATGATATTTTTCGGGTTTTGTTAACGTATGTCGATTTTCTGTGTGAGGATAAATATGATGTATATATATTGAGGGACTGGTTGAAATCATTCCACAATTAAGCCAAAGCAATATTTAATTAGCAGGGTAATTTTATTTACGGCACAGTCGTGTACTTAAACGTGGTTTGAAGATTGTCAGCTGACGACCCGTAAGAGATGCTGACACTTTGCACATTCAATATGTAACGTCTACAAATTGCAATTATAATTATAGTAATCGGGCGGCTTTTAAGAAAACCACGGGCTTGTTTATAAATGACAATATATAATTTGGAGTTCATTCCTGCTTGAGATTAGTGTTTGCCATGTGTCGTAAATGTAAACTTGACAAACCATATAACTCTTTTATGCTAAAGTGCAAAGAAAATAAAGAACATGTTTGGATCAAATGAAGCACCTGAAACTGTATGATCTTAGTCAGAATGAGCTTCTGATGAAAAGTGTTCTTGCGTGCTCAAAATTAAAAAAATACAAGAACAGTCTGCACGAATTTCAGACCAGAAAAGACTCATTGCAGGCAGTAACTACAATTCAGAGATACCGTCTTGCTTTACAAAACATATCTCCAGACACAACTATTTACCTCACTCGTGAATGTGTAGATACGTTAAAGTCATATCAGCGCGTGAGGAATTTATATGACATAATTTAAAAGATGATAAAACAGCATGACGAATTTATATGCCATGATTTCATTTACCATGAAGATAACTTATATCGCGTACGTATTACGTGTTACCACGGACGCAACGATAAGTGATGAATGTCAACATTAAACGCAAGATATTTTTATCAAAAATGTTGAATGTTATATTTTGTGTTCTGATATATTTTGCATTGCTAGCATTGCTTTTCTCCTTATTTGTGTGGCATAATTAAATCATATTAACTTTGACATTATTTTGATATGTTTTTATGTCATTTTTTAGCTGTAATAAAAAAAACGACTTATTTGATAATTAAAGTATGCGTAGGACATTTAATAAATAAAACTTACTGATTTAAGGGCATTATGTTGTGGCTGAAACAATTTCAACGCGAAACTATCACAAGTTTTGTGAATTTACTGCTTCACATTTCTTTAATACGTTGATTAAAGTAACGTGTTCGCATTGGTATACAGCAAGACTTTTTCAGGAAAACCTCGTTTCCTATATCACAAATGTCAATGCTTACACATTTCCTAACCGCTCCAGCTATATACTTTCAACCAGAGATTGCAGAGGCGTAAAAAAAAGCCCCATAGAAACTGCACCGAGACACATTTTGTTAAGTATCATTTTGGCGAAACGCCGGGGGAATATAATGTAGCAGACTGGCTATTGTGACAAGAACTATTTATTTTGCTGAAGAGCATTTTAATGAATGCGTGTTGTTGTTCTTAGAGTGTCTCGTTTCCTCTGGCTGTTTCCTTTTCTGACTTGTCAAGAGGAAGAATGTAGAAGAAAATATCGGAGAGTACATATTTAAATTGATTGCTAAGGTCTCTTTCAAACTTCGAAATATATCCAAGCATAAAAATATAAATGTTGATTTCTTATTTACTGATGATAGTTGCGTTCTGAAACAAATCCAGATATATATTTAGGAACCTTACCTTACTTTGAGCGTTTCAATTTAATTCTTTTTTTTTTAGGATAATATAGTCCCCACCTGTAGTGATGGAAATGTGCCTGCTACATTTATTAAGTGCTTTGATTCTATTGACTAGGTCTGGAACCTCAGTAACGAACCAGGGCAAGAACACTAACTAGTCATGAAATACGAATTCTTCCTCATGTGTTATAGTAACCTGACACCAGTCTTGTATTACCACGTTCATTCTACTGGGTCGGGACCCTCAAACCCTTGTCAAACGCTTTTTGTGGTTGTATATTTCTACATGCGTGGGAGTGGGGGAATTACTTAAAGAATAGCTATAAAAGTACTTATTTCGTAAAAGGAAAAAACATTGTACGAAAACATGTTGGTTCTTATCGTAACATACATATCGCTGATTTAGAAGAGGATACATCATTAATGTTGACAGCTTGACACTGGAATGTGCGAGTTGTGGTGGCAAACATATAGCAAGAGACACTAAGATTTGAGATCAGCAAATAAAACAATTATTGTCTTTTTGTGAGCTTTAGATTATATAAACATCTATTAGAAAATAATGATTATTTGTAAAACACACACACACACACACACACACACACACACACACACACACACATATATATATATATATATATATATATATATATATATATATATATATATATATATATATATATATATATATATATATATATCGCATTTTGTAAAAGTCAATAAAAAATTTAATTCCCTTGAATAGAAAATGAAAATAAAAGAGAACTTACGATAATGCGAATTAAATCCCAAAAAGTCATATAATTACAGACACAAGTCCTCTTAATAATAGCTCTAAAAATATTTTAGTAGAAATCCAAATGAAAACTAACCCTGAAGGTGTCGTTGTACCAAAGTCATTTATTGGACCACAGTAATACAATCCAAGAAGTAATCCTTATTTGAAATCTCAGTATAGATGCATGTCTCTATTTCTAGGAATGTTATCAGAGCAGTTTTGTATTTTCAGAGAGTAAATCATTTAAAGCATATAATGAATACAACAATAACTTGATTCTCCTCAGATGCTAAAAGCAAGACTGAACATTTCCTTCCAATGACAAGATTTTTTTAAACCTCACAATTAGCATTTTCTAAAATAGCTATTATCAACTGGAAAATACCCTTCTATAAACTTCTTCATGTCTTTAAAATCAAATAAACCGCTCCTGTTGCATATTGGTTAGAGCGTTCCGGCGCGGAAGCGGGACGTCGTGGGTTCAATCCCCAACCGAGTCATACCAATGACTTTCAAAAATAGTACTAAAAACTGCCTCGCTTGGCACTCAGCATTACGAGGTTAGTGTTAGGACTGGTCAGCCTGGTGTCAGGATAATGTGACTGAGTGGGACATCATGCTACATGTCTTGGGCACGATGTTCTAGTGCTAGACATCACTATAAACTGCCTCACTGCAGACAACGTAGCGATATGACTGAAAAATTGTTAATGCTACGTTAAAAATCATAATCACATACAGACACAAAAGGAAATGTTAGTTATACTTAAAAAGGTTAATGAAATATATGAAATATAATATATAATCTATGTCAGGTATACCAAGTGACTTCTAGAGGAATTTCAATAACCTTGTCCCAGACTCAAATAAACATGTTTATTTTTCTTAATAATGAACCCATATACATAGAGAATATTTTACCTATGTATTCATTGTTTACAGAAAAATAAAAATTATTCAGGTCAAATAGAAAATTAACTTGATTTTTGGACAAGATATATTCTAATATGTAGTATACATTACAATATAATGAAATTTTAACAAATACAACAACTAACAATGCAAATTAATAACGCTTTTCCTTCCTGAGAAATGCTCGCTGTGCTACTTTACATTCTTCAGAATAGAGCGGAGCTACATCACCATTGCTTAAGGCGGTGAATCTGAGACGGGGGAGTTTGACATATTCTTGGTCCCAAAATAGCACTTTAAAGGATGCATAATGTATATGTCATTTATATTGTTGGTTTGTGTAATTAATTTCCTCCATCATAATGTGTTATGTTTAATTGCATTTATAACTTGACCTTGTCCAAAATCAATTTAACTGTGTTCCTGACTGGAGACAATGATTTTAATTTTATTGTGTGAATAATTAATACTTAGTTCATATATTCCTACGAGCATTGTTTAAATATTTGGGTCATTATCTATATTGGTAAACCTATTTTTTTTTATTGGCATGGGTCTATGATATTGGAATTCGCCAATGAAATACAAAGCCTACGTGACAATTATCAGATTCCTTATTATAGTTTTAATAACACATTGCTATAGGAAAAAAAACTTGTCTTTTACATCCTGGCTCTTTTTTAGTGTCTTATTTGTATTATAATCATCTTTATTTGAGATATTATTAATTCCTACTTTGACATCCTAAGGCAGAATCAATGCGATTGCAACTGTAATGCTGACATGGTATTTAGCATGTATGTAACGCACTCCACCGCTTCTCTCAACTCCAGACAAAACAGATTCAATTAGAAAAAGACTTTCCACTGCGTGAGAGTCTCAACCGAAAAAGCATATAATACCAAAAATGTGTGCAGAATATTATCTATTCATGATTTTTAGCCATCTCATTGTCCGGGTTATTACTTAAGAACATGTTGATGACGGACGTTGCGTAAACCATACTATTATCGCGAAAGACGCAACAAGATCTTGGCCGTCTTACAAAGACATTTGACTTGCGGTGAGTACCTCTCATCACAATGCATGCCTCACCGAACAAATTACGCTTTATTTCACGCTCCCCATAGAGCATTATGATCCCGACTTATTAAAGGCTATGGCTGTAAAAACGTTTCGCCTAAAATGAATCTGCGAACTTGAAGACAAACTGTGTTGAGACTGACCGACGACATATTACCCAAAGCAAGTGCCACAGGCTCTAAACTTATTGATACATGTATAATTTACAAAACACTAGCAGCCACTTCGTTTCGTCGCATTGACTTGCTCTTCCGTTATTAATATCTATCGCAATTTTTGTTGCTAGTGGACTTGTAAATACATTAATCATAAACTCATTGGCAAACAGAGGATCCGTATATATACAGATTAAAAACTAAACTATCGTAGACGACACATCAAAGGCGCGTAAGTACAAAGTAGAAGGTGAATAGAAGAGCATACTTAGTGAGCACAGAAAGTACATAAACGAAAAAGAAAAGATTGATTAACATCAAACACGGCATCCTTTTAACTAAGTAGAAGAACACACAAAAGGCTACTAGCCAAAGGAAATACCCAATTGCGAGAACATCATTACACGTATTGATATAAACTCAACATAAATGTGAGTTGCGTGGTCCCAGTAAGAACGACAAAATTAGCTGATACGATAAAACAGCTGGAAAAAAATAACTCTACGGTGTCTCCACTATATGATGCATTATAGCCCGATCATGGGCAACACATCTTATGTCTGCTTGTATATAATTTAGTATACACCATGCGGTTATCAGTGGAGTTTTCTCCTCTCCTCTGCTCGTACTTACAAAGCACCCGTTTTAATCTGCCTCCATTAAATCACCAATCAGTTGCTGGTTGCTTGGCGAGATCATAAGCATGAAGAGTCTTATCCTGTTAACAAAATTAGAACCTGCTTGCCTCCGTCCGTCATCTAAACGCTAACTTAAAGCTGTGGGAGATCCACTTACCTTTTGCTCATTTGGAGGTTTACCTAACTTTCTTGAGTACAGTATCACTCGGGTGTAAATGCTATGACTTCTGAAACATGCATTTTCTTTCAGTTCCTCGTTAAGAACATGAAAGGCTCATATGACATCGCCATACTTCGGTTCGGTGTAATATGTATCAGTAGGTTGTACAACTCTAGTACATGTTATCATTTTGCATCTTCGAAGCCACATGCCATGCAGCCCACTACCCCAAATGAATGATCCAGTAAGCATCCTTGCCGATGCTCGTATAATCAACGGCAGAAATGCTAAAGTGAGAAAGTAACCTCTATACATGCTGTCTCACTAATCACAATATTACTGTTATTCTAAGTGAGGTGTGAACCAACCGTGTCTACTTCATCTTCAGTCATGCTGCTATTAGAACACAGTGCTACCACTTAATGAATAGCAGCAACGCTTTTGAAAGCTAATTATGTCAACTAAGATATGTCTCGGCCTAACTCATCCATTTATCACATTACTGCTCGTATACTATCTGCTGAATGCCAGGTTATGTTATCTTTCCCAATAATCATTGAAGTACACTTTTGCCTTCTTTCTACTCTCGTTAAAAGTATCTAGTTATCGTAAACTTGGTTAAGAATCTTATAGCGTTGTACTGACGTGTGTTCTGTCTCCGTTTGTAATTATTGTGGTTTGTAGCCTGCTTAAATGTGTATATCAAAATGTATACGACCATCTATAAAAAGCCTCACATTTTCCTTGAGCATGCCAGCAGCATTTATTAATAAGCATTAGTCCTTCCAAGATTCATTGCAAGTTGAGGCCATACTGTTCTGTAAACGAAATGGAATTAATATAGTCTACAAACATGTCTTGTTAACATGGACTTACATGCTTGACATGCTGACAGTTACCTGTTGAAACTAAAAGCGCGTACTTAAGACAAAGGTTAATGTAGATATACGTAATGATACAACTACTGGCAAATGCCCATCATTCAATTCATTAATCGATCCATTAACAAGCATTAGACAGCTAATATTTGAAGCAAACTCAGAAACATATATGCGTTAATTGCTAGCTGAGTATGCGCAAAGCAACTTCCGTGAGACTTAGTATCAAACCGAGAATCAGGTGTTACATACACGTCACTTCCTGTGACAGTTATCCGTAAACATATGTGCGCAATGAGTGATTGTAGTTATATGAAGTACTACTACTATTATTGATACTACTACTACTACTACTACTACTACTACTACTACTACTACTACTACTACTAATAATAATAATAATAATAAAGATAATATTAATAAATATAATCATAATAATAATAATAAAGATAATACTACTACTACTACTAATAATAATAATAATGATAATAATAATAATAATACTGTTATTATTATTATTATTATTATTATTATTGTTATTATTATTATTATTATTATTATTATTATTATTATTATTATTATTATTATTATTATTATAACGAATAATAATAATAAGGAGACACCATAATGACATAAAATTGTCGGAAAGAAGTGAGTACGGGTTATAAACAGACTCATGAATTAAATGCTGGCAAGATTGAAATGGGTAGCGTACCTTCGTCCACTTGACCAGTCAGTGAAGCGTCGATCAGGTCATATTTAGTACTAATATGCATGCATGAGTACTTATGTAAATGTACAAGCTTCATTGCTCGTGTTTGTAATACAAAATTCACGCGAACAATTACGGCTATATTCTGCAGTTAAACATATCATAAGAAAAATAAACTTCAGAGTAATCCTTCGATCTAATGAGTCCATTTGGAGCGTATAATCAGTGGTACACGTTATCGAACTCTATAAAACTATAAAACTTTCTGTATGAGAATCCCAGTCAGGAAATATCCTGAGTGAAGGAAATAGAAAGATTACAGCTTCAGACATGTTTCTGTTTTATATATATATATATATATATATATATATATATATATATATATATATATATATATATATATATATATATATATATCGTCGGCATCCGTCCGTCTTCGAGAGACGATGGTGTAGCTTCCGATTTGGGTGTCCTATCTGTACCTTCGGGAGTGGCTGACGAGTCCGACCCTTGAGTGACAGTCTCTGTTGTACTTGCTGCAGTGTATGCTGATGCTTGCTGAGGGTGTTTTTGGTTCGCCTTCCTCCTGGCTCTCTTTGCAGCGAGGTTTGTGTTTCTCATCTCCTCAGCTTTCTGAGTGCCCTGTCTGACAGCAAGACGCCACGCGGAGCGGTCGTCAGCACAGCTCTCCCAATTGTTTATGTTGATGTTGGCTGTCTTCATCTCCTTTTTGCAGATATCTTTGTAGCGCAGACGTGGCCTTCCAGTCGTTCGTGCACCTTCTACTAGCTCGCCGTACAGCAGGTCCTTGGGTATGCGGCCTGGGTCCATTCTCCTAACATGGCCTAGCCAGCGAAGGCGCCTCTCGCTGAGAATGGAGAACATGCTGTTCATGCCGGTGCATTTCAGAACCTCTGTGTTGGGAACTTTGTCCTGCCACTGGATACGCAGAATGCGCCGCAAGTATCTCAGGTGGAAGCTGTTGAGTTTCCTCACGTGACTCGCGTAGGTGGTCCATGCCTCGCTGCTGTAAAGGAGTGTGCTGAGCACGCATGCCTGGTAGACGCGCAGTTTGGTCTTCTCGGTGAGGTTGTGATTGTCCCAGACCCTCTGGTTCATTCTCGCCATAACTGCTGATGCCTTGGCAATCCGGCCATTTACATCAGTATCAACGGAGAGCGAGTTGGAGATAGTGGACCCAAGGTATGTGTAGTCCTCAACAACTTCCAGGTTGTAAACATCAATGGCGATGGTAGGAGAGGAGTCTGCGTCCTGCACCATTACATTCGTCTTCTTCAGACTGATGGTCAGTCCGAACTCCTTGCAGGCGTGGGAGAGGCGGCATACTAGATGCTGAAGTCCATCTTCCGTGTGTGATGTCAAGGCTGCATCGTCGGCGAAGAGCAATTCACGGATGAGAACCTTTGTAACTTTAGTTTTTGCACGGAGACGGGCGATGTTAAACAGCTTTCCGTCAGTCCTGGTGTGTATATACACACCCTCGCTGCACTCGCTGCAGTCCTTGAAGGCGTACTGGAGGAGAATGGAAAAGAAGATGGCAAAGAGAGTTGACGCAAGGACACAGCCTTGCTTCACTCCGCTGATGACTGGGAAGGCCTCTGATGTTGCGCCGTTGAAGCACACTGTGCTGTGCATGTTCTCGTGGAACGATGTTATGATAGCGAGCAGTCGTGGGGGGGCAGCTGTCGTAGTGAGAATATTATGTCTACAGTTGACCTGCCTGCTCAGAAGCCACACTGGGACTCGGGGTAGACTCGGGATGCTATGGTCTGCAAGCGCGCCAGGACGACACGGGCGAACGCCTTTCCAACAATACTGAGAAGAGAGATGCCCCGGTAGTTGTTGCAGTCACTGCGGTCTCCTTTGTTCTTGTATAGAGTGACAATGTTTGCATCTCGCATGTCCTGGGGGATGTGTCCTTGTCCCCAGCATAGGCAGAGGAGTTCGTGCAGAGGCTGGATTAGTGCTGGTTTCCCTATCTTTAGGACTTCAGGCGGAATGCCGTCACTCTCAGGGGCCTTCCCACATGCGAGGCAGTCGATGGCTTTGCTAAGCTCTTCCAGGGTGGGTGGTGTGTCTAGTTCCTCCAAGACTGGCAGGTCTGGGATGGCGTCTAGGGCGGTGTCCGTGACGACGTTTTGGGTTGCATACAGCTCAAGATAGTGCTCAACCCAGCGCTGCAGCTGTTTGCCCTGGTCTTTGATGACTTCGCCAGTCTTGGACTTGAGTGGGGCGATCTTTGAGGTGGGTGGGCCTGTTGCCTTCTTGATACCCTCGTACATGCCCCTTGCATTCCCGGTTTCGGCAGCTATCTGTATACTGGTGCAGAGGTTCAACCAGTAGGTGTTAGCGCAGTGACGGGCGGTCTGCTGGGCATTTTTCCTGGCAGTACTGAGGGCCTGTAATGTACCAAGGCTAGGCGCAGCCTTGTAAGGCAGGAGGGCTTTCCTCTTCGCTTCAGTGACGGGTTCCATCTCCTCCCAGCTGGCCTCATACCAGTCTGTGTTTTTGTGCTCTTTCTTCTCATAGGCAGTAATGGCTGAGTTGTACACAGCGTCTCGGAGGTGGGACCACTTGGAGTCGATGGTGTCATCAGGTGTCTCTTTGGTGAGAGCCTCGTGAAGTTTGCAGATGAACTGCTATGTCTTCTCTGGATTGCTTGCACAGCAGGTGTTGATGCGTGGGCGACCATTCTTCTTGGCGTGGTGCAGTTTCTTGGGTATTATTCGCACCTTGCTGGCCACAAGGGAGTGGTCCGTGTCGCAGTCGGCACTGTGGTAGCTGCGGGTGAGAAGGACGCTGGCTAGTTCCGCACGCCTGGTGATGACTAGATCTAGCTGGTGCCAGTGGCGGGAACGTGGGTGTCTCCATGATACCTGGTGGATCTCCTTGCATTTGAAGAAGGTGTTGCTCACACATAAGCTGTGAGTGCAGCACATCTCCAGCAGTCGCTGGCCATTCTCGTTGATTTTGCAAACTTCATGCGGGCCGAAACAGGTGTGCCATGCCTCGTAGTTAGCTCCCACTCGCGCATTGAAGTCTCCTAGTAGGTAGAGGCCCTCCGTACTGGGGATATTTGATATTGCTTGATCCAGAGCCTCGTAGAACTGGTCTTTTTCTTCTGGGTTTGAGTAGAGGGTTGGGGCATACACGCTGAAGATGTTGGCTGGGCCTGAGGATGTTGATAGCCGGAGGGCAAGGATCCTCTCAGTGCCTGATGATGGAGGCTCAATGAAGGCGACGAGGGTGTTCTTTACAGCGAAGCCGACACCAAGCTGCCTGGGTTCGTCTGATGGTTTTCCTTGCCAGAAGAAGGTGTAGTTGGCTTCCCTGATGGTGCCGCTGTCGGCCAGTCGGGTCTCTTGAAGACAGGCAATGTCGACATTCAGTCGGGAGAGTTCTCTGTCAATGACGGCAGTCTTCCGTGCGTCGTTGATCTTCTGCAGGTCAGTGGTGAGTCCAGGGCATAAGATTCTGATGTTCCAGCTTGCGAAATGAAGAGCTGGAGTCTTCTTGTTTCCTCTTTGTATCCTGCTTGGTGCAGAGTTTTTTGGCCTGCTTGTCGAGATGGTTCTCTAAGCTCCACGCACCCAGTGAAGCAGGCAGACCATGGCGGGAAGCACCTTATTGACTGGGGGCTGCCCAGCTTGAGGCGGGCGGTAGCTTCCAATGAGACATATATATATATATAGGCACACATGATCATCTGTATCGAGCGAATAGGCATTTACAACGATGTAAATTGTGTATTCATATTATAATAAATATATGTTTGCTTAGCATTTTCAAATAATAAATCTGTCCATCATGACATAATTTTTAACTTTTATCGTTTCAGAAGCTCGCTTTCAGTTTTGTAAAAGCAAAACATAATTTGATTTGCAAAGCTAAAAACAAATTTATCCATATTTTCACAAAGTCTTCTACTTTGTTAGGATTCATATATTACTATCTATTCCTAATTGTTTATACTCATATTGCTTTACTAATGTTTATAATTAGATCAAATTATCTCTTTTCCAGGTTTTCTTTTCTAAAATCATTTTGAAACACTGTTGATAGTTGTAATAATTACCTGCATACATTAAAAGGCAACATAAATGAACTGACATATGTACATGTCAGCTGAATGAAACAATGTAATATTGGCGTTGGATAACATAAATGCCGAGGTTGTGCAATTCGTCATGTTCCGGATGGTCTCTGTCATTTTACACTACATCTATCACTCTGAGATATCTATGGGTGTGGAAAAATATCACAAATGTTAAACAGGATAACAGAAGACATGGAGAATTTTATAGCAAGAATGTCATGAAATCGTTCAGCGAGGTAATAACGTTTAGAAAAAAATCAATGCATTTGTTTTTTTATAATAGATATAATGGTAGCTTTTTACGCATATACAGCTCGCCCTGATAGATGGTGCATCAGAAACCAGTACAAGAATTTGAACGTATGATTAATTTTCCCAAATAATAACAAAAACTCTTTCATCTGTTTTTTATTTTATTTTGATGGTATTAAAAAGATATATCATTTCAAACTGCAGAAATATAGTTTATGATTATAGAATCCCTGTATAATTTAGTCTTCTAAACAGATGTACGAATCAATTAATATCGGCATATTAAAAGCGAGCCTACCGATATACTAAGTACAGCAAGAGATTAGAAGAAAAGATATTTAATATCTACCGTATATTACATGAAATACCCTTCAATTTAGTTGAATGCATCAATACTTCTGTCATTTGAGAACATGCCTATTTTTACTTCACTTTAATGTGATGTTCCAACAAAACTTCACATATCAAAGTTATTAATTTTTCATGGATTTTCATCTGTTAATGGTAGGATTATAGAGGTCCTATCATTGATCACATACTACATTACTCGAGGGAAAATATCAAGTCAAACTACTATGAAGGCATCGCTTTAATACTTTGGTCATTGCTAAGTTTTCTCGACACTATGAAAACTTTTAATACGAAATACATGAATACCATTAAAAATACATTTCATTCATATTTATTCTCCAGAATTTTATCCCTCCTTCAACGTATTTGCTGTTGGTTTCTAAAAGATAATAATTACTGATTTAAAAATTAAAAAACAACAGTTTCATATCCTTACATTCGTGATTTGAAGACGCCACAAAATCCACGGGAAATACTAAACCAATAGCAGCCTGGCTTTTTCCTTCAAGGAATTTATCTGTTAAATTCAATTATTGGACATGTCATTAACCAAAACAAGCCTTTATAAATATTTTATTTAGCGTTACTTTAATTGTATCTTCAGAATGAGAAAGAGACATACATGTCCAACGTCTAACAATGGAGAAATGGTTTTGCACCAAAACAAGAACCGCGTAATCAACCCCCCCCCCCCGCTCTCTCTCTCTCTCTCTCTCTCTCTCTCTCTCTCTCTCTCTCTCTCTCTCTCTCTCTATGTATGTATGTACGTACGTACGCACGCACGCACGCACGCACGCACGCACGCACGCACGTACGTATGTATGTATGTATGTATGTATGTATGTATGTATGTATGTATGTATGTATGTATGTATGTATGTATGTATGTATGTATGGATGGATGGATGGATGTATGGATGGATGGATGGGTGGATTGGATGGATGGATGGATGGATGGTGGGTGGGTAGGTGGATTAATGGATGGATGGATTGATAATAAAAAACAGACTTTAACGATATTGATTTGCTTGTTAGCACTTTTGGGGGTTTCAGGGTTTGTTTTATTTCTGCAGTCAAACAAGAACATGCATTTGTTGGCAAGCTGGCCATCTATTTTAGTAACAGAGTATGTACCATAATTTCGATTGTCACTTAATTTCGGGTTTCAATCAATATTGATCAAGGGCTGATTTCTCATTTGTCTTCAGACGTGATCGGGATAAGAGTTAACATCATTCCCTATTTTTTTATTATTATATTTCATGAATAATATTTCTTATAAATGTATACGATTTATCGTAAATTGTAATAGGTAATTGATACTGTATGGGTGACACATACTATGCAATTGCAACAATTCATTTCAGATAAATCACAAGGAACCACTTTTGGAAAACCGATTATAAAATGTTAATACGTTATACCTATTTTTACTTGTTTGGGGAGAGAAAGGACTAAGAAAGGAAATACCGATGAATGACTTATATAAGAGCAGGTATACTCACAAGTTGTAACATAAGTAAGTGTCAAAGTGATTCAACAATATGACGATACTATTCTTCTCTCATTGACATATTATAATATCTCATCATGAAATATACAATAAAACTGATGATTATTGATTGAAGTAGGTGACGTAATTTTCCAGCTGGTCACAAACCCATATTTAGCCTTTGTACCAGATTACATTGATTATGAAATGAAAGTGTTTTGTCTTTCGAAGGTAAGCGCTGTTCATGTTTTACTGATTAAAAAAAAATTACAGCGCATTTGTCCAGTGTAGGGACCTGAACAAGTAATCAACCGAAGTTCCCTTTTTATTTGAAGTAAACAGCTGTTGTGTTAAAGCGGTCACGAAATGAAATTATCTTGTGTTGTGAAGTAAGCAGCTATTCGCAATTAATTAGCAATACAAACGAACTAACTTTATATTGTGAAGTAAGCAGCTGTTTCCGTTTAAGTGGTAATGAAATGAAAGCACCTGTGTGTTGTGAAGCAAACAGCAGTTCGCGTCTAACCGTTAAAGCTTTTTCTTGTGAAGTAAGCCGCAGTTTGCGTTTAAGCGCTAATATTTCGTAAAATGGGAAAACACAGACGTCATCGTAAATTACTTTTCATCAAATTATGAAGGCAGGTCATGTACATATTAATCACGTTTGTAAACGAACCAAGTTTACAATGGAATCAAAACACCATTAAAACGAAATAGGGGACAATAAATACTCGTCTGGGATCTAATTACTAGTAATGTTATGGAGCGATAGCATGAGCTGGGTAATAAGTAGTTTCAGTATCAAAGGGCAACAGCAACAGCACACGTATTCGTTGTCTCAACATCATCAAAGAAAAGCAAAATATTTTAAAACTGTTATTTGCACGTGAACTTGACACGCTTATCGTCCTTTTCCATTCACGTCTGAAACAAAATCGAAACGATTACCTTATTCACTCTTCCATATGGTACCAAAAGCTGCTGATAATGGGATCAAATAGGTCCAGTCATCCGAAGCAGCCATAAAATAAACATTATCAATAAATAGTGCATATTTATGGGGGTTTTTTTTAATATAGAAAAAGGAAATATTTTATTATCACGAGTGAAATGTCCTTATATCTACTAAACCAATCGTAGATTTCATTTATATCATATTTTCAAGTTAAAACGCTTCGATTTTTATTCATATACATTTTTCTTTATTTTGTGCCAATATGATTAACAGCTAGTTTACGACATCAATAAAAAGAAGTTACGATATTTACAATAATTTCATGACAGCAAGCGTTTACATATTTGCTTTGTATAAAAACTCTTTCAAGTTGTGTATTTTCACAAAATGATGACTGTTTTCATACGAAACTGAAGAACTTTTGGTTCTTTATTTTGTTTGTTTATGCATTCAGACGTGACATTATAGTTTTACAGGCTTGCAATCCAGCTCCGTAACAGATGTTCCACAAAAATTTAGATTGAAATGAAATTTCCATCTGTGATCAACACCCATTCATTCCGGATCTATCCATTATCTATATACATCATTATATTTGTACTAAGAGATGGAATAGCCATTAAAATAATGTTGGTACAATGTATTTAATCAAGTTTACTCTATACAAATGTGTCCATTTGTCGTATAGTTGTGTAATGGCGATACAATATCGAAAAGCAACCGTTATTCCATGTTCAGTAAGAATGTACACTATTCGCGCAGAGAACTAATTAAACAAGTTAATGCTTTAATCCTACATTTTTGGTTCTAAGTATAAATAAATGTACGTCAGAGGGTCTACATATTGTCATGAATAGGAGGGAGAGGGATAGGGGACCCAGGTGATATAAGTATAAATGTAGAAAAGCAGATTCGAATAGCATCCAAAGGGCATATATATATATATATATATATATATATATATATATATATATATATATATATATATATATATATATATATATATATATATATATATATTACCTAAATGGAGAAAACGTAGTTGCAGATGTATTAACAATATTATCGTTACTGTGGCGGTATCGTTTTTCTTCCACTGATATATTTCCGTATCTAATTATGAAGTATTTAATAATTAATATTATCTGGAATGGTCGACAAACGCCCATTCGGGTTTTAACTTTGCAGGTTATATATATATATATATATATATATATATATATATATATATATATATATATATATATATATATATATATATAACCTGCAAAGTTAAAACCCGAATGGGCGTTTGTCGACCATTCCAGATAATATTAATATATATATATATATATATATATATATATATATATATATATATATATATATATATATATATATAACATGCAGCTAATTTATGAGGGCCCAGGATGGATTCGTCGCATTTTTCAAACACAAAAACGCTCAACGTAAGTAGAATATGTTTAAATTGTACCTTCTGTATTCGCTTATACATCGGATCCAGCTAAAAACATCACAGATCACTATATACCGTTGCATAATACGGCTGCATATAGAAGACCATGCGGATTGCTAGGAGTAATCAGTGACACCACTAACGTTGATTCTGATCTTCATTTACAGAGTGATTTTACCGATCGGTATCTAGTTGGACCTAGCGTTAATAGAGTATAGACGATAGAAATGGTTCTCCCCAAGCACAGTATCCCTATTCTCTCAAGTGTTGAAAGTAATTATCTTCAGACGTTTTCTAACATTTCATTTTCTCTGTAGGCTGTATCTCCACAGTCGACCCATGTCCCTGGATTCATAGCCGACTTATTGCTTTAGGCCGAAATAATATCAAAGAGGTTGAGGCATTTCTTTATTATTCGCATCACGAGACATTTCGTTATTGTGGCAAAAGGTATTGAACTTTCATCAGGACTGATACATGTGTACTACCCCAAAGGACATCAGCCTCTGCGATCTACAAATACGCTATATTCAGTTGGTAATAGACTCCAGTCTATAGAGGTTTAGAGAGATTAGTTTAATATAAGAATATGCCATTGCCCTTTCTATATTATGGTTTATATTGTAGTTATGATCTTTATATCTATCCATGAGTCTGCCTTTAGTTAAAGTAATCCCATTAGGTCGACCAGACTAGCACAAGAGACGTCATATATATGTGGTGTGTGGTTTGGATTTTTAACATAGCTTTAACATTTTTCAGTAATATGGCTACAATGTATGCAGTGTGGTAGTTTATAAAGATGCCTAGCACCGGGACATCTGGTCGCAGACATCTAATCTAGTATGATGCCCTACTCACTTTTCAGTTATTGCTACGATGTATGCAGTGTAACAATTTGTAATGATGCCTATAGCACTGGGACGTCTGATCGTAGACAGTATGATGCCCCCACGTAGTCATATTATCTTGACACCAGACTGACCAGTCCTTACACTAATCTATTTATGCTGAGCGCCAAGCGAGGCAGCTGTTAGTACCATTCTTGTAAGTCTTTGGTATGAGTCGGTCGGGGATCGAATCCACGACCTCCCGCATCAAAAGCGGACGCTCTAACCTCTAGACCAGCGGAGCGGTACATGCATGAAAATAAAGTAAAGCAGATCATGCGTTGTATCTGTATGTATGTATGTATGTATGTATGTATGTATGTATGTATGTATGTATGTATGTATGTATGTATGTATGTATGTATGTATGTATGTATGTATGTATGTATGTATGTATGTATGTGTGTGTGTGTGTGTGTGTGTGTGTGTGTGTGTGTGTGTGTGTGTGTGTGTGTGTGTATGTATGTATGTATGTGTGTGTGTATGTGTGTGTGTGTGTATGTGTGTGTATGTATGTGTGTGTGTATGTGTGTGTGTGTGTGTGTATGTATGTATCAATAAATAATTTCGTTTCTCAGAATCACTTTAACGTTAGGTTTATAATACCAAATCTTCAATATCTTAACATTCATGTATCAGTGCACTACATTCAATCATAAGCAATTGATGTATAAAAAATTGATATAATCAGTAATAACTAAAACTGTATTGTATCCCCTAGTCCTTTAATAATGACCAGTTAATAGCTGGGGTTTTTAACTTTGCTCAAGGGCATTGCCGGAATCACAGAAATTCTGTAACGTTCTCTTGAAGTAAAATTACCCCAAAATCCTTCCCGTATTGATGAATTCATCCATACTATATCTGCATTGAAATGACTTCTGATGTAAATATTGTACATCTCCGTCTGACTAGAAGATCTATAAGACGTCTCTATCTATTTAATTCACCCTAGTGCGTAAATAAAGTTCCTCGGGTTATGTTTAGTAAGGCTTTCATGAGCCACTAATTAAAAATATGAAAGTTATAGTATGTTTGACGTATTATTATTATTATTGATTGCTGAATTCTTAGAACTGGAAGGATCTATAAATAGAAATGCAATTTTCATTTCTCTTTGATACAACCGTTCCGGTGGTCTAGTGGATAGAGCGTCTGCCGCGGAAGCGGGAGGTCGTGGGTTCGATCCGCGGCTGATCCATTACAAAGGCTTACAAAAATGGTACTAACAGCTGCCTCTCTTGGCGCTCAGCATTAAGTTATTAGTGTTAGGACTGGTCGGCCTGGTGTCAGGATAATGCGACTGGGTGGAAAAACATGCTACATGTTTGCAGCATGATGCCCCAGTGCTAGACATCACTATAAACTTCCTCACTGCAGACATCGTAGCAATATGGCTGAAATATTGTTGAAGCTACGTTAAAACACCTAATCAAACAAACAAACAAATAAAAATTCTCTTTGATAAAATATATCGGCAGTTGTTTTGAGCTTGGTATTCATTGGACGTGCATCAACGCTAACTTTGTCGCACGAGTCGCATTATGATGGATTTACCATGAGGAAGGCTTGAACAGGGAAGGACTTAGACGAAACACTGGCATTTTTAGTTAGGCGGGTTTCGTCAGAAGACTCGATCTTTTTCCATGCAAATAAGTCGAAAAGTTTTACATGTATACAAATATGTCATGGAAATAAGATCTTCTTCAAAGACAAAATATGCGAGTAGAGGACGAAGTGTGCACATATTATTTATTTAATTGTATAATTTGCTTCATAAACATATTTGGACAAATTAAATAGAAC
The DNA here is from genome assembly GCA_030141615.1 of Unio pictorum. Lineage (NCBI taxonomy): Eukaryota > Metazoa > Mollusca > Bivalvia > Unionida > Unionidae > Unio > Unio pictorum. Next base: position 3,192,421 of record JARLTB010000113.1, read on the forward strand.
TTTCGCATTACAGCTTGCAATGTATCAATACATTTAAGCATACTTTTGTGTCTGTAATAAGTTTTCTTTTGGAATCAAGTACTCTATGCTAAACTAGATATAGCAGCAGAAAATGAGCTTAGTCATCGAGTTTACCTTTATTTGAAGTTGTATGGTTCATTGCATGTCTGTCTGTCTGTATGTATGTCTGTGCATGTCTGTCTGTATGTATGTCTGTCTGTCTGTCTATCTATCTATCTATCTATCTATCTATCTATCTATCTATCTATCTATCTATCTATCTATCTATCTATCTGTCTGTCTGTCTGTCTGTCTGTCTGTCTGTCTGTCTACCTATCTACCTACCTACATACCTACCCACCCACCCATCCATCCATCCATCCATCCATCCATCTGTCTCTCTGTCTGTCTATCTATCTAACTAACTACCTACCTACCTAACTCTCTCTCTCTCTCTCTCTCTCTCTCTCTCTCTCTCTCTCTCTCTCTCTCTCTCTCTCTCTCTATATATATATATATATATATATATATATATATATATCTACTTACCTACCTACCTACCTGTCTGTCTGTCTGTCTGTCTGTCCGTCCGTCCGTCCGTCCATCCATCCATCCATCCATCCATTTGGTTGCATGAAGTTGTTGCCAGCTGAGCGTAATTATTCAGTTACCGAGGTGCTATCGGTATGGGCGAGAGTTTATTCTTGCTTATTTGACCCAAGATAAATTGACAAATGGTCGTTTAATCTGATGGTCATTATTTCTTCATAAATATTATGTCCAATATTATGTTCAATTGCGTTATATTATGGGAAGTGCCACGGCAGGAGCAGATTGTCTGAGTATACTGATTGGTTCTGATATGAAATGGTCATCTGAGGACGTGTAAACAATAACTTGGACGCAGCCTCAAATTTCGGAAAGCAAAACCCAGATTTTTTATATTAAAAAGGGGCCTAACTTTGTAACCTCTCTCTCTCTCTCTCTCTCTCTCTCTCTCTCTCTCTCTCTCTCTCTCTCTCTCTCTCTTGAGCTATGGGTTCTCTTTTACGCAACTTGTTTAATAAGACAGCAAATGGTAATAATAATCAATTAATTTGATGCGACATACATAATTGAACCATAATCTTGAGAGACAAACTGGGAAACGCGTTCAAACATATAGCGTGACTGAAAACATCTGGATCCCCAGAGCTGAATAAACAAATAAGGGTAAATTGCTAGTATTCAACTTAAATGAAATCTCCAGGCACGTGGTTCTTTTACGTTAAATTGATGATGGCAACATTAACAATGTAGAAATTCAAACTTATTTAGCGCTCAATTAGCACTAAATGTAAATATCGGTAAACCGCACACGATATAGTGCTAACTTGTGCTACTGACTCTTTGATTTGATTCGGTAATGAGATAAGAACCGTTTTAAAATGTCCTCTATAAGGGTATGGGTCACGTGCTAGAGGCAAAGGTTTTAGAGGCCACTGCCTGTCACCTATTCTCAACCCTTTGTATTTATTTACACAGCAAGTATAAACTTCCTAATCGGATATATTGCAGAAGCAATCCAAATGAATCTTATTTAATAAAAAGGTCTGATGGATAAAATATTGATACTAGAAAGAATTGATATTTTAGGATGAGAACGGCAAAACAAAATCAGATGTCAGTAATGACAGAAAAAAATGACACATTCCCTATCCTTTAACCCCACCTTCCACGCTCATCATCACCACTTATTTCAATACTATAGAAGCAGCTGGTGCCTCCACACTAAACACTATACCATTTTAAAAGAAAAGCATGATATATAAAAAGAGAAGAAAGAGGTGCGTGCATGCATGTTGATATGCACAAACAAATGCACATCAGCAGGTACAATCTCATATAAGATATAAAAAAGAGAAGAAAAAGGTGTATGTATGCATGTTGATATGGACGTCAGCAGGTACAATCTCATATGAAATATAAAACAAGAGACGAAAGAGGTCTGTGCATGCATGCTGATATGCACAAACAAATGCACGTCAGCAGGTACAATCTCATATGAGATATAAAACAAGAGACTGAAGAGGTCTGTGTGTGCATGCTGATGTGCACAAACAAATGCATGTCAACAGGTACAATCTCATATGAGATATAAAACAAGAGAAGAAAGAGATCTGTGCATGCATGCTGATATGCACAAACAAATGCACGTCAACAGGTACAATCTCATATGAAATATAAAACAAGAGAAGAAAGAGATCTGTGCATGCATGCTGATATGCACAAACAAATGCACGTCAACAGGTACAATCTCATATGAGATATAAAACAAGAGACTAAAGAGGTCTGTGCATGCATGCTGATATGCACAAACAAATGCATGTCAGCAGGTACAATGTCATATTGCCACTGCTGCATGCTAAGGTTAAAAGTTTTTTCAAATACCCTTTCCAATCACGATAGACTGTATCACAAATAGGTACTCTATATAAGGACAGTTTTTGCTTTAAAATCAACAAATCATGCTCGATTAACCGAATTTCCGAAGCTACGAAAAAAGAAGACAACCATTCTTCCTTGTTCAGCATGATATATAACATTTAATTGGAACGTTTAAGGATCCGAACAGTTACTTAGTTCTCTGACAAGCTCGACATTTTCAATAATCCGACATCTAATGTTTTGGATTTTGTTTGGAGGCCATGATGCATAATGACCACATAGATCGAATTTCAGAAATACAGCCTATACTCGCGTATAAGCCGAATCAAACTGCAAGCGAAATTGATACTGATCTGCCATAGTATTTTGCATCTGCAAGTCATGATATCTAATGATTATTTTACTGATTACTCTCAACAAATTGCACAGATCAAAGTCAGATGGGGTACAAAGTGACGGTAGATCTGGGTCTGTGTAATTTGCAAAATGACTCGACTTATAAGCGATTATATATGGTATAGAATTTCTGTTCAGTTAATCTCTTTTAATAATCAGGCGCGTGGTTACGAGAAATAAGGTCGCAATTACGAAATATCTAACTTATAATAATGAGATAGTTAATCCTAATTACGATTCACAAACTAGTAGTAATAAAGTATCTAACTCCTTATGAGATGGTTAATTGACAATTGCGAGATAAAATGATTTCGATATGACATTAACCGGCTTCCGTAAGAACGTATTATAGACGTTATAGAAATTCAAAATAAAAATCAGGCGACTATCTTGTTGACAGCAAACTGAAATTAGTCCTTTATTATGTTAAACAGTAATAATGCCTTTTCACTTGTTACTACTTCAAGTACTACCATAATCACACTCCAGTATTAAAAACAGCACCACCACCCCCATAACTCTACAAATTCCGCCACCATGACCACTATGAATAGATACTAGTATCATCAGTACCTCGCTATTAGTATTACTATAAAAAAGTCACCGCTACTGATATTACAATCACAACCACCACCACTGATATGATCATTACCACACCCACTAATAATAATAATAATAATAATAATAATAATAATAATAATAATAATAATAATAATAATAATAATAATAATAATAATAATAATGATAATAACGTTTTGTATTTTTGACGGGAAAGAGTGCTTTACATTTTACAATATAATTTTGTCACTTTAAATACATGGTAGCATGGCTGTATACAAGTGATTGAAGTGGAATTTCGAAATTGTAGAGAGAAAGAAAACTTTTGAGTGGGATCTAAAGTGACATTTCATTTTGCTCTGTTTGTGATTCACTTTGCTTTTATTGGCAGCTTTGATGGCTTGAAAAATTTCCAATACAACAAAAATGACAAGGGTGCAACTTTTAGACATTTTAATTCCCGAGTGTAATCGAAAATTAGTGACTTAAAACATTAATGTCCGAAGTCTATAAAATTGTGACTTTATGCTTGAATAGATTTGACATGCTGCAAAAAAAATATTCCACCATACAATCTGTAAAGGGAGGGTGTTAACATGCTACCATGTAAACAAAGAACGAAGGTACATGGAAGAATACGCACCCAAGCGTGGACCATAGTCATATTTTACTGGTCAATGCCCACTATTCCAGTATAGAAAAAATAGCCAGTTTCATTTACTCGGATTTCATCCATATTTCTGTGTTCAAATTTAGGATCATTCTTGTCCTATTATTTGATAACAACTCATAAAATAGGGGAAATAAGAGAAAAGGACCTGAATGTAACATTTTAAAATAAAACAATATCGACTTGAAAATGGTGTATATGTACATAAGGGTTTACGGGAATGAGAAATTTGATGATGATCAATTTTGAGCTTTTTCTATGTAAACGTTGATAGATGCGTGCAATAACGTTTTCACTTGTGATGTCATACTGCTTTCCATAGGTCTTACCACTAGCTTTACATAAGTAGGAGTAGACGACAACTTAGTAAAAGTGGTCGGTGTTAACTGGTTGATAAAGAAGATAACAAATAAAAATATTCAAAAGCCTAAATAGAATTTTACGTATATGCTGTCAACACAATAAATAGGCATATGACGGCAATCGTATTTTAAAAAAGAATATAACATGAAAATTAATCTTCCAAGAATAAATGTATAAAGGATACTTCATTTAACACCAATCCCATCACTCTCATCCCCATACAAATTACTATAATAACAATAATTTTGATAATAATAATAATAATAATAATAATAATAATAATAATAATAATAATAATAATAATATCATAATAATAATATCTGTTAAACCCTTCGTTCCTCTGCTAAAAGGAAATGTAAAGTTTATTTCAAATTTGTTTGAACTCATTGCTCTGCCAAATAATTGCTTCGAACACGCGTACAAATCAATAAGACAACGGTCTATCGATAAGTGTCAATCATTTATTAGTTATAGGTAATTCCAACAGCAGCTAAACAATGATACAGCAGCATACGTGTAAATAATGACATCATCGTCCTTGTTTAGGCGCATGTGCCGATCAGCAGAGGACACGACATACACACCGATGCGTGTTATCGACGAGACTTGGACAGAATTACGTTTTTTTTTTTCTTTCTTTCGCTTCTTTACCGACAAGACTTAGATATCTAAGTGTGTTTCTCGAGTCCTAAGTATCGAGACATGGACACCGAAATGTGTTTATATGAGGCCTAACATAGGAATGGTACCATAACATTTATCCATATTGATACATTTACCGCATTTTATTAAAGTTTCAAAAAACTTTCGATACATAGCTGTGTTTATACAGTTTTGTTAAATAAGTATTAAACTTGTAAAGGCTTTGGTATGGAAATGATGAGATGGTTCACAGTTGATGGGTAGAAAGTAGATCTACTCACAAATCCTTTGCTTCGTAAGAACAAAATCGTTTGTGCACACATACCATATGGCATGACGTTTTTGATCTTTGTATTTATGTCTAGGTACAAATACTGCTCTCACGTTCTTCTAACCCTCAAAGTCAATAACGCAACTTTCGAAAACAACGTCTCTACACGCCTGCATACTTGTGTATGTTTGTTAGCGTTTGAGACACGCGAGTGCGCGTTCACAAGCATCATCATAAACATACCACTGATCAAATCTGTTACGATCTTTCAATCTCCACAACCTACGTTACTAGTGCTATTACATTCCAGCAAGGATCAGAGGCGTAGCTATGACATTTTGCGCCCGGGGACGAACTATAAAATTGGCGCCCCAGCCCCCTCCCCGTTTAATCATATTTTTCTATGACCGATTTATTACCCTTGTTTACTTATTATAATGTAACGTTGTAAGCCTCATTCTGGCGCCCCTGTACCTTGGCGCCCGGGAACATATGTACCCCCTGCACCCCCTAGCTACGCCTCTGGCAAGAATGCATGTAACATATGGAGATGTGTGTTTGCCTTTTAATCTGATTGGTAAACCAATTTTATTTACCAAAACAAAATCGTTTTATCATTTTTAGATCTTGAGAAAATGAGTTGAGCATTCTGGTTTGTTACTTTGTAAGCTATTAAAACTTTGAAAAGTCATATGTTGATTTGTTTCTCTTTAGGCTATTCTAAAGTAGAAAACTCATGTTGATTTGTTTCTTTTTAGGCTTTTCAAAAGTGGAAATATATGTTCATTGTCTCTTTTTAGGCTATTGAAAAGTGGAAAAGTCATATTTTGATTTGTTTCTATTTAGGCTATTCAAAAGTGGAAAAATCGTATGTTGATTTTTCTCGTTATAGTTATTGAAAAGTGAAAAAAAAATCATTTTTAGGATATTTAAACGTTGAAAAAAGCATATTGTGGAATGTTTATTTTGGCATTCTTAATAATGGAAGAATTCACATAATTTGCTTTCATAGCATAAATAATCTCTTAAATATATTTTGTCTGAGAGCAATAACAATCATCAACAATGTACTCTCTCTCTCTCTCTCTCTCTCTCTCTCTCTACACACACACACACACACACACACACACACACACACACACACAGAGGCATCATATAGATTACGATGCTTATTATATAGAGGTAAGCGTCCAAAACATTTACAAATAACGTTCAGCTCTTAAAGATCCATATTAGATTCATCTTTCATAGTCTTCTGTCTTTAAAATATATAGCCAGACAAAGGTCGTAGTAGCTAGTCATCCTAAGGAGGTGGTTATGCAAATTAGAGTCATAACGATATCGTGATACGTTTGTTAATTAATTATACCTTCATATTTAAAACATCAATCATATCAGAACACCTGTATTGCAAACGAACTTGTTGTAGTTATGTACTGTCGAACTATATATAATAATTTAATTATTATGTCATCATTCCATTTTTTCGGTTTGATATTTGTTATAATTTACCCGTTCACGTTTACATACCACGAATATTATGAAATATATAGATAGCCTGTATTTGTGTTAACATCTGTATATCGACTGATACTAAACAGGAATTAAAAGGTAAAGTATGCTGATTTGTATCTGCTTTGATCGCAAGAATGGCTTCGTCATGCCAAGGAAATAGGAGCTAAGTTAGATTCCCAAGAACACACCAACTAAGCCAACCTTGGCCAGACTGGGCGGTGTCGAAACCAATATGCTTAGATTACCAGGCTGAAGCTCTCAGAAATAAGTTTTCTCGATAGTATATTGATTAATCGAAGGTATAAATGATTGTCGCTATCCTCTATTCACAAGCTCCCAAATATGTTTTGTGTGTGTTTGTGTTTGGTTTCTTTATATACCATGATGAACATAATTTACAACATGGCCAAACGATATGATTTGGTTACAAGATATTATTTACCATGTTGCAAGTCTATGCTCTGAAATTTAAAGTTTCGTTTTCCTTTTTACCAGTCTAAGTAAACGCCCCATTCGAGACCTTTCATATTGAAGTGCGTTGACATGACTACAAGCATGATTATATCTGAAAATAGATCTCAACTAATTCAATGAAACAACCCCAAGATTATTTCGATTCAAACTACTTTCCTTATAATCCGCAATGACTCGCCATATAATCCACAAGTATATTAGTGTAGAAATACGGTATTCGGATGAATCAGCATAATCCCTCAGTGCCAGAAGTTTCCTCGTTTTGCACTCAGTGACATTCTTACTGGTTATATTGGAAAATAAGAATGTGGGTTCACCTACCAAAATTGAATCTGAAATACACAACACAAATAATACACTGGGATTAGTATTGAATCCATACAAATCTATGTTTCTGATACGCATGACACTTTGCAAAGTGTAAATTCAAAACCAAACATAAACTGCGCTCCTGGAACCCGAGTTAACTAATAGGTATATTCGATATCGAACAGAAGGACAATGTCAATCCTTAATTACATCCTTTGTCTCCTTTTATTCCATAATCATATTATGTTACTCTAAATCATCGAAATCTGATAGATCATATCAAAGTGATCGTAGTTCCTTGAAGACTGGTTTCGCAATTCTCTTCTTTCTTGATTGACTATTACTGTTATTAATTTTTCAATACCGGGAACCATGCGAGAAGACTCACCGTATGAACAATACGGAAGAATGGGAACTACCCAATAAATAGGTGAACATAAAATAGATTATTTATGGGTTTGGCTGGCCAGGATTGATAAGTAACGTAAAATGTGAGCATAAATAATCTTTTGAGAGTTAATAGTAGTTGTAACCAAACACAGATATAGGGACAATGCTCTATTGATGGAATTACAGTCTTTTTACAGACTTGAGCTTGAAGATGGCATCGCTGAAATTGGTACCTGGCGCTTTGGTGCGAAGTTTAAACGCAGGTACATCCAAACGATGATGTGGCTTGCATGGTTTTCAATATACAGAAGCTCACGTTAATGATATGTCTATACTGAGAAATGTAAGTTTGATATTGAGCATCAGAAATGCAGGGTTATTAAATTTTTAATATCACGATGTTTCCGTAGGTTTACTATGGAAGCTGATTTTAGTACCACGATTCGAGTCATCCTATGGCCTGAATTATGTTAAGTTGTTTACTTCGTGTTGGAAAAAAACCCACTGCCGCCAAGGATATGCCGTTGAATAAAATCCAGTTTCAATTGATCTGCACATCAAAACGTTTTCGCATCACCCAAAACAATCGTTTGAGATTTTCGAGGCATATTGGTATTTGTACCGTGTTGTATGAATACATTTCAGAATAGTCATTCTCTCTCTCTCTCTCTCTCTCTCTCTCTCTCTCTCTCTCTCTCTCTCTCTCTCTCTCTCTCTCTCTCTCTCTCTCTCTCTCTCCAGAAATGCGTTTAAAACGAGGGCCAAACTCGGTAATTATTGATTTGAAAATCTAGACTATAATTTGAAACACCAATACCAAACATGGTCTTTAATTCTTTAACGCTTTAAAAACAAAGACCAAGAAAGGTTACTTTTATAAGACATTTTATATCTGTATTTAACGTTGATCAAACAGAACCTTTTAAAGATTAAGTATATATAATTTTGTATGAGAAATTGAAGTAGTGATAGAGAGATGCTATGCTCCGAGCCTCCAGTCAGCGATGCCGACAGTTAAATTAATCAATACACAAAATGTGAAATTCAAATCAACAACAATTTAATATCATTCAATAACCGATGGTAATTTCTCAGAGAAATAAAAATTTCAAACCATATCACTCGTCTTTCACTCGACAAGTGACGGCACATGTCATCGTCTGACTTAGTGTGATAGATTTTCCTCCTGTCCTGTGTTTCTACTCATCTGTATGATGCTTCTCTGGACTCGTACTCTAAATCCCTCCAATCCGTCTAACTTCTGCTTCTTTTCTGCCCTTTTATTTGTCTCCAGAAATTCGGGACCAACTGCACTAGAGTTTTTCCCTCTGTCTCTTACCGTTTCTTCGGTCCATAAAAGTTTCCTGTACGAACATACAAAGACATTAGCACAGCATATTCCCCTAGCTATCTAAACTCACACTAAACAACAATATCATCAGATACGCCATTACCTTCTTTCATGCACATCGAACTACCCATTCTCTCGAATATGATGTACCCCGTATATATATATATATATATATATATATATATATATATATATATATATATATATATATATATATATATATATATATATATATATATTCTCACTGTGATTATACAGAAGAATATTACATGAATAAATGCACGAGATTACTACGAATTAACCAAAAAGCGAATACCAATATTAATTCTTTACATAAAGACTGTTCATATCACAAAATATGCATGTAGATCAAACACTACGAATTAATCAAACCGTACAAGTGGCAATTCAACGTGCTAAAGTATACATGATGCAATAATTAAATTACGATTACTTTGCCGTAATATATTACAACAATCGAGCAAATAATCACTGACCTGTACTGAAGCTCCTTGTAATTCCCAGAATAACAATTCTCGCCAATTTCAACTGACGTCGGAGTAGCTTATCTTCTCTTATAATTCCCGCAAAGATGGTTTAGCGTTTAATTCTCAAGATAATATACTTTAGCTTGCGATTCTAATGTTGGCCACGCCTTGCTCAATTTCGAGTGGATGTAAATTCACATAATTATCAGACACTGTCCCCTCCCCAACAGTCTGTCAAGGGTTGGTTTATGACACCACTTGATGTTTCTTTGATCTAAACACAGGAGTTTATCACTTACCTGTGAATCATGTTATGGCAATGTTATGTAACTGGCTTGGCAAAACTAAGGCACCAGTCACTAGTTCATATGGCCAAGTCAAATAACTAGCTGGACACCTCATTGTATATATATATCAGATTAGTATATTAGTATATACGCATGGAAAGCTAGGGGTGTCACTAATCCAACTTCTTAATTCTCATTTTATACAGATAATAATAATCTATATTCAATGACACACCAACATTTAACACAAGAACTCTTACAATTAATGATTATTGTAACTTCTTAGGAAATAATGGAAAGAAACATAAAGCATAAAATTCATGCACTTCATCTTTCGGTTAAATTCTACCCAACAATATCAAAATTAAAATATTATTACATTCCTTTCTTGTAAATTCTGGTTCATCATTGGAAATCACTTCGATATATTTATTTTGAATGAAATATGTCAACAGCATATTCAAGCCATCAAAAGAATATTATTTAATATGACGAATTAGAGATGTAGAAAAAAATATATTGATTTTACAGAATGAAAACATAAGCAGAACTGCAAAGTGTTTTCTTTCTTTTTTGTATTTGTATCTGCTTTCATTCCATTGATATACGGTCTCATTATTGCATCAAACACTTTACTTATTGATTATATCTTCGAGAACGTCAGGATCGACATGTTGCGGCATTTATAACTGCTTAATGCAAATAGTGTGTTTTAATTGTATATACATCGAAAACGTCTGCACAAAACACACTCACACTTTTGTACGTCTTTAATTTGTATTCCAGGTTTAAACAATTTATTTCCAGTCCAGTTATCCGTAATAACCGTATTTTTTCCAGTCATTTCTTTCTTCCGTGATGATCACGTCTGAAAGTATGACCTGCATGAGGCAGTAGTCACATGATCTATATTTGGTATGCAAATCTACTTTAGCACCCTTTGTCTAAATCTTCACCCGTGTGCAATCGACTAATTATTCATCCTAGTGTGTCTACATGTTGGGTTTTTTCCTTCAAGTCATAAAAACAGCTTTGACACTGTTGCCTAACTCGGGTGGATCTGTTTACAGAAGACATAGGGTGGTGTTCATTCCTTTTCACATGTATTAATTAACTATATTCTGCTTATGAACTAATTAAGTTAATACTGTTAAGTGAAAAGATAACATTTTATTGAACTATCAGAAAAGAAAAGCACTGCACGTCTCACACAAGTCAAAAAAGAAAATGCGAAAACGTTCAATTGCATGGGTAGACACAATACAAAAAACAGCAATGTCAGAGCCAAGATCCTATTCTCAGAATCTCGATAAACGATCGTTTTGGCGACCAGGCACTATACAGACCGTCCCATCAGTCTCCATGGTTATTGATACGAATACCGTGGTAGAGTTCAGCCTTAGAAACGACGGACTGGATTCTCTCTCTCTCTCTCTCTCTCTCTCTCTCTCTCTCTCTCTCTCTCTCTCTCTCTCTTCTCCCACACACACACACACACAAACACACACTCAATATTATGCGATTTGTATAAGAAAGCTTTCAGGCATCATCAATTGTCATCATGCGGTAAGCCAGTCATACGTGGAAGTAAACATACTCATTAAGTCGATACAAACTGGTATTTCGTCCGAAAAGCTACATAAATGTATCAAAATCATAACTCTCATTCAGTAAGATAAGCAGCTGTTTTGAATATATTTAATTTGTCATAATACTTCATGACATCAAATGTGATTTGCCATTTCGAATGATACATAAAAAGCTGCTGGAAAAGTAATCAAAGAAACGTGTTGCATTAATACGTGATCAAAGCTGTATGCTAATGCATATTAAACTAGACGGCTCAAGTGTTGGAGTACATAAAGAGGTTGTAATGGAACATAAGCGTTTTTCGTGGTCACTTCACATGTATTCCGGTGTTATACTGTTTGAGAGGAATTCACATGCATGGCTATATGAACAATCTCTCTCTCTCTCTCTCTCTCTCTCTCTCTCTCTCTCTCTCTCTCTCTCTCTCTCTCTCTCTCATCGGTTGGGTAGTTTATTGTCCTATTTATGTGCGAATTCGTCATATCAATACAGATGGAATGGAAGTCGCTAATCGTCTGGCACTAGATGGCGATAGTGTACTATATACATTCGTAGACTATTACTCTATTTCAGATTGTCTTGGCCAAGTACATAAGAAATATCCAATATATAAGAATCATAAGGTCTACATGTTAATCATCTGCAAGTGCAATATTTGGACTGATTGGCGACCGAAACCTCCGGTTAGCTGCTTTTCAGCAACAAGTAGCGAAAACTGGAATGAAAATACGAAAGTTAGAGAAATCTTTTAACAAATGAAATTATTTAAGGACTCATACTTCGACTGTCATTTTGGACTGCGTTATTAGAATAAAGGTTTAATATTTTAAAAGTTTCCGATCATAAAATGACCGTCGCTTATCATTTTTTAAACTGAAAACAGTATTTGTGTCTTCATCCTTTAGCAGATTTTTTTTTCTCTGTGGTAAATTTTGCGATACATTACCAATCGTGTCACTAAATGTTATGTACTTCTTTCACAGCAGCAACATGTTTTAACTACAAATACAAACTATGTATGGTTTGTTAATGAATAATTAACTCTACAGAAAACTGTAACATGTTTGAAACTAAAACGAAACCACAACTTTTTTTTTCTCGGTAAAAGGTAACGATTATTTGGAGAAGGGAAGACATTTATTGTAATGCAAATTGAGTTAAGTAACTTTAAAATGTGAGATCTAATCTTTTGAAGTGCAGAATTGCACCTAACAATAAACAGTGTTTCAAAGTTTGGGAGTCTAAATCTTAAGTGCAAAATACTTAATGAGTTGATCTTGTTTGAACAACTGTTTTTTTTCACAGCATTTCGTTGTACTGACTATAATTAAAAACCAGCAACGATGAGCAGGTGCCATGATAATGGATGGAAATCAATATGTTCCATAAAACAGATGTTTCAAGTGAAGAATATTCAGTGTTGCATATACTTATAGTTTTAGAGAGCTTTGAACAGAAAAGGCTATATGCGTACTTGCGAACGTATACACGTTTATGCATGGTAATTAAGGAGACCTACGTCTTGAATAGTCGGCGTGAATATGTTTCAAGGATGGGGTGTTTATTTGGTGCGGCACATTTAACACACAATATACAGAAGAAATGGGAGTTAGTGTTTTTCCCCAAAAGATACACAGACACGTCCAAATCGAAGTATGGTACATTGGTTCTCTTTGGCGTTGAAAGGAACATATTTGTCCAAGCGAATAATGATCGTACAGTGTATTTGTATAAAACAGTGTATGTCTCAAAACAAATATTCTCAACGTTATAAAGTGTTGATGATCATTAAATAATAAGATTTCTTTGTTCAAATTCAGATTTACTTTTCCACGAAGCCTTCCTTTGTGAAATTCTTCCCCTTCTGCCACGGGAATTTATAATAGATCCATTGTGCTATCCCGAATGTTGCAAGGTGCTATATTTGGAAGCAGGAGTCGCTGTGGCAAGGTTATGATGGTGTCGAATTTATAAGAGAAAGGGTGCGGTGTTTGAACCATATCATCGGATCGGCCCAGCTCTGCGAACATGGTATTTCCTCAGGCAAGCAGCTTTAGTCAGTTTTTCACAGACTACAGTATCTGCTTGCTTTGGCTTAAAATACTAAAATACACCTAACCCTTTATGCATACTAAAGCACACCAAAATCCTTTATACCATTTAAATTTCTAAAACACACCAAATCCTTTACGCCATTATTAATACTAAAACACAACAAATCCTTTATGCCATTAAAATACTAAAACGCACCATACACTTTGCGCCATTCAGAACGGTTTGAATGCGGGCGAACGGGAGCGGGAACAGCAGTACCAATATTTGTGCGCTCGGTAAACCTGCATGAGTTCCCTTATATAGTTCTTGGCTGATGTACGTGAATACAACAAGAGAATATTATTTTACCTCACGTGTTGCGTAATGCTACTTGAGTTACAAAAAGAGCTCTTTATTGTCGTTGTCATGAAGATTACCGAATTTTAATAGTAGTTTAGCGTAAATATCCGTCATTATCATAGTTAAAAAACCTCATTGTCCCCTTTTTCCTTACTTTCTCATTCGTCTCAGTATCAGAAGTTCCTTTTTAATGGAAGGTTGGTTGAATTGTGTGTAGTAGCACCCACCGTATCTTTGTAGGATTATTATTCACAGTGTATAAAAGTAAAGAATCCGATGCAAATTGACATTGTGTTCTACGCATCGGTTGACTGTATCGGTTGACTGCATTGTACTATTATAACATAAATCAACGGAAATTTGCATCCTCAATATTAGTAGACTGGGTCACTGAGAGTGAGAAAAGATCCGTACATATAACATTAGAAACTATATCAAAATTGTCTTTTGTTGCTACATATTATATCACGCACCTTGTGATAATATGTCAAAGAGTACGACAACGTCACAACGAGATCACTACCTGGAAACCAATGTTTGACTCCTTGGTATTGCTCTGAATTCTAGTGACAAATAAGTCATTATATTATTTTCTTTTTGTTAAAGAGTATTTCAATCTAAACATAAAAGAGAAGAAACAAATGATAAGTTTGGTTCGAAAGAACAATCCCAGCCCCAGTCGAACTCCAACCCCCCAAAATAACATGATCGATTCCTTAGGAATGTATTGTGCAATGGCAGAACGTACATTTATACCTGCTGTAATTGATAACTAATTATATAAACCTTTTTATCATTTTTTTTAAGTAGCAAGTTTGTTCTACTTAAAATTTGACTACTAGCATAATAATTTTCTAGGGACGTGGATAATTGCCATGCGGTTTGTCATAAGATCTCAGCCTATTAGGTGGATTTCGGATATGACGAAATGTAGTTTACGTTAAATTTAATAATTTATGGTACATCTCGCAACAAGTGACACAGATAAAATGTAATCTGGTGACACATTGGTCTGTGAAACATGGATAATGTATGCTGTTTCATGTGATCTCGGTACTTTAGAAACACAACTAATATTTCATATGCGAAGATAACAGGCCAACAGAGATACAACATGACAGAGAGTGGCCTTTTAATTGTTGCCAGACAATACAATGCATTTTACTGCAACATAGAAACGATTACTAGTCTCAGTTATTTAGTTCAATGATGTTAATCAGTGTGGACAGAAAAATGTTGCAGCTTAGATTCAGACCGCAAGCTGCTTGTGGTGAAAGTATTAACCTTGACATGTAGACGAAGCTAGTAATCCGACGTGAAAATATTAGTTGATTTTATTTCGCATTCGACCTTTACCACGCCATAGCTAAATGATTTGGTTTTTTGAATACGCAAGAGGCTGTTAGGCCAAGTTGTACTCAGAATTGTCTGTGACATAACTTACAGGAGATGCCGCGTGGGGATGCTTGATGTAAAGTGGATGAGATTTTTCGAGTTTCTGCACTTCCTATGCAATTCTCGTCAGTTCAATGTCTGTAGCTCCACTATGAATGAGACTATTCTATGTAAACCGATTCTGTGAAAGAGCTTCCCAAGATGCAGGCTAAAGTATTTCAAGGATGACTAGACGAAATCTTCGAACAGTTTTTTTTTTTACCACCCTTTGATTACTTTCCCATTTTCCCTCCTTTAGGTCACCGCTGTAGAGCATTTTAGTCGTTATTATGGCATACTAGTAACGTGTCCAGTCCATATCACATGTCATTTCATCAGCCGAGTGTGCGTGTTTGGAACTCCTGCACATTATTTATAAGTTTACCCTTGCCATACACATGTGCAAAACATGAATGCAGATTTTGAGTTAATGAGTGGACCGTGGTATATGTCACTTATAGACTGTATGTATCTTACATTAGTAGTCAACTCTGAACAATCAAGGCAAATCATGTGGTCGGCACGTGATTATTTCCCTGCCCTCTGTCATTTGGAGCGAAATACGCCACTAGTGGTCTCGATTTTAGATTGAAAAGGTGGACATACTCGAGTTATATGACAGTTGTTGTTGCTGTAGAGTTTAACGCCATTTTCAACACAAGATAGGCTACACATGGCGGCAAGTATAAATGGTGGAGGAAAAATCCGGGAAAAGCCAGAAAGAACCATCGAGCCAAGAGAAGCCACTTGCAAGTTTTCTCACGTACCCACGCAGAGGTGAGATGCAGTGTCCCCTGATGATATCTGCTGAAAATTTATTCAGATGATGAAAGACAGTTTGAGAAAAGAGAGTCTTCCTATGCATACTGCATCCGGAATTATATTTTGCTTCTATAATGGAAATATGTTTGGAACTGAGTGATAACTTGGACATATACTGTAACGTTGCCATATAAATGGCCTGCCATCTGGGACATTCAATCCCTGTCTGCTAAAACAATCTGAGACTGAGTCCTTACAAGAGCAGGAGAAATTACATTAAACGCATAATTCGTTACGAAAACTTGGATAACAAGATTCTCTCTCTGTCTCTGTCTCTCTCTACATATATATATACATACATACATACATACATACATACATACATACATACATACATACATACATACATACATACATACATACATACATACATACATACATACATACATACATACATACATACATACAAATCTCTCTACACATCCATTCATACATACATACATACACACACGTACATACATACATACATACATACATACATACATACATACATACATACATACATACATACATACATACATACATACATACATACATACATACATACATACATACATACATACATACATACATACATACATACATACATACATACATACATACATCCGTCCATCAATCCATCCATATAACTGTTTCATTTTCTTCTTAACTTTGTAGAGGCCGTACAATCTAATCTGAAAAAAAAAACTTTTGAAGAATGAGCAAGAGAGACAGATCTCCATAACCAGACTCAAATATTCTCTCTATTGTAGTTTCTGTTCAACAGTAATTTTACTCTTGACTTTCACTACTGAGTGCCATGTTCAAACGTAATAGGCTGGAAAGTTCCAGACCTAACATCTGACCTTAGACCCGACTGGACAAATTTAAGAAGGCTACTTTGAGTATAAAAAACGTTATCAAAGCTTTTACTAATGTTTTAGATTTTAAATTCTTCAAAGGAATTACCTCTGGAATCTTTGTTGATGCACACATAATGTCTAGTAGGTATTAGTTACCTGACTTGGTCTTAGGTAATGGACCGATACAGTCTACCATAATTCTACTAAATGATTTGCTAAATGTAGGAATAGGTTGCAGATGAGTCTTAGATATCTTTTGATTGGAGTTTCCTAAAATTTGACACAAATGACAAGATTGACAGTATTTGGCAACGTCACTTTTAATTTGTTGCCAACAAAAGGGAGTCATGATCTTGTGATAAGTCCCCAAAAGTGTTTATAATATATTCAAGTTCTAGTCGTGTTAGAAAATGCATGTTGGATGAAGATGGTGTATCCTTAAGTCTGTTTTGTGTTTATATATATTCCCTAGTACAATCACGAGATTTTGTGTATATTCCCTAGTACAATCACGAGATTTTGTGTATATTCCCTAGTACAATCACGAGATTCAACACTCCGCCGCTGGAACTCACAATACTACTTTGATAAACTGCCTTTGTCCAAGAACAGCGTACGAGCACATCAAATACTTCGAAAGATACGAATTAATCCTTCAATATCCAAATGAACTGAAGAATTGTTAACATGGATTCAAGCACGTGACTACAACACAAGAAAATTACTTATCGTCGTTTGAAAAAGCCCCGAACTGAATATATTTCTCAAAAACAAAGTTTAAATTGTAGTCTTCCAATATGTAGTTACGAAGCGAATATCAGCAAATTGTGAAATCACAAAAGGGAGAGGAGTCACATGATCATTTAATAGCATGTACTCCTAGCATGACCCTGAGAAGAACCAGTCATATTTACTTTAAGAATAAACAGTTGTTTTCTTCGTCACTAGTCCCATTTTGACCTTGACAACGGCCAATCAATTTTAAATAAAAATGAAACTTGTTTACATATTGCCAATAATAATACAATAACCTTGAATCAAGTTCAAGAGATAGGTCAACATTAATTGTTTATCAAAAAACACCATCTCTGGTGAATAAATTTAAATTACAATAACATGTAACGAAAAACAAATTAAAACTGACAAACAATATTAAATTAAAACAAATATAAAATATATATCGCATCAGATATAGTCAACAATATATATATGTATATGTTTACTAATTTTAGAAATAATTTTGTAACGAACAGATATGGAATATTTTAGTAAATAGATTAAAACGAATAGTTCTGAACTACGATTGTTTAGTTCATTTTACAAAGTTTCATTTGGCAGTATAAACGAGAAACTAAAACAATGTGATTTAATGCAACTTTTCTCTCTTTCAACAGTATTTTCTCTCTCTCTCTCTCTCTCTCTCTCTCTCTCTCTCTCTCTCTCTCTCTCTCTCTCTCTCTCTCTCTCTCTCTCTCTCTCTCTCAGAATACCCTAAAAGCGGATTTGAACATCGGCATTAGCATATCGAGTCCTAAGGTGATTCTTTATTACGAAGTCATAGAATGAAATATGCTCCAACCGACACGCCATTTGACCTTTGGGATCTTTGAAGGTGGTGAACCATATCAGCCTTTTCTCCTAAAATGAAATCTAACAGGTTTTGCTTTATACGAACACGCAGGAAGTATCCAATTTGACCCAGTGTCTTAATGCCTCCTGCACAACTGCTAGGCCGCTAGCGCCAAATCTCAAGTTGCAGACTGCATGGCTCCCAATAAATGGTCTTTTGTAAGTCGACTGCAATAATCTGGTAAACAACTAGGTTATGCCAGCGAAACAGGTCTTTGTCTTGTTTTCCCTAACGCTATAAATGATTGGCCCATTCGTCTGAACGGCTTCTACGTTGCACCTTATATTATTTTTATCTTGGCTACATGCACGAAGCCAACGTCCAAATGAGGCTTTTAAATTCCAAAATCGACTTGAACGGGATGGACTTAAAGATTCATCAAGACTTGGAGGACGTCCATCTGAGCGTATGCATATGGTCAAGCGGAATCACTTTTCGATTTTTCCAATTACTTATCATTGTAAAATGCTCAAAAAAGGCTGGGAATATCCATAAATATCTACCTTAACAATCACCTTATTTCGAGTTTTAGAAGAATTAGTGTGAACATTCATGGTAAGCTGTGAGCTTAGTGTCTCTCTCTTATCTTTGACATCGCTGTAGCTTGCTCTAAAACAAAGGATCCATGGTTGTGCTACCATTTGTTTCAAATTTCTCTGTGACGACGGTACGCATTGTTTTGAGAAGGTACTCCAATTAATCTTGCCACTTAGCTCAATAATTTTTGTAATAATTTTGCCAGATCTAAAGTCCATCGGGCTGGCCTAAAGAGATGGTAACATGATAAAAGAGTTAAAAGGCGTAACATGTAAATATTGAAACCCAAATAGCCTAGCAAAGTCTTCCACTAAATCATTTGTAATATGGCAAAAACATAAAGGGAATAAACATTCATCTTGCCAAACACCAATAATACAAGAGGACGCGCTCCCTTTATATATTTTGCTCTTACTTTGCTCTACATCGATTTAATTAAATATGGAATATATAAGCTATATCTGTTTATAATATATGGTATCACTTATTATGTAATCAAAGGCATTAGTGAAAAGAATCAACGAACAAAATAGCTTAAACCTTTATTAATAATGTGTGATATACGCCCGTGTAACATACCAATTGTCAGATGTACTCAGGTTTTCTTTTTACATAGTGCTTGTGCTTCAATAAACGCATGCTAGTTTTCTTCTCCGTCATGAGGTCAATATTAACAGAACCTGTGAATAATTCATCTATGCAAGTATGAAATGGTATACCCCTATGATTATCAACATCATCTAAATTGCCCTTTCTATGCAGTGATATAGGTAGACCTTCAAAACATTTCTGGAAAGTGCCACATTAGATACGGCATTAATTATAACACAAACGTATTTAAATTAAATCTTGATTCTGGTACATAAATTCCTAAACAGTCAAATTGGTACCAGCTTTGCTGGATACTTTCATTTGATGCAAAGTCTTTTCTACATCTTGCAGAGAAATATCTTAATTTATTTCGTTTTGCATAATACTATAAACTGTAACGGAGTGACAGTGTACGTTATCAACCATCGAAAAAGAATTTCATCCTTAGTTTTACATCCAATTATGAATCCTTTTCTCAGAGTGAAAACATGTACTTTTACTTTTAAAAAAAATGGAAATTTAGTATCATCTACCTAAATAATTTAACCTCCAGAACACAGAGAGCAGTGCCCGAGATACGCCATATATAACAAAAAAGTCCTGTATAGATCTTTTCGATTACCGATTATTCAAACTTAAGACGGACACCCTATCGCGCTAAGAATCACCTCCGGGAACTATGCATTGAGGAATAGCTTTAGTAGATAAAGAAATGCTTGAAGCACATGACTTTTTTTTACACCTATCAGGACAACTCTTCCAAAGAACAAACGTTTTGCAATTACAAAAACGGATATCAAATTGGACGAAATGTTAATTAATGTCCTATATAATTTGAACACTTAAAATGCCAAACCACACATGTTAAAATTTATCAGTGGAATACAATATTTTGGGTGTAGAATTTCATTACTTCTTTGAATGTGAATTATTTAGAGACTAGACTAACTTTTATTGAGCAATAGTTTTACATACAACCGCATACTTTTGAAATACCAACAGATATTAACAAGCAAGAATACAATAGTTATGACAAATGTAGGCATATGTGTAAGAAAATTCTAAACAAATTCGAAACTGAATAGATGACATGACAGTTACTTATACTAGTTTTCGCATTACAACGTTTGCAATATTTCAAAAAAATTAAGCGAATTGTTACAAAATCTAATTCAATTAAAACATTGTTGACTTTTATTTAGGTACTACTTGAATTTGTAAAATTTAGTTAATGCGAGTTATATATCTGACTGTCTCTACATTTCCTTTATTTTAATATCTTAGCCCTTTTCTTTATTGTTGATATTATAATAGTATAGCTTCTTATATAATTTAGCTTTGATTGTAATTGAATCATAAGCCTTATATGTAATGACCTGAGCATAATTGCTTTTCAACAGAGCATGGCTCTTTTCGGTGTGTCTTCAAGTTTATGTTTTTTAATTAATTGAATCGTGATGCGACAAATGAACTGCATACATAAAATAACGCACCGGTAAAGATCTACCGAGATCCATTTTAACCTGGGCATGTTTCTGTTTGCAGTCTTTAATGCAATTTCTGATTAAGAGCATTTAATTTTGTCATAGCATCTGAGCCAGGTATACATCATGTCATGAATATCATGATTTCTCCACGTGCATTACTGCCTCTTTGCGAGAAGGCTAATTATCATAACAAAGCGTGCTAACCGACGCTTATTTAAAGAGATACAACATATCAAAGAAACTTTCAGAGGACAAGATGTGTTTAAATTATTCAATATATGTTTGTACTCATATGCAAAACAATCAATCTAACACCAGACCTGTCTATTAATATCTTAAATAGAGGTATTTACTAATATCCCAATTTCTCAACCTCAACGTGATTTGCTTGCTTTAAATTTGGCATTTCAGGTTTAAAAACTGCTTACTATAACATAGATGCGAGTGTACGCGTGTGGCGCGTGTTACGGGTTTGACTGTACTAAATCGTTTGGTAGTCTTGATATCGAGAGGGCATTCAAAAGCATCTAGAATATCGTATGTACCAGTGTACGAAGCTTAGTACAAATATGGTCTCGGTTCCATTGATCAAACGTCTTATACGAGCTAATTGACAGGTACAGCTCTACACGCAAGGGAGAAATCGTTAAGAATCCCATTCAAAGAGATTTGTAATCAGTGTTAGACACGTAATTGTGATATCTTCGAGAAAGAAAAAAAAAACATTGAATCATAAATGGCCGAGTTTTAAGCACACCGAGTTTAGGTAGGCGTGCGCAATTGATAAACAAAGCAGGAGCTGTTTGGTACAAGGAAATTGCGTATTCATGGGGCTTTAATTGTACTAGCCAGCACTTAGAAACATCCTAGGTGTTTTTGCAATTGTGTGTTCAAACAGCTGCATCCGTATTAATATATTGTATTTCTCCTGTTGACCGATAAACAAGTTTGTTTTTGACCTAGCTAATATAGTTGTGTCTAACAATCGTTAAGACAATGCAGTTTTGTTGGTTGCAATATTATAATTGTATTAAAGCATACATTCAACGTCTATAAATACATCGATAGATGCATACACTCACTAACTTGAGGGAACTATTCTTGGAATTGAAACAATCTTTCAAATACCTTGTGCAGGTAAGTAGCATTTGATGTATCATTGTGATAGGAAAGTAACAACCATTTCTTAAACATGATATACTAAAACGTGTTGAAAGTGCTATTAAAACTAAACAACTCTGCGCACTGTTACAAAAGCTACATCACAATGGAGATCTCACCGCGTAAAAACAAAACCGTATCCAGCTACTACACTGGGGATCTCATGGTGTAGGACTCGTTGTACTTATTCAGTTCCAACAGTACACTAGATAAACAGCACCATATTAAAAACCCGTATTGATCAGAATAGATGCATTATAGAAGACAGAGTCGTTCTAGATGAAATGATATAATTCGCGGCGTTTTCAGGACCTACATTTGTTTAAAGCATGTTCTTTGCAGTCCGCACCTAAGAGAGTGGTAGTGATTTCAAAAATGAGTGTTCCAAACTAAAGACTGTTTAGAGACTGAGATTCCATAAGTAAAACCAGGTATCTATTTTTTCAGTTACAATTAGTACAGACTCTCACAAGGTTCATTGTTAATAAAATCTAACCTTCCTTATCAACCAATATCGGCCAGCCAAATCCATATATACACTTTTTTTTTCACCCATTTCTAGACTGGATTATATTTTACCATACCATTAGTGCCGTGTCTCTTGTACTAACCGTATTGTATCGCGTTACCAAAAGTTATTGTCTTAAGGGTGAAACTTGTATTGCTATAGGGGATATATCCGATGCCGAATGTATTCAAATTACAGATAATGGCTCTATTGACGTCACCTTTGAAGTTCAATTAGTAGATGCCTCAACTTCCAGTGAAATTTCAGGGATCTCTTACTGTTGCTATTTTTGCTGAATTATTATCGATGACCAATGGGAGCGAAAAGGGCATTCGGCATTACGAAGGCTGACCTCGATATTCAACATCAAGGGTAACGGTTCATATCTTATCGGGATAAGTTGGAGAATATCTTTCGGAATACTGTTCAGAACAAGGTACTGAATTTCCCGCTCTAACCATGAACCATCCTCATCGACGAGACGCCAGTGTAGTTTAAATATCCCATGTATTAGTTGACCATGTCCTTAAGAAGTATAATGACTACAACATCTGGAATGGCATGAATATCGAAGGTAATCAAAACGTTATGCTCCTACATTTGTCTGAAGTTCGATATAAAGACTTCGATGGCGCCCATATAAAACAATGAGAAACTATACACTTGGAAGACCCCAGGCTGGAACATGGAGCTGTAGCAGTAGCAATAGCAAACACAACATTGTCAAAGACAACCGACGATAGAATTGCAGACAGAAAATTGTTAAAATTATATAAATCATCTTCCTTCATCACTACCTGGCTTCGTCAAGTCTTGGGGTGTAATATCAGTTATTATAACAGTGGTGAAAATAAAAACAATAGGTTATGGTAGGTCCGCGTTATTTCTCACTGTTGTATTCTCTATCAGTATTTTCTTCTGTTTGAGGGATATCTTTCTTTAGGTAACGATTCCCATAAAAACGGAGCTTTTATAAGTCATGCGATTCGTTGCCGATCCAGTTAGAGTAGAGACGTAAGAAGAATGACAACCTCCAAACATTCACAAGTAGGAACTTTGAGGGAAGCCATCAGCTTGATATAAAGTTTGAGTATATCCTTGCACCGAATACAGGCAATGTGGTATTATCCCAATGAAACGTACATCGACAGTGACTTGATCTCTCTTACAACAGTCAACAAATTTGTAAAAGCAGTCATGGAGAAAGAAGAGGAGAAAATTAAAGCTTCGTAGGAGGAGAAGGGGAAAGAAACATGAAGTACTGAAAGAGAACGTGACATCCAGCGACTCAATGCAAACTAAATGATGATCCAGGAAATATGGCATAAAGACTGGAATGCCGATGAATAAAAGTCTATGCAAAAACCTACTTTTAAGATGCTGTTGTAACCAAGAAAGTAGAGTAGTCGAATAAAACAAACGACAGTTTTATTGGCCAGCCAGATTGCTAGAAAAGAGAGGTACGAATCATATCTGTCAAACGATTTTTATACTATGTATGTTTGTATCAGGGGTTGTGCACGTCAATGTTGTTTAAAACTAAAGTTAAACTCATTTAACCCCATTATCTCGTGTTTGTACTTACATATATGCTATTGTACGTATACACGTCTTGCCCTTTCAGGTGATAGCATTCTTTGTGTACGTATGTGAATATACACTTCTTGCCCGTGTCCTGTGATGGATGGGTGATTATTTGGATAGTAATCAAAAGTTAGGGTCTAGGTTGTATACGTGGTATGTCTGATAGAAGACGTGTGTATTGAATTGTAGATCAAACGATTTCATCATTACATTACTTGCAACTCATGGTCTTAAACTAGGTTATAGATAGAAGCCAAAAAGACAAGTGGTTTTTTTTGTTGAAAAAGTCAACAAATAATTTAACTTCCTGGAATATAAACTGGAAATTAAATTTAATTTATACTATTGTAATTTAAATCTAAAACTAATTTCCATGTTCGATGAGAAGACTAAACGTGTCGAATATTCCTAATGAATTCCAACCTTGAATGTGCTGATATAACGACAGACTTGATATAATCCAGAATGCCTTTGAATGAATTCACAGAAATAAAAAAAGTTGTCGAAATCCAGACAATTAACACTATTCATTCCAATGAGTGCTATTAGTAATTCGTCTGCAGTCTAGAGTGACCGACTGGTCTAAAGTACTCACCGTTACGGATCACTGCCATCTCAGTTCTGTCTGCGTGTGGGTTCAACTCTTGTGTCTCGGGCGCAACCAATAACTTTTACCAGTAGCTTCCAGTGTGCCTGAGGTTAGTTTTGCGTTTTCATCCCCCATCAAGTTTACTGTCAATTATATCATATCCTGTATTGAAAAAATGGTGTTAAACCCTACAACAGCAACACGAAATAACAATTCCTCTGTAACTATATATTACACAATCGTAAAAAACCCTACGGACTGATCTTAAGATAGGAATGAATAATTTTGGTTTACCCCAACCTTACCTAAGACAATCATATGTAATCGATGTGATTCATACGTGCCCTTCCAGAACATTCTAAGGTCCAAAAACCACCGTGTTTACAAATTACCGCTGTGTGAATGTGTGAATGTGAATGTGAACGTGTGAATGTACACTCTATAATAGTGAACCAAGTTAGCTAACCAATAGGTTATTTACAACTGACAATTATCAAAACATTCAAGCTCAAGTCAGGAATAAAAGCTAAGTACACACAATATAGATTTACACAGTAAATGTTGTCATGTTATAACATATGGATCTTTTATCCCTTGATTTTAACAAAAAACATTTCCCTTCTCCATGTAAACTGTTAACTCACTTTAAAATAATTTACCGACATTTACCCATCTTATCCCTAGCATTACACGTGTTACCCACGTGCACTCTTGTTCCTATAATATCATTCCCATTTTAAACATATGGATCAGTTAGACAAAGAATTTCTTCTATAGCCCCAACATAAAGCTATGGCTTAATTGCAATCGCCCATTGTCCTCCAATATTCCGATACAACTCCCCACGTAACAAATATGTCAACAATATAGCAGAACCAACGGTAAGGTGATAGTTGTTATATAACACTAATAATTATTCTTAATAAAATTGTTTGCTTGTATGTATTATTATTATTATTATTATTATTATTATTATTATTATTATTATTGCTATTGCTGATTAACATATAGCAAAGACGTTTTCTTCTCACCTTTATGTGTGATACAGTATACTATGTATATGTGTTTCTATCTTTCCGTTACGCATCGTTTTTTCTGTATGTGTTTCCATCTTTCTGACACCGTTTTCGTCTGATATCTGACACATATGGCTTCTATCCTTGGAACCAATTGTTTACTATGTATTTGTGTTTCTGTCTTTCTGGGACACATTGTTTATTCAGTATGACTTTATTTTTATCAATCCTTGTGATACGTATGGTTTATTACAAGAAACAATTATTATCATCATATGCAACACCAACAACACAACAATATATGTGATTCACTAAATGAGTCGACTGACATAAAGCACGATAATTGCAAATGTTAGGGCCGATTTTGAACAGTTATGAATACGCTGCTTGCGTAGTGGTCGAAAACAAAACCAGACAATAATATAAATGTACTGGTACTAGTGACGGTATATTAGGGGTGATGTAAACACACACACACACACACACACACACACACACACACACACACACACACACATACACACACACACACACGCGCGTAAACCTTGGAACAGTTATGAATACGCTGCTTGCGTAGTGGTCGAAAACAAAACCAGACAATAATATAAATGTACTGGTACTAGTGACTGTATATTAGGGGTGATGTAAACACACACACACACACACACACACACACACACACACACACACACACGTAAACCTTGGACACTGTTCGTTTGTTGGTCATCTGAATACATGCTTTGGTCCAAATGCATCTGTTGTTTCAGCCAACATTTATCGGCAAGCAAGTATATAAACGTTAATATTTAAGCAGTAAAGAAACATAATTTCAACCAACAATATGATCTATGGCAGAATTTACAACAGGTTTTCGCTTGTACGATTAAACTCCTTTAATTGCTCGTAAAGATGTAAATGAACATCGATCAATAGCGAAAATAAAATTGTAATGCCACCAGGCATACCTGTACAAATAATTTAAAATTACTTGATGGCTGTAGAAGTACTGTCTGGATCACAAAAGGCTGGTAATACTTTGTCAACAATACAATAAAATCTAGAATATATTATTAAGTGATGAAAATAAATCAAAGAGAATAATTACCTTACTAATCTATTATGTGCGCTCGTTCCTTTTCAAGTCTGTTTTTGTTGTACAGGAAATATAAATTTGAATACTTGTATAACGTGCCGAGTCTCAGATAGTCCCGTTTATGAATTTGCTGCATTTGTTACTAACAACAAGGTTCTGTACATGTAGATCCCCGGTCTTTCCTCGCGCGCGCACACACACACACACACACACATGACACTAAGGATTACTATTTGGTCATGAAAGCAATATGAGGTTCATAATACTGTACCCACCCCCACAGCAAAGTGCATTCTCCAACATACGACAGTTGGTTATATGATTGATCGCTATAATCATTTCAATTTCACTGGATATTTGTTTCATATTTTGTCATGGAAGGTTGCTAAAAGGTACACTTAACGATAGAAATAAAGCTAGGAAGGGATCTTTTTGCAGAAAGCATAATTCTTAGATTTTGTAATTTACACAACTGAAAGTATTTTCACTAAACCAACACTACCCTACATCCTGCTTGTGTGAGTTCAATTTGTCCGTGAATACTGATATTCAATTTTGTTATCCGATAAGACGGTTTAAACAAAACCGTATCAACCTCGAAGTATACTAGCAAGGTAACATGTAGCATTTCTCTAATTAGAGATTTTATCCGGTCGATTTTGATATATTTACTGCTTTAAGAGACATACACAGATCGTCAACCAAGCCAGCTGTTAATTTGCAGCCCAAGTTAAACTAAGATCTCCAGCACTAGACTAACCATGACAGACGCCAGCACGAAGGCGACCAATTCTCAGACCTAACCCAAATGAAATTCATACCAAGCTTGTATAGTTAGCTTATGTATGTAATTGGGACCGCAAGGTTCTATGTTAAAATTTGGATTGCGTCAATATATAAACTACCCAGGGCGACAGTTTCCATTACGGGTAGCCATACAGTGAAAACCATGTACGTTTAAACAGTCCCTATTTTGAGTCAGTACCATTATTCTCTTGAATTATCTTCATCTTCATCTTCATCTTCATCTTCATCTTCATCGTTTAAGTCTAAACATTTAGTCTTGTTGATAATATAAAGACTT
The DNA here is from genome assembly GCA_030141615.1 of Unio pictorum. Lineage (NCBI taxonomy): Eukaryota > Metazoa > Mollusca > Bivalvia > Unionida > Unionidae > Unio > Unio pictorum. The sequence continues at coordinate 3,220,924 of JARLTB010000113.1, forward strand.
AGTCCAGTCTGCAAAGATTTTGTTGGGCATCGAATGTATCGGACGCAAGATGGACTGAATATTTTTCCTAGATAGCTTTGGCTTAATTTCTTAGTACTGAACATTCCTCTGTGTTCGAATCCTAATAGCATGCTTGTGAAATTAACCAATCTTCAAAGATGAACTTATGATGTCGTTGTTGTCTTCTGTCATCCAGCGTATTTTGATAGGCTGGATTGTGTACAAAGAAACGTCGCTGATTTCGCTTCCAGATCAGTATCAGTGCTTCTTAACTCACTGTACACTGTAGCCAAAACACGCACCTGCAGCCACCGTATAATAGTCATATACTAAAGAATAAACAGTCATACTTAAATAAATACCATGAATGCTTAAATCTATCTATAGTATAACCAACAAAATGATTTAAGAAAAATATATTTTACAAATAGAACGGAATTATTTTCTTGTGTTCTGAGTCGGAAAAAATAAATGTGACCTTAGTCCTATCATATAGCGGTCAGATTGGAGGTTGTATGCGTGTCAATCCATCCTCACTCAATACGCGTTGTTTACATAAAGCTACAAAATAAGGTGTATTACGTTCTTGCCAAAAGGATTGACAAAGAAGGAGGCTGTTGTTTCTTAATCAAAATTAATTATCCTGTTGACGTGAGTAAGACACCGTATATGTAGAACTTTGCAGAATTCCTTATATTGCTACAAAAGCTAATTAGATCCATCGAATATTCAATGCAACGTGCCCACTATCTTTGCAGACAAAGTGAAAATCGTTCAATTTCGCCTTGAAGATCTCGTTTAAATATATTAATTAATTTTCATGACAAAACTACAACTCATTTTAACATGACTCTTGATATAGATAAGTTTCAAAACGCAAAATAAATCAAAACGTATGGCATATTATAAACTATGAAATCAATTTAATATAGCTTTCGTAATGAGATCATTTATTTCGACCTGAAATATTTACCGAGAGAAAATTCAGAAGACATCGATCGTGCAGATTGTGTTTTGAAAAGGTGACCTAAGATTCATCAAAAAGAAACAAAAGCAACTCTGGGCATCTATTGACAACTCTAGAAGATGAAAAGAAATACAGCGACGATGTCTACAGTTTTTAACATATATATTTCATGAGTGAAGTGAAAACATTGTGCAGTCATTTTTGAGTAATGAGTATATTATATTGTTAAAAGCAGACTCCGTCCACTTACATGGATTTTTCCATAACGATTACCACCTGCTTTGCTTTATTAATAAAATGAAGTTATAACTGATAAATCAAAAGTAGCACAGCGATGTGTGTATGTGTGTGTGTGTGAATTGAATTTTTAACGTAGCTTTACAATTTTTTTAAGTCATATCGCTACGATGTCAGCAGTTTGAGAGTAAGCAACGATCTCTAGGACTGGGAGATCATGCTGCAGACATAGCATGATGTCACACCCAGTCACATTATTCTGACACCAGGCTGACCAGATCTAACCTCGTAGTGCTGAGCGCCTAGAGAGGCAGCTTTAGTACCATTTCTCTAAGTATCTGGTATGACTCGGCCGGGGTCATATGTGTGTTAATGGGGAAGGGTGACTATAATTTGTAACGTAGCTTTAACCATCTTTCAAACATTTCGCTGTAGTGATGTATAGCACTGTCGCATTATGTCGCAGACATGTGGCATCATGTCTCACTCAGTCACATAATCCTGACACCAGGCCGACCAGTCCTAACATTAACCTCCTAATGCTGAACACCTACCGAGGCAGATGTTAGTACACCTACCGAATATTATGTTAGTACACCTACTGAGGCAGCAGTTAGTACACCTACCAAGGCAGTTTCGTGAATTGATACTATTGTGGTAGGTTAGGCATAATGTATAAACATCAGAGAGCTGTTGTATGACAGGCATCAGAGCACAACATCTTTAAGCAACTTATTGTATTTATTATGCGTTTGATTCTAAAGATATTCGTTCTTTGTTTTGTTTATTTCAAACAATAATTTTTGCGTCACGTTGGCAAGCTTGCAGTCTAGATCGCTAGAATACGCAGTGTCTATTTTTCGAGGGTAATCTAATTTTGGTATACAATCTGTGCCAGATTGTTCATCCTTTTCAAACACTAGTTTGATGCAAGTTACAATTGCCACTTAACACAATGTATGCATTTTCTCGCCGTATCGGAGACACATAGCAACACATAGCAACAAGTCATTAATTTAAAACACTGTTATTTTCCATGATTCATGTACAAACATAGAATAAAAAGGTAATACTTGAAGTAGGCTATGATATTTATCGCTGACATATTTAAGACATGTGCACCATGATTATGAATAGAGACAAAGAGCTGAAAGGAGGAAGATAGATTGAAGAAAAAGATATAAAATGAAATATGCTTCAGTATGAAAACACATATCTAATAATATGCATAAAGGCAACTATGTTTCCTAAATAGGCAAACAAAATAATTTTGTTTCAAAAATGATCCCTGTGTCAATAAAAATGGTAACTAGACTATGAAGGTAGCATGTTTTCATCACACACACATACACACACACACACATACACATATATATATATATATATATATATATATATATATATATATATATATATATATATATATATATATATATATATATATATATATATAAACGTTGCTAGTAATATATGTTACATACTTACTATGCTGAATAATAAAGATGATATATTCCTCTCATATCAAGTAAAGAGCTGGCTGACCGGAAGAGTATAAGTAAAATAACTCCTAAGTGCCACATTTGCTGCATTCCAGTCTTTTAATTAGACTCCAGAAAATTCAAGTTCATTAACCTCAGTAATTGTGACCTAATGTACTCTGGTAAAACGTTTTAACTGCGCTTTATTGCATAACAAGTAGATTAACGAAAACAAAAATAATAAATGCACATCATAATATGGTATGGTTGTGTGGAGTTTCGTTTGAAAATGGTAATACCGGTTTTGTTATATGTCTGCTAATTTTAGTAATGGTGGTCATACATTTGTATTACCTGCTAATCCTTACCAAACATTTTTATGTTTTAGTACATTTGGGTGAATTATGTAAAGCGATTTTAAGAAGATGACCTTTAATAGATTTTTGTTTTAGTTAACGTGGTCAAATGTCTAATCTGCATCACTTTTCAAACTTCTAAATTCTTTTTTGTCTACATTGCTTACTATGCATCCTGGTGAAGTTATATTGTGCGGCAAAGGTACATAGCGTTTCAAAATGGTGACTTGTCATTATTTGTGTAGAACGGATGATGATTTGTTTAAAAACAAAATAAAAATCTGTAGACCGGTTGTAGAGTACGTTATATAATATTTCGATTCAAGTAGCAAGTAGCAGCTGTATTTGTTTGCAACCGGGTACCATTTGTACCCACATAAAATGCACAGAGGCCAAAATGTTTGTTGTAAAGTTTTCGTCATTGGAGCTAAAACCAATTGGCATTAAAAAGATAATGGGGCATTAAAACAGAGGAACAATAAGTAGTATTTTTGAATCCTTGTTGTGAACACATAGCTTAAGTATATAATAACATCAAATTAAAGCTAAACACCAGCAGGAATGTCGTTGCACATTTGACCATAGAATAAAACACCAAAATATAGTTTGTATAACGATCAGTAGTATTGACAGGAGTTACACATTTTAATACGCCAGATTGGAATGGAATATATGCATGAAAAAACGTGCATGTTTCAGAATTTGACACAATTGTTCATGTAATGGTATATCAAGGTCACCAATATTGATTGTGATTATATATCGTTGTCGCTTTCCTTCCGATCTACGCAGTTTTGTTATTTACTTAGAAATGCTCTAATCGGTTCATGCACAGTTTAACAGCTCTTAATTACACCATTAGTTGCTTCCGTAGTGATGACGTTTATCATCAGATGGATGAATTCGTTAATGTGCCCATAAGAGTTTCGAGACTCTTCTATCTAAAATCAATGATAATTAAGCATCCTATTATTCCCAGACAGAAAACTGAAACTATGTTTTTCTCAAAACAACTTTCTCTTAAACATTATGAAGTTAGAATAATGTTTATATCATAACAAATCGAGAAATATTAGAAACAAGGGCAAACGTGTATATAAATAAAAGCATTCACGTGAAAAAGTCAAAAGTGTTTTAATATACCTTTATATTTCGATGACCATTTGTATTGGTATGGCTGAATAACGTTGGTAAGCATAACCTTATTATAGTTGTACATATTTTTGTTGACAGACATTTGTCTCACATTTGTATATGTATCACTGTTGTTCACAAGAACACAGTTTAACGCATGATTGTTAATAATGTCTTATAACCTATTGCATGTAAGTTATCGGCTCGGCATCAAAGCTCAGCTTGCAACAAAATAGATGCTTGTTTTAGCGTTTTGTTATATTATATATATATATATATATATATATATATATATATATATATATATATATATATATATATATATATATATATAATTACTGGCCGTTAATATTGCTGACCTTCCTTAAGTAAATTTTCATATATAATAGTAATAGAAAGTAATCCATCTCTTCCAAATAACCTTTCGTCCTATTCTAAGTTTTAGAAACCTATCATTGCCAATGTAGCCATTAATTACAAAGTAATGCATATAAAATACATTTACTTTTCTCCCCTCTCAACATTCACTTCATTCATATCGATTTCAAGCATTTCAATCAGGTCAGTCATTCTGTATAAACGCTTTAAATTCAAATACAAATTAAAACAACATCTTTTTTAAACTGATCTAGACAGTGTTATTGGTGTTTGTTTCTTCAGTTTTTCATATAGTCGGTACACTTTCCCTATAGTGTGTGCAGTTTAATATTTTTGATATTATATGAACATAACAAATTATTTGATTCTGATTGGTCCAAGTAAGCCCAAATTAGTATGCAGTAGGATCTTTACTGGTTGGAAGCGATCATGCGAAAACGTTGTAAACCCCGCCTTCTGGATTTCTTTTCATTTAATGCTTTAGGCCGCAATTCGTAGATTCCACTCGCTAAAGGGACTTGGGAAAAATGGTCTCGTCTGTTTCAATACTGCCAATTGTCCCCCAAATGTATTTGCTATGTCAATTTATAACATAACATAACACAAATAATGACACATGCCCCGGGACAAGAACAATAACAACAAGTAAAACAACCAGAATTACTTAGATTATAATGAGGGTTGGTTGGGTGGGGATGGATGAGACGTATATATGAAGCATGGAATCCACCCTACACACAAGCATGGTTAACATGTGGACTTATTGAAATAAATAAACTAACCTTTGTTCACAGAAGAATGTAGACATAAACCGGTCTCCCCAACTGACATAACTTGATCCTACGCGGTAAAAATGTGATGCAGGTCCGACTCCCCCCAAAAAAAGATTTGCTTACGTTTTCTGTACAATCTAATGTTCTAAATGAAAAACTGCAAATATTCGGTCACAAATACATTACAGTAATTATGTGTTTTTCTGCATCCAGTAATCGTCTTTTGACAATAATATAGCACCAATGTATTGTTTAGCTGTGATGTGGAATTTCCACGTAAACACTGGTGCTGTGTTCTTTATGTCATTTTAAACCGGCACTGTGCACCGTATCAATCAATGTGACACCACAAGCAGTAGATATTTTGTGTCCACAGAAGTTTTGTTGTTTGTAAAATGTTCTGTTTATTTGGCTGGACGTTTATTCTTTGATTTATAATTATCAAAAATGTATAATATATTTGGCACTATTCTTTACGCACAATAAATGAAAGAAATGTACGTCTGTCGGAATGAACGAAGTATTTGTTCTTCTTTTTATCCTAAATACATTATACTGAATTAAAGGTACGTGATAAATATAATATCAAATTTGTAATGATTTATATTTAAATTTATGAAACTCGTTAATAATATCCAGCTTTTGCGAACCTTTTGTTTGTAAATCATGTAACTTTTTCTCCATTACAATACTGTATATCATTTATCCTATCTTCAAATTATTGTAAGTTTGTATTCAATGCGCATACGTTTACTTGATTAGTATAGACACACTGCAAAACAACTTTATTTTATTGCCTAGAATTCGGACTATTATAGGTGATGACCTCTTAAGATACCATAATCGCTTATCTCCTTAAACTAAAGAAACAACACCAGAGTTCGCTTTGTTCATGACTCTTTTCCCAACAGGATTGATATTTCACTTTTGGGAATAAAATATTCTGAAACAACCCTTTTGTTTCCCTTGGTTGTTAAATCTACATTGAATAGGAATATGATGTTTAAAACAAGCAGGAGAACTGGATGTCTTATTTCTTTTCAGCATTGTACATATTCTAAAGTGGATATTGTAAAGCCCTGATAGCTCATATATCCATTGTAAAGCGATGATTACTAGTAAACTCTTAAAGTGCCAAAAGAAATATATAGTGGACAAATCCTTCAAGATTTCATATTTAAGTATTATTTCCAATAAATATAGAAGGAGAATTACGGGGCATGTGATATTAATTGTAAAAGACAATATCTAGAAATCAGCGTCAGTTCCGAAAAGTATTGATGACATGAAATTTAAAGGTTACAGTCTGTAATAACTAATTGAGGCTGCTGGCGTTTTTCACTCTTGTTTGTATCTATTTTGGAAATACGAGATTTTCATTTCTGATTATGCGTCCTTTTGAGCCTTCATCGAGTGTACGGTTTATCCGATAACTCTTACCGATGAAGTTCGTTACCGCTGGCTTCAAACTTCCAAAAGCGCTACTCAGAGACCACGTCATTTGCCATTGTATGGTTTTATCCTGGCAAGCTTGTCTTCCCGTCAGCTATATAAATGCACTGTAAACTAATTCTATTATTTATTTCACGGAACCGCAGGCTTTAGATGTTATTTCATGTGAACTAGTATAGAACATAAAACCTGATGAAGTCTTATAGATTCTTATTTTTTCAGACTTACGAGAACAATTAAAGGCCAGTTAATGATTTCTGAGCAGGCGCAGAAAGAACAAAACACCACCGTGAAGCCGACAAATCTCCTTGAATCTGGCGATTAGGAGCTTGAATCCCTGGATTAAGTGAAGGAACGGCCAATCAAAAAGGCTTTATTACGAGCTAAGAACTATTTCATCTTACATTTGAGTCTGATTACTAACTCAACGAACATTGATGAGGAAAGCAAAGCAGGAATTTGGACCTTTGCTCATCTGTTGTCTTGTCTTTTCTACCAATCGTTGACTTTGAAGCAGGTCGGGAAATATTATAAAATGTAACTATGTGCAATGCATGGGTATTGCAGGACCTAATGTTGATAGAAGTCTTGTCCTAACTTGACGGTGGAAATATCTCAAGCACAATTCAAGGAAACGTTCGAATCCAACGGGATGCATTTTAATTAAAAACATAATTGTATGTTATATCGCTGGCAGTAATACATTATCTGAAAAACGGACTGTTTATATGTACGCTATTGGAAAACGACTTGGAAATGTAATCACCGGAATAAAACTGGAAATTTCGAACCCATAGAACAAAGTGGATTTCATAATTTTACCGAAAGAGTAAAAACATACCATCACTTACTCCTTCACACGCAAATTATTAGTCGTGTTGTGATACTAATTCTGGATTTAAAAGGTAATTGTACCAATATGATCAAGATAGATTAATTGAATAATATTTTTTCGGACCTTGAATTGATGGAATTCTTCGTTAAGTCAACATTGTGAAGAGGATGGTGAACATAGACTACAATTATGGTATATGATAAAAGCCATTAAGTTATATTCGATAAAGACAGTGTTGTTGTAGAGCTTTCTGAAATAATTAATACTCACAAGACTTACATCATTATAGATAATTAGACTTTATTAGAAATATCTGAGTGCAACATTAAGTAGGACGTAGAAAACTTACGGTTATTATGTGAAAGCCTTACTTAGAAGTGTAATCCAAATGTATATCTTTGGCACATGTGTTGCAACGGTTATAGAAATTAAACATTGATGCCTCTATGATTGATTTCGATCAAATGAATTTCATGCAAATCTCGAAGAACAATCAAAAAATGCAGGCACTCATCAAACCCCAATACACACTGTAGTCGTTTGGTGTCGGTCAGTAAAAGCTAGTATACAAATGATGTGTAAAGTCAGCGGTAAGAGAGCATTTTAGCGACGATAACGTTAAAACAATCCAGTTTTAATATAAGCGAACAACATATTATCCTTTGACACTTTAGATTCAATAAAATATTAGCATGTGTAATATTCATCAGCGTATGCAAGGATAACCTTTGAAGTCCACGTGTATCTTGTAATAGTAAGCGCTGTCCCCTGACTAGTATTGGTGTTCAGAGACAGGAATGTTCTATGTTGTTCCTGAATTAAAGTTAGAACTTTATTTTAGAACCTTTTGTAACATACCACATATTTGATGGAACGAATTTATTGTATATGCTAGATTTTAGGATTAACAGACTCACACATGTGACCCAAATTTTAAATCGTGTATTAATGATATCTGATGTTTATCTACAATCTTAAAACCGAACTCTCTACTATGTTACTATGATAAGCGTCGATATATAATGATTGCAACGACTAAAACCGCAAAATGCCGCTTTCTTCTAGGTGTCTGAGGCTAATAGTGACAAATTTAAACACCTCATTGACTTGAAAAGACAGTACATTTGTACGAACGAAGGGTAACTTCAAGCCATTCAGCCTTATTTCGATTTAGAAAGGACTAACAGCTGTTCTCAACACTTTCCGGATATTGGGATAATTGAATTCATGTCTTTCTAATAGGATTTCAAAACGCAATCTAGGAACGTCGCTCCATTTCTACACAAGACTTGAAGAAACACCAATTGTGTACTAACCATTCTTGTAATCGTCATCAAACATCTAGTAGCAATTAAAGTTCCGTTAATTGATGCAGATGACATTCATTCTGCAGCCAATCAAAATATCCATCAGGTCGTAAAATCTGTGTCAATCAATAATATATTGCTGCAATGAGCTTGGGTGACATTGGGAAGCGAACAACACAATTCCCAAACGAACACTTCAACACGGATGTAATAACACACATGCAGAGACAGGCGCCATCTACAGAGGCAGCAACATTCGCGCCCTCTGCTGGATTACTGTCTTCTTCAACCTTTGCCCCTACCAGCAAAATGAAAATCGGAAGTGTAGATTCAAAAGTAGTAATGTCTTCTAACCTTACTGGAGACATTTTATTTGATCTTTTTGATACCAATGCAACGAATCTGACCTTTTCACAAACTACCGACTTTAGTACGGATTTTTCTGTCTCAATTGATTGTGATTTGAACCACACTTCTCTCTGCTTTTCCAACATTTCTATCCACGATGAACAGCAACACAGGCATATGGAACATGCTTACTGGTCATTATTCCTCCTTGTCTTCCCAGTGTTTACTGTGTTTGGTAATGTCCTTGTGGTTATGAGTGTATACAGAGAAAGAAGTCTAAGAACTGTGACAAACTACTTTATATGTTCCCTTGCCTTTGCAGACATTTTGGTAGCAGTCATCGTCATGCCACCGGCAGTGTACATGGAGGTGAGTACGGTTTTAGTTTTCATTTTGTTTGTTATGTTCATTTCAGAAAACAATCTACTGTTATATATTATGGTGAAGTAATCTTTTTTGTCAGAAAGAGATGAAGCATGCAGGTCTCAATTATGCACACAAGACTCTCGTTTCTTAACTTGCATCCATAACCATCCTATCAAATAGTATCGCTACATAATACTGAAAAGGATTAACTAAAAAATAACAAACATGAATTATATTCATTCATTTTTGTATTAAGATGCATTCACTATACGTAATAGGGCAGTCTGCATTCAACAACCTCACTAATAAGAGTGCTACATTTTTAATCAAAAACGTGTTTCAAACCAATCGGTTTAGATAAATTCAGGAACATGTCACATTTATTACCATTTCATCGTGGTTAAATTTCACGTCCATAACAGACTGAAAACTTTGATAAATTATAAGATCATAAGTCATTATAAATATATTTGTAATAAAGTCTAAGAGTGAATATCAGACCTTGGATGAATCATCCATATTTTATTTTTATAGAACTATTACGCATATATTTTGAAACTGGAACGGAAAAGGGCAAATTCAATGGAGACATAATACAATCAACACCTGCTCATGTCATCATTTGCAAAATGAAGTACTTTGGAACCAAAAACACATGTGAACAATTTGAATTGCCCTCTCTGATAAGAACTGATTCTTCTTAACGCATTGATTTTCTGACGTGGTATAGTCATCCGCATCGAAGTAGTTTTCAAAACATAGTGTTTAAATTTTGCCTTACAATGCTGTTATGATTATTATTAATATTATTATTATTATTATTATTATTATTATTATTATTATTATTATTATTATTATTGACAAAATTATAGTCTAGTGTGCATGTGCATGCCATTAAGATAGTTTTCAACTCGTAAAGACTATAGAACTAATAATGCTTAAATATTATATGAGCACTTATTTTCAGTAAATGAACCGCACAAGTATTTTTGCCAACGCATATTAGCCGTTATATAGATTTACATCATAATGATGTTACCATAAAAATAAAAAAGACCAATGTGAACCATCGTTTTAGTCATCGGATTTTACTTTGGTTATTTGTTTGGTTTTGTTAATGTGTTGGGGAAAAGGCCAGAAAAAAGACAGGCAAAGAAATTTAATTTAGCTCGAAAAAAAAAGAAAAATATTCGAATATGTCAATAGCAGTTACTACAAATGTTGTAATCGGATGTATCCAAAATGGTTATAACCCTTGAAGATATAGCAAGCTGACTATATAGTTTGCTTTAGTAATGCTTTTATTTTGTATCAACCGTTTGATATGGTCACATCACGATATTGAAAATTTTAGCTAATAGATAAATAGGTACACTAAAATAAAATCCAGACCCTTTGGTAGCGAATATAAATCTAATTTTGCTACTTGTTTACTGGTACTGAACAACATTGGCACAACTCAAAATCATATTGTTGTCCCAGACATGTGATAATGTCTGTTTTGATAAGTTTAACATGCAAGCAACTTTTTTGTGGTGTTGATAGTTCTTAATTATTTACAAATTGGGGCAGGTTAAACTGACATTAAATGTATTTATGTGGTAGAATAATGAGATAGCATCAGTACTAATAACATTGTTTCACAAGTTATTCTCCATTGGTATCGAAAATATGGAGATTTACAGAATATAATTTATCGATGATAACACGACAATGTATGAAAATCAGCACTACCTCAAGATGGTTAAAACTGTATAGTTCTAAAAAGGATTAATGAGCGTGTCTGAATTGGTATTATGCGTTATTTACAGTACAGCTCGAAAATCGTAAAAATTTTGAACGGTGAATCTACAACGAACTCGGCGAAACCTTGCATTTACTTAATGGAGAACAAAGCTTAAAATAACACATGATAACTCAGTATAATTCTAATAAAAATAAAAGAATGACAAACTTTTTATAAAACCTGAAAGCATTATTGTGATGAAACGATATCGCCGATATCGAAAATTGCAGAATATAGAAATACCCATCTTAGACGGTCGCTCTGTTAACTTACTAATAACATGTTAATGCACTTATCAAGCATGATATATTGTAGGTCGTTTATTTCGGTTCAAAAATGACGTAGCAAAATTACACATTTCAAACAGATATACGTCAAAGAAATAATAGTGTTTATGACTTCTTTAGTGCGATCATGAACGTTCATATGATTTCACAAGCATTACTCAGTTGTGGGAACAAATTGGATCGGACGTAAAAATAAAAAATATTTTAATAAAGATAGATGCATGAAGCCGGGACATATTTTAATGCGTAGTTCTTTAATGTGCTGTTTTGTTTTAATCTGCCATATGGTTGAAACGTATTAGCTTTGAAAACCCTTCTCAATAATGCCATAATAGGGTAAGTAATGAACCCTGACTTAATGCTAAGCATCACAGTATATGTATGACCCTGCTAATATATTTGATACAACTTCTACTCAGTATCGCAGAAAAACCTCTGGATAGTATCAGTTTGAAACATATTCCAAAAATGGAGAAAATAATATGACAATAAACTGGCATATATTGAACAAAATGGCAATTACAATAGTTATAGTTGATGATACCATACAAAATAATTTAGATATTCAAGACTTGTTTGCAAAACCATAAAACACGTTGTCAAATGTTGTTTAAATATTGCAAGTAGTAGCAACAAGAACACATTAGATGCAGCACATCCCGTAATGTTCTCATTTGGTCGATAATATGATAAGATGTGAGATAACTACTACTTAAACTATATTGAAAAAACAAAATAAATTATCTTTGAACAGCTAAGGCATTCTAAACTTTAAACTTGATTTCTATTCTTGCGATTAAAACCTACATTCTAGAATGGTTACTTTAAAATTAATGACTTTACAAATAAGGTCATTACTAATACTTAGTGTCTGTCCTAGGTGTATAGCAATAGTAACCGAACCAAAATAGTCCCACAAATTGAGGAAAACAAACATAAAATTAAATGTTACTGCATGGACATTATGAAAACTACTTACGATTTATCTTTACAAATTCGAGTAACAAGATCAAAACGACAAGAGATGTTACATTTGTTAATTTGCGAATTAAGTGATATTCCGATGGTGCACAATCAAAACTTATAGTTAAGGATATGAAGATAGATACGTTGTCAATTTCACAGGTGTGGCATCAAAAGATAATGGTTAATAATACAAAAGGCATTGCGCAACAGACTGTATATAAATGATTTAGTAGAAATATTTCCAGCAGAAGAGACACATAAATACATTTGACATAGACTTGCAACAAGCTGAATTATTTTCTCAGCTAAAACTGATATAAACTAAACAAATCAAAACTCTGTTGAACATGGAAACAAAACGTGTCAATAATAAAGAGATCTTTGATATTGTTTTAAAAACCTGTATAAACACAAACCCAGATTGTATGGATTAAGAAACAAAATAATACATATATGAGAGTACATAAAGATTATCGCATATACCGAAGCATAAACAATCCCTATATGTGTGGTATTGATTTAAAGTGAATGTATGATATCCATTTAAAATAGTTTGCGAGGGGTTATACCGCAGAGCGAGTATTCAACTCAATTATATAAATATGTTTTTGGAGGTTTTAAAATCCTAACCTACATTCCTGATATTAGCCAGAGTGTGTGTATCATGGTTGAATTACGATAAAAAGTTCTCATAATTCCAAGAGTCCAAGAAAAATTCAATATTATAGACAAGTTACATCGAGCGTCTAGGCCGTGTGTGTTCTTATGTTTACATGAGGCTTGTGCTAAACGATGTATGTAATGACCCAGTAGACCGGACGCAACGGTCTGCAGAACACGGACCTTATATGTGCAATATAAGAAACGATTATCTGCATCCGGTAAATATTAAACAGCAATTTTTTCTAATCATTGGACCGAAAAGATAAAATATTCTTTCTGTGAAATAATAAAGGGGAACACTAAAATAATGTGTACTTCTTAATATGCACTGCAATTTGGTATAAAGCTAATTGATATACTAATAATAATAATAATAATAAAAATAATAATAGGAATATATAAACATTTAACTTCAGGCCTATAGAACAATGGCAATTTTCTATTCATTCATAATTCACAAAAGACATGACAATAATGATAAAAGTGTTGATAGTCACTGTTTTCTAAAGCACAATGTCATCGAATCCTTTCATTTTTTACATTCCCTTCTCCCCACTCGTGATTTAGAGACAATATAAGAAAACATCTGGTGTGAGAGAGACAAACACATATTGCGCTTGACAAAAACATTAAAGCTGAACCTGTACCAACTAACCTACAGTAACGATACATAGCTGCAACAGCCAGTCGATACTAGGTCCATGTGTCAAATTTGTAGATTACGTGGCACATATAATGTCGCGTATTTAATGCTTTGTTGTTATGGTTTCTTAAAATTAGTATAATGTTCTAAACATCGATTATTCGTTACTAAATATAAAAATGCCCATATTGTTACCTCGCCTCACATCCCTCTGTCTGTCTCTGTCTGTCTCTCTGTCTCTGTCTCTCTCTCTCTCTCTCTCTCTCTCTCTCTCTGGATTATTTTAGCTAGATACGAATAAACTGTTCCGCTCTTAAAAGAATATGACATGTCTAAAGATAATTGGTTCCACCATGCAATTTGCTAACTAGTTAATGGCCTGAATCTATCTAACTGGACGGATGTAGGATCTTCATCTTAGAAAGGCGTACCTGATGGATGTTTGTAGAGTTCCACGCGTAGATCGACTACACAACTGGAAACATACAGAGTCATTAAACAGAAGAAATGAAGTACAATAAAAACTGCAGTTTGAAGAATTTGTTTGAGATTACGTGGATATTCACATTATAAAATAAGTATATTATCATCAGGATTCATCCTATTTTATTCTTGTCATATTATGTCAAGATAGTAAGGGGAATATTCTTATGCATGCTCGGATTTAGAACATATATATGCTTGGATAGGTTCGAATCTTTCCAGTACTGCGTGTAATTGTCTCTATTTCAGAGTTATGTTGCCAAACAAATTACACACAGAGCAATCTAATATATATCATAAAGTTTATCAGGTTGTTAGCCCTCATGGCTATGGACCAGAAGAACTAATGGGAAGGTCTGTTGGTCGTAGTCCGTCAATCACATAGCGCCAGGTTTGCTATCGAAACTCTTCCTAACTTACATGTAGACTTGGCATGAACGTTTCACACACATAAACCCTATATGTTTGATAGTCCTCACTGAAAAATGGTGCTGTTCGCAATTACATAGGTCTACTAAGACAGTCATCTTTAAATCCTTGTTATCGCTATTCTTAATGAATCATCTTAATTATCATAGGTTTCTCTCAAGTCAAATTAAACTGCTGGTTAATAGGTACAAAATAAGCATGAAATGCATATGGCTGCCACTGTATCTATCATCCAAATACTATGTTCGATTTTTGACAATCTTGTCAACGCTGTTTCTCCATAATGTTTTTGTTACATACGTATGGGTTGTCAATTAAAGATTCATGTTAGTTGAGCTTGCTCTGAACGCAAATGGCTCCGATCGTACATACATTATGGCTGCCACTGCAGCCATCTTGAAAATTTAGTTATCGTGGATCCATCTGACGATAGGTATATTAACGTGGAGTTTCCAATAAGATACGTCATGTAGTTGGTTGAAACAAAGCATGGTACTGATATGACATCCATTATGGCTGTTATGGCAGAGGTATTTAAGATCTTCCTATAGTTAACAATGCTGAAAAGTGTGCTGATCGGATAAAATATGACCGCCAATCAGCCATCTTGAAATTTTGCTTTCGCTACCTTTGCATGGAAAGTAATATATTGTAAATATCATGGGTTATCCTTCTCTCAAATGGATTGTTTAATAACACAGGGTTTTCGCCAAAAGACTTAAGCTACTTATTTGGTCCTAAACCAAAATGGTGCCAAACATGCATCTTATAATGAAGATGTTAGAAACCGGTGTAGAGGTAGATTTATGTTAAAGTCAACTGCAAATATAAAACAATTCTTGGGGAAAACCGAGTCGATAAAACAGTCTAAATAAGGCTAGTGTTTTCCTGAAAACACTACTTTAAGTAAAATTATGACTAAAACTGGAGTTTAGCTTCTTGAAAAACGTGTTTATTTAGTGACATTTGGTAGCCTCTGATTTTGGTCAAAGCGATGATGCGTATCAAATACTGTGAAGAATGGACCATACTTTAGAACTTTCTTGTCGGAGCGCCTTTTAAAATTGAAACGTGCATACCAAGTGTTTAAATCGGTTGAGATTCAAAGCTACTTTCGAAAAGTCTGTAGTGGTACAAAGCTCCGGGCGTAAGGACGATGCGACTATTACAAGGATAAAAACAACACTATGGCCTTTCGTGATTGGGAAAAAGAACATTAGCAAGGAGATATTACTGTTGCCGCTTTTGCATATACTTGTAGTGCAATCACCAAATGACATGTTCGTACCATTCTGTATGACATCATTAATTCAATGCGACTCGACTGTCATAATTATTAAGTCATTAGCAACACATGACTGAAATAGATGTTAAACTAATACCAAACAAATGATGAAAATATATTTTTTTAATAATTAACAGTATAAACTGATAGTTTCGAAAAGATGGTATATTACAAGGGGCAATTAGATCTGCAGATATGTAATTGTTCTTGGATGATTCGTTCAATGCACTTGCGGGAATTATGAGAAGATAAGCTTCAAGACGAAATTCAATATATTGTTAATGGAATGAATTGGAAATTTGTCGCGGATAGTATTTAATCCTTTTGAATTTTATTCTGGCCTAAATGGGTTCAATGAAACCATGTAACTATTAATTGCGAAATTTATATTCCAGTCTCAGAAGTGAAGAAATAGATAGTGATCATGACAAATCCAAAGTTAAAAAATGTGCTGTAGCTTTTGTTAGTAATTTAATAACTTTATAATGCAAGATCAATGACTCCTAGCGCTCGTTTGCGGATAAGAATGAGCTGGAATAACGCTAATAACTATGAAATATTTTGTCACTGAATCCGTTATAAAAGGAGGACTTCGTATGATAGGTATTACGTGTTAAATTAAATGACATAGTATGATGCCTAATAGATGTTAAATCCAGGGACTTAATATGATGCCTACGACAGTATAAATCAAAGAAGCTATTATGGTGCCTAATACTTGCTAAATTAAAGGACTTAGTATGGTGCCTAATACATGCTAAATTAAAGGACTTAGTATGGTGCTTAATACTTGCTAAATTAAAGGACTTAGTATGGTGCCTAATACATGCTAAATTAAAGGACATATTATGGTATTTAATACATGCTAAATAAAAGGACTTAGTATGGTGCCTAATAGATGCTAAACTAAACTACTTA
The DNA here is from genome assembly GCA_030141615.1 of Unio pictorum. Classification (NCBI taxonomy): domain Eukaryota; kingdom Metazoa; phylum Mollusca; class Bivalvia; order Unionida; family Unionidae; genus Unio; species Unio pictorum. Next base: position 3,238,015 of record JARLTB010000113.1, read on the forward strand.
GTGTGGTGCCTAATACTTGCTAAATTAAAGGACTTAGTATGTGCCTAATACTTGCTAAATTAATGGACTTAGCATGATGTTTAATACAGCTAAATTAAAGGACTTAGTATGGTGGCTAATACTTGCTAAATTAAAGGACTTAGTATGGTGCTTAATACATGCTAAATTAAACGACTTAGTATGGTACCTAATACATGCTAAATTAAAGGACTTAGTATGGTGCCTAATACATGCTAAATTAAAGGACTTAGTATGGTGCTTAATACATGCTAAATTAAAGGACTTAGTATGGTACCTAATACATGCTAAATTAAAGGACTTAGTATGGTGCCTAATACATGCCAAATTAAAGGACTTAGTATGGTGCCTAATAGATGCTAAACTATACTACTTAGTATGGTGCATAATACTTGCTAAATTAAAGGACTTAGTATGGTGCCTAATACTTGCTAAATTAAAGGACTTGGTATGATGTTTAATACATGCTAAATTAAAGGACTTAGTATGGTGGCTAATACTTGCTAAATTAAAGGACATAGTATGGTGCCTAATAGATGCTAAACTAAACTACTTAGTATGGTGCCTAATACTTGCTAAATTAATGGACTTAATATGGTGCCTAATACTTGCTAAATTATAGGACTTAGTATGGTGCCTAATACATGCTAAATTAATGGACATAATATGGTGCCTAATACTTGCTAAATTATAGAACTTAGTATGATGTTTAATACAGCTAAATTAAAGGACATAATATGGTGACTAATACTTGCTAAATTAAAGGACATAGTATGGTGCCTAATACATGCTAAATTAAAGGACTTAGTATGGAGCCTAATAGATGCTAAACTAAACTACTTAGTATGGTGCCTAATACTTACTAAATTTTAGGACTTAGTATGGTGCCTAATACATGCTAAATTAATGGACCTAATATGGTGCCTAATACTTGCTAAATTATAGGACTTAGTATGATGCCTAATACATGCTAAATTAAAGGACTTAGTATTGTGCCTAATGATGCTAAATTAAAGGACTTAGTATGGTGCCTAATACTTGCTCACTTAAAAGACTTAGTACGAAGCCTAATACATGCTAAATTAAAGGACTTAGTATGATGTTTAATACATGCAAAATTAAAGGACTTAGTATGGTGCCTAATACTTGTTAAATTAAATGACTTAGTATGGTGCCTAATACATGCTAAATTAAAGAACTTAGTATGGTGCCTAATACATGCTAAATTAAAGGACTTAGTATGGTATTTAATACATGCTAAATTAAAGGACTTAGTATGGTGCCTAATACTTGTTAAATTAAAGGACTAGTATGGTATTTAATACATGCTAAATTAAAGGACTTAGTATAGTGCCTAATACTTGCTAAATTAATGGACTTAATATGGTGCCTAATACATGCTAAATTATAGGACTTAGTATGATGTTTAATACAGCTAATCAAATTTGAACTCGTGTGTTAATATACACACCAATCCAGCAAGAGAAATAAGCCATTCATGCTAGAAATGTACATTGTGTCAGGATAAACATTAAATATAAAACTCTGTTAGTATATGCACTAAAATGGTAAGTGAAATATGTCATGATTAGAATTTACATTCTGTCAGGATAAACATTAAATATAAAACTCTGTTAGTATATGCACTAAAATGGTAAGTGAAATATGTCATGATTAGAATTTACATTCTGTCAGGATAAACATTAAATATAAAACTCTGTTAGTATATGCACTAAAATGGTAAGTGAAATATGTCATGATTAGAATTTACATTCTGTCAGGATAAACATTAAATATAAAACTCTGTTAGTATATGCACTAAAATGGTAAGTGAAATATGTCATGATTAGAATTTACATTCTGTCAGGATAAACATTAAATATAAAACTCTGTTAGTATATGCACTAAAATGGTAAGTGAAATATGTCATGATTAGAATTTACATTCTGTCAGGATTAACTTTGAACTTTAACTTTGAAACAAAGTAACTAGATCGGTACTTTCGAAACCTGGCTAAAGCAACTGATGATTGCGGGTGGGGTGAAAAATAAATGTATGCGCTCGTACAAACTGAAGAACAATGTAAGTAATAAAAGAAAATAAAGATATCTTCAGATGAAATAATATCTTGCATACATGACTAATTATTTTTCAAGATTAACAACTGTAAATGGGAACTTAGCTGTAGATGAAATGACAGAGACATGCTTCATGGGAATTACAATGTTAGACTTAAAGGAGTTTTACTACAGTCAGCTTGCACAGCAACTATTGCAATAACATTTTGATATTATTGACAGACACAGATTGGTTATGGGTTCATTTTAATTACAATAGATATCTGTTAGGTAGACCAGAACGAGGAGATTCTTTATAAGACGCATATGGTTCCAATAAAGACAACACTTACAATATCCTCGTGGTAAACAAGAAGGCTGTTCGATGACTCACAGATGGATTATAAGGAAGAACCGAGTAAGCTTTATTCCTTTACATCTGATACAGATGGCATAATTGCTAGCTAGGGTAAATATAATATGTCACAAAAAGATATAAGAAAATGATATGTTAAAATAATTTTTGTTTTCATCAAAGCATACGTTGCCAGGAAATTAATTTATTGAGATCGTACCAGACTGTTATATAGCGTTACAAGATATCTGTATTGTCTATGTATGATGATAAGAGATTTGTAATGGGTGATAAATGAACATTACCGTGTAATAAATTTTCTTGTCAGACCTTAAGGAGATTAGAGCTCTCCAAGAATGTAATTAGATACGTGCTAACGTCTAATTATTAGTTTTATAAATTTGCCTTGGAAATTTCCTAAATATACGGTGATGTTTCATTAGCCATTATGTGATGTCAACAAACAAAAGTCGCTAATACCTTACTGTCTTTTAAATAAAAAGAAAGAAACCTAATGTTTTAACGGCATTATATTTTTTAACATTATTTTTGTTGTTGTTGTTGTGGTTTTAACTTCATCTCTCAGTACATTATACATGGCGGGCAGTATCATCGCTACTTTGATGCATCAGTCAGTGACATAGTATTCAAAATCATAACAAATCAAATACACAAGTGATTTCAAATATGTCCATATTTTTAGATACCAATTTTAAAACAAAGCATCAGAAAATTAATCCACTTGAACAGAGAGGCCAATGTCAGTTAATAGCAGAAGACGTTTTCATGTCAGAAGGTCATTTTTGACGCCATGCGATGCTGACATCACAGTGCAAACACAAGCCTTTGTCCTAGATGACTATTATGCAAACAGTGTGTACTAAACAGGCTATTGCAGTTTTGCTATTGCTCTTCTTCCTATGCCAGGAAAAGTAAAACCCGAAATACCTAGTTAACAAAAATATCCAGATCTTTAATTAGTAAACAATAATGGTTGAAAAAGTCACACCATAACCTTAGGTTAAAACATTTGCCAGGTACCAATTTACTAAAATGGTACCTTGCCACCTTAATAATTTAGTTGAAAATAGTTTATGTCAAAGGTTGTGTAGTGCATAAATATCGCATTTTTAGACATTACAATGGTATAAAGGAAACACTTGTGTGCACCAAATTAAAAATGGTATTAAGCTTTTAGTAAAGTGACTACTTTGCGGCAAAAAGCACTGCATCATTTACATTGCCCGTACATTTCTTGAAATATTTAAAATTGCTTGCAACATACAATGCTGTTGGTCTTTGTTTACCACAGTAACATCAGTACAGAATCAAAATTCCGTTACAATCTTTCATGAATGTCAAGGCGATATCAGGAAGTTATACATTTTAGGAAGGAATGACAGACGTGAAAAGTGTCTATAAACTCTTCAAACTTAAAGAAATCAAACATTTAGGGAAATACTGTGCTTTAGAGGTACTTTTAGACTGATATAAATGAAGCGGTTCCTAACATTTCGCTGTATAGTTCTACTTCGGCTGGGAAAAAATGTGTCGTTCTTTGTACACTATTGCCTAGCTTTATAAGTACTAGCAATACACATGTTAGATGACCATACTACATTAACCATAACATTTCCAGCACCAGAACTTTAGAACTTTATTGGATCAATTGTTCTGTCGTTTTGTACAGTGTTAAACCACCGGTTAGAACTATAATCGCTGTATTAAGTGTACAATTGGTCCCAAAAAAAGTTGACTGGTACACTTATTTCACTTATGTAGGAGCAGATAAAATGAATTACGTTTATGTATTGATCATTAATTGAGCTAACCATTGATTCTCATGTAATCGTGAGACGCTTGTGACAGATATTTTCCTACGTTCAATGTTTCGTTACCGTCCATTTTATAACTTCATCAGTTTTTCCTAGTGTAGCAGTAAATTTCAATTAATGAATAAAGCGTTTGGGTATAATAGATCATTAAATGTTAGAATTTATACGCCAACTGCTATTTTAAATTTTGTATATGCTTGGAACAAAAAATTTCTGCACTTGAGTGTTGTCCATTATCAACTCTTTACCTCACATATCTCGGTTTTACCTTGTTCAATCCGGTTTATCAGCATGTTTGTAACAGTAAATCTGTACTCCTCATGACAATTCTGAATTATTTAATTTGAAAATAGCATCAATACCATCACAAATTGTTTAATTGTATTGAACCTTTCAAGATAATTGTTTACCACTAGATTCTTCGTATTTATTTTAACTTTTAAAAACGCTATATATACCAGGTATGTTGCATTAGAGTCCAACATGAGTAACAGCAGAGGGCGAATCGGACAACTTTATAGAAGCGTCTATTTGGCAAACCAAGGCTTCCTCCAAAATCGAAAAAAAAAGTTTCCTTTGGAGACGCAAAGTCGTTGTCGCGCTCTCTCTCTGCTGCTGTGGGGGTAAACATCTTTTTTACTATGAAAGTCTTAAGACGAAAATCCTTTTAGGACTTCACAAACAGACTAATTTGTAAAACCTCACCTCGTAAATCAATTAGAGTATTGGACTGGTCAATGAGTTTAAAATTAATTCTCGTTAATGAATCATTATGACATCGCATATAGATCCTCAATGATTAAAAATCCGGGTGGAGTTGTTGCTGCAAAAAAATATAAAATATATCCCTGCCGGGCTTGATTTGATCTTTCGAGATTTATTTGATAACTTCCTTCGATAACATCACATACTAAATTCAATGCAATCACCGAGGATATATTGCCGTTTTGAGGAGCGATATGTCGCCCACCGTCGTCTGGGTCATTATTATGTTTGAGGATTGTTGTTGTTTGTTGTTGTGTTATTTCTTTCCATGCGTCGTAAATCCTTTTGAAACCATCATCTATGGCATCATTGAGATTTTTTCATCTCTGAGATATTATATCCTGGAAACTTAAACGTGGGGATATCTTCTATGCGTATATTATATTTCTTTGCAAACTCTGTTCTCGTTTGGGGGTGATCATCACCTAATTTAAGCTGAATAGTTCGCAAATTAAATTCTTCTATGTCGGCGATAATTTTGTTACATATCTCCATGTACTTGATGACATACTTTCAGTTGGAAGGAATTGTATTAATTTCCGTTATAAGTGTATTTCTAATTTGCTCAAAATCATTATTCATCGCTGTAAACTGTTTGGTAATTTCTGATTAGTTTATTGTAAAATATCCTGTATTATTAGCTTCTGATTTTGCTCTTAAATGATTAAAAATAGTATCTAGCGGTAACATATATGTTAATTAGGACCAGGGGGTAGTAGGAGAGGAAATAAATGATGGAAAATGGACGATTGTGCTTTATTATAACCATGATAATCCTCCTTTGTTGAAATATAATCATATTTTTTTCGGTTCAGGGGTTAATTAACGGTTTCTTGTCGAGGTGGATCTTCAGGCCATCCTAACACGGTTCTTATAGAACTCTGATAGATATTTACGGCATACCCGGGTGAGTTTATGGTCAGATGATAACGTCGGCTCATGAACTGCTATAGCGATTTTCGATTCTTTCACAGTAATGGATTTTATTCTACGCTGTAATTCGTTATTGATTTGTTCAATTTGGTAGGACCCAGATGGTAGCCAAACAACGTTCCAGTCTGGAGTACCATCGGGTTTATTCTTAATCGCAAACACCAAGGAATTTTTCGGTTGTTGACCACCGAATGGTACTTATCTAAGATTAGGCCAACTGTGATACACTAGTAATTTTGTTCCTTCACCGAAATCGCAGTAGGGAAATTCACACTAAATTCAGGATTCGTTGAGGTTATTGAGATCAAGCTGGTTTTCACCGGGGTTGTGTTTTCCGCTATTCGTTGAAGTAGTTCTTGCGATGTTGTCATTTTTATTATAATCATGTTGTTTTTTTCTTCTTCTAATTTTGACATCGCGGAATCATAAACACGTACCATCGCGGAAAACTCACTATGAGATATTAATGTATCATCGAGTGACGACGATATCATCGAGGATAATTGAGAGTATGCGGTTGACACAACATGGAATTTAACTACGTAATCCTGCAGTTTACGCTGGCTGCATGGTGATATTTTCTTTGTTATAATCGAAATAATTCCCGCGATTGTTGTCGTTGCTGATATACAAATTGGAACCGCTATCGGGGCAATCATCGTCACCGAGGAGAGTATTATACCATATCCGGTGATTACACCTGATACCGAGTACACGAGAGCATCCACTGCGGTGATTCTTCGTCGGTATTTTTTTTATTTTTACTTCATACTCCTCAGTGAGTGTTTGGAGTTTAGTTTGAAATTCTCTGACCTTATCATAACAATAATGATGTGATGACAATTTATTTATTACAACAGAATTCAATTCAGTTGTTTACTTAAATCCACTATGAATTCCACATACCATGTTACTGAAACCCTAGCCAAATTATTATCAGTGGATGCTATTATGAATCGTTCAGTTGTTTCCTTGTCGATGATCGTTGATATCATATTGTTGAAACCAGATGAACTCGTTGATGAAATATTAAATTGAGTCGGCGAGACTATTGTTAATTGATAAATACCTTTGACGGCCGGGGTGATATTTAATATGTGAGTAGATGGTGTCCACGTAAATGATCCTTGTTGAATCGCGTACACATTATTTACGATATGGTTTTGTTCCTGAGGTATTTTTATTTTTTCAAGTTTTTCTATCATCCTCGGTAGATCATCCCTGTTAACATCGTTGGTCGTTTTAATATCTTCGCGAGTAACTTCTATTCGCCGATTAATCGCTGTTATTTCATCGAGTTTTGTGCTAATATCAGCGAGATCTATTTTAACCAAAAAATTTATCAATGGCGTCATCGGTCCTGTTAAAGTTTTAACGTAACGTAGTAAATTGAGATACATAATCGTCATAATTGGATCTCAACTTTGACAAATTATCCATGGAGGTTTTTATCTTCGTGAGTTTCGGTGTGGTCACCGGTGGATTTCCAAAGAAATCTAATAGAGGTTTGTCAATACTGTTAATTATACTTCTTTGTAATTCAGAAAACCGATCGAATTTATTTATATGGTCGTCGTATTCATCGCTTAGATTTTTTAATGGTTCTAAATTGTTAATTCTATCCACAATAGTTGAAACAAGTACACCCGGTTTAAGTTTGCCCTGATCAGAAACAAATGCGATAGTATCTTATACTGCGTCGCGTTGTTTAGCTAAAATATCATCCAGGGAAACATTACTAGTTTTCAGTTTACCCTGACGATCTTGAAATACAACTATTTCATTTGGATCAACACTTCCGAGGTTTAACATCTCAGCTATTTCATCTTCTATTATTTTTTTTATATCACCGGTAGCAGATATTTCCGCGGTGGGTTTTTTAAGGCTTGATAAAGATCTCCCCCAAATATCAATCATTATATTCTAAGATCTATCTAAAAAGCGATTACGGGTATATTCGTGTACGGTTTTATTGGGTGTTTTTTCCCGATGATGAAATAGCGTTGAGGAAATTTAATACTTCTATGACTCATATTGGTGGGTCATTCATTTTCTGTGTTGGTAGCGTAAATACCAAATAGGAGTTTTTAAGCGGTTTATATAACGCATACATTCTTTAGGCGGTGCTAACCCATATGAATCGAAATAGATGATCACACGCGGATCAATCGCGTATGCAACCCGGTGAGTTCCGGGTCCACTGCTGTTATCGAGATTAATGATACCGGTTTCGACGCTGTTTGGTTGTTGTGGTAATTGATCTCTCATAAAACACCTCTGAAGTTTTCTATAGCTATCATGAATACGGAGTTCCTGGTAATCATAGACCCTTTCCTGATCGTTTCTTTTTGGTGTCCGGTAGCTTTCTTTAGTGCTATCCCTGCCTCTGTAGAAACGGCTCCTAGCGCAGCGGATTTTGCTACCGCTGGGGCCGCGGCCGCAATCAACGCTGGGAACGCAGCGAAAAGTGGGAATATACCACCTGATTTTATTATGTTTTTGATCGCGGCCGCAGAGAGTGTGACCTGAACACCTTTTTAATCTTTGATGGCATCATTGAAGTGTTTTATCTCACTAGTTGTCAATGACAGTTTATTCTGACCGCCAGACATCTGATTGTGTTTTAGCGATATTGTGGCTCCACATTTTTTAGCTGATTCCGATTGCAAATTTTTAATTTATTTAGGAGTTAATGTAACACTAACATGACTATATGACATTTTATTAATAATAGATTGATCTAATTGTTACATTACATATTTCCCACTGGTACATCATCTACCTTCATTCGTCCACCAACACCTTCGAGTAGCATTGATTTGTCACTGAGAATAACAGCAACTGCTCTGTAACCACCAACACCACCACCACCAGGAGGAGGAGTAGGAGACGCGGTTACACGAGCTCGAAAGTATATGTCAACGAATGATTGTCTGGTTAAGTCAAGATGTACCAATGAAAAGTAATAGATGGGATATAGGTTTATAAAATCCAACTGTGATATTTGCAAACATTATTATCGTGTCCCATAAATGATAGCAAACGATGATACGCGCGTGCTATTTGGTTTTGTCCGTAATTAAGTAAAACATCCTCGGTTGGTTCCTGTTGGCCGTATACACTCAACGAGACTTCATTACCACCAAATTTATCAAATATCATATGGTTGCGTGTTTGTGAACCCAATCGCGCTTTATCCTGTAACGCAACAAATATATGCCGCGGCGCAGAAACACCTTGTTTTGATGCCAATTGCCAAGTAAATATACCATTAACAGTACTATCCATGGTATCCGTGGTAGTTGCTAGCCAACATAGTAATGATTTGCTGCCTGTACTCATAAATGATGGTAATTTTTGCTCTACGGTGATTGATGGAGTCATTACTGGCTCCACAATGAGAGTTTTGTTATATTCACCTTTCCACGGTCATTATCGGGATTTTCAGGATCTGCGAATCCTCCAGATTGCATCATTATCACTACCCTTTCGCACGAATGCTACTGTAATCTTCGTTCCATAGATAACCTTTCTAACATTTCTGCAGAATCCAAATATATCATGTAGTGGAATCGCGCATGAGAATAATCTACGCTCTCCTTCCAACATTGATATACGTGTTGCAAATCTTAAGTTGTAACGAGTATTATCATTTTTTACAATATCAAAGTTACCAGCTGGTCTATCTTCGTATTTACCAACTGCTACTGGTTGTGGATCAACTGCAGTAGCTCTTTGCGTTAGCACTTTAAGATACTTATTGTTATCAGCGTGATCAGTAATATCTTTTGCGAATATCATAGATGGACCTGCCGATCTTGTTTAATCATCAGAGTATCTTGCCAACCCAACTATTATTGTGGTTACATCAACATCATGTTCTATAGACTCGATTTCTCTTCCATCAATCATGTATCTAGCACTCTCAAATAGTGCAATGATACCATTATTGACAAAGCCGATTTTGGCACCAAGTACATATGGCGGATCATTAGCTATACGATTATTTTTTACTATTTCTCCTTCTACTTCGATAAACGCTTCAGAGGGTATAAAGTATTTGCTTGTATCCTGGACTTGAAGTTCGATTCTAGATCGACTATTTGGTTGTACTGCATTATAGGACAAATACTGATAATTAAGTATAGAATCATTCTTGGATACTGGGGCGTCCATATCAAACGCTGTATCAGAGCCGATTTGAACATATTATTATATATTTCTTGATCTAAATCGTGATCTCACTCGCGATTTCAAACCACTTCCCGCTATCATATTTGCAGTAATATTATCTTGGTCGCTGCTCAGTGATACTATTTTTTTATCCACCGCGTTATTTATTATTTTACTAATACTTGCAGGCGCAAGTTCCGTAGATGGTAGTGGTCCTAGTGACGAAGTCGAAAATCCAAAGGATTTTTGCTGTGCTTTCATTTGCCGCCGAACTAACGCTACTAGTTTTTTTTTTAGCCGCGGAAAATGCCCTCCCGGCAATATCACCAACAGCGCTAATACCCTTATCACGAATAACATCAATAGCTTTCATTAATAACTGTTTTGCGATTGGAGAAATTTTATAGCCATGCTTGCAAATAACCCTGCAATGGTATTGCCGAGACCATAGTACGCTCTATAAACTGGCAATCGTGAGTTTACTACATAGACCATGGTTGGCTTGTTGTGGTTGTAGTGTATGATCATGTTATTTAAATGCTATTTATCTAATGGCAAAAATAATATGGATTTTCACTGCTAGCAATTTCGTTGATTTAATCACTGTGGTAACCGTCTGCTAGTTCATCAATAAACTCTCAATATACACCAATATCCATGATATCACCCTCAAATAGTCATCTGCAGATATCAGCTGCCTCACTAATTACTTCCGGTGAGTTATTTCCGGCTCGTTTTCCTCCTACGAGAACTTCTAATCGTGATATATATCCCCTAGAATATTACTAGGACAATGAACTAGACCACTACCTGAAAAACCTCTTGGATATCCACCTCTATTTTTTTCAGTTGTACCAGTTGCACCTTGCTCGCGAGATAATTCATCCAGTGATCTGTCCATTTTTTCTAAATCATCATCTTCGAGTGATGTATCCCATTGAGGTTATTCTTGTTTTGTTTTGTCTCCGTGTTGGTGTTTGACGTTCCCTATCTAAATCATCATCCCACTGAAGTTCTTCTTCTACTTGTTTTTTTTTGTGTCTTTGTGTTTGTCTCCGTGTTGGTGTTGGACGTTTTCTTTCTTGTTGTCGTTCTTCTATTTCCATTTGTCGTTCTTCTATTTGTTGTTTATCATAATTACTAATTCCTTTTTTAAATTATTTATACACCATCTCCCTCCTATCTAAACGATCTCTCTCCTTGTTTATTTTATAAAACCAATCAACCCAGTCATCACGTTTTATTCCACTATCTTTATACTCGTCCTTTAAAGACTCCTTTTTTGAATGATAACTGTTAGCAGCAAAATTACTAAAAGCGTGATAATCCTCTTTTTTAATAATTAAAATCGTTTTATTAGTGTTTTAGCCACTACAGTAAATTAATCAACTAAAGAAACACTCTTTGTTTTACTAACATCACCCTGTTTATCTCCGGCTATCTGTTTTAAGAACAGGTGAATACCCACCCTTTTTCTATCTTCTTCCTCAATAGTCTCTCCCAATATAATTCTCTCACTAGTTGAAGTGACGGGTTTAAATAATTGTTCAGTATCTGTTGCAAAAAGGTTTGATATTGCTGTCTTGCTTTTAGTTTGTTTCGAACGGAAACACGAATTGGAAAAAACTTCTTAATCGAAGCTAATCGTTCACGTGCTAATTTAGTTCTTAGTGATTCATTTATCATTAGAAATAAATGTACGATTTAAATTGTAAATGAAAACTCACCCCCAAAATTGTTTTGAATTTCACACTGTGTGTTATACTTCCGCGTAGTGACAAATCACCTGTCTATATAATTTCGTTCTAGGTGAGTAAGCGCATACCTGTGATCCGTACCCTGTATTACTCATGTATGTATGGTGTGTTTAGAGTGTCAATTGTTGAGGGGATAATGTCTTTTATTGTTTTGATTTTCGAGTTAATTGTGCGTTTGATTTCATATTGTTTCACGTCTGACCTTTTCGACAGCAGTAAATAGCGGGACGAACTTATTGATGTCGTTACAGAATGCAAGGGAATTATTTACTGCGTGTTGAATTCGTTTCATCAGTCCATATTCCTTTGGAAGGACATACCTATTATTCCGAGCGCTATCATCAAAATCTTGAAATTCAGAAAAAAATCTGATCACAATCTAATTTAGCTGACAATTGTATACCTTCATTATTCAATTTTGAAATCGCGTTAATAATGACCTTCATATCTTCGAAATTCATATATATATATTTTTAAAAAAACAAAGATAAACAATAGCTATGATGAGCGGTTATCATTCACTGGGTCCCTTATTGGCCTTTGTGTCTTTCATAGGGTTCTTTTTCTTTGAGATTTTTTCTCTTTGAGATTTCTCTCTTCTTTTTTTCTTTGAGATTTTTCTATCTCTTCGACCCTATGACCGTTTCTTTTAGCCGATAGTTCATTCTGAACCATCCTGTGGGGTTACCCTAGTGTGACATAGAGCTTTTTACATCCATGCTACTGTTTTTAATGGGAGCGCCTATTGTTTTTTACACCTCCCCCCAAGAATTTAATTTCCCGGGGGTGTAAAAATCACACCGTCAAGTATTTGACGTGACGGGAGGTGTACACGAAGTACCTTTTTGGCTGGCGCCTCCAATTATATGGAAAAACCTCCAATCGGTACCTTCGACAATAATGCCTGCCACGAGATTCGAACGATAGGCCCCAGGACGAGATCCCATCTGTGTATACAATACACTAGTATTCCTAATATACAAATCTATAATTTTGAATACGATATATGTGTATGTCGTAAAGAATTTAACGAATTGTATATCAATCATAGATAGAAATCGTACATGAAAAATCGTAGATGAAAAATCGTTGATTTTTTACTGTAGTTAAAAATCGTAGATGAAATTATACATTTTCTAGTCAAACCAACACAAAAAAGCCATTCAATCGGACTATTATCCCATTGAGATACGTGACTACAACAAAAGAGTTATCGTTGTTTCAAAAAATATAATAAGCCCACACGAGTTATTCCCCTTTGTGTTATAACACATAGTATAAAACAGAATTCAGACATATGTAAATTTAATTCTATGTCCGGTTCGCTTGGAAATCGCTGATCTAGTGATACTCTCTGCTATATTTCGTACTGAGGACTCGCAAATATCGAAATATTTTCCAGCTTCATTGATTGATTGATTGATTCATTGGTTGAAATACTCTTTCCTCGTTATTTTCTGTTTTAAATGATTTTATAGGTTTCGCATTTTGTAGTGTTTTCCAGTCCCTCCTCGTTTGGAATTTTCACTTTGTATAATAGCCTGTAGATTCGATAAAGAATTATCAGTTTTTATACCATTTATGTGATCAATCACAAAACAATCTTTGATCAATCCATTAAACACCTCGTGGACGAATCTATTATTAAGATACTTTTTCCCTCCAGCGCCAAACATAAAATATCCTTGATTATTCACAACACCCACTGGGTTCTTCGGCCTGTGGTGCTTGACATTACCATCACGAGATGCTTCATAAATGATAATCACGGGATGTGGCTGAAATTCTTGATTCATTTATATACTATAATATTATTTGTCTAATTCATTATTTGGTTTAATTATTACTTGAGAATCTACCAATGTAGTCTTGAGGTGTTCTTATGATTTTGTCAGGGACAGAGTTATTGATGGAATCTTTGATGGAGTTTTTAACCCTATTATCAAAATAGCGATATAGCTCTCTGTATCGCTTACCACCACAATTGAGACATAACTACGACCTACCACGCATATCTACTCCTCATCGTATGCAGGGTCAGGGTCCAAAGCTCTCACGACGTACGCTTTGCAAATGATATCCACAGAATTCATTTCTACATGATTTGTTACAAGCGGTGACTGATCATATTATAAGCTATTTGCAATGATTCATTATGTAATAAATTTCTTATTTAAGAACTTGTTTTAATTATAATATGGAGGAGTTCGAGAGATTATCGAAAATTACACCTTGGAAAAATGTTCAATTAAATCTCGATAGAGTCTCCACTGATGTACCAAATAATCTAATAAATGATACAAGCATGTTGGGTAGAATCCGTGATTGTTTTAATGAATTCAAGCGCGATGGAGCATCTCACTGTTGGTCAACTTTTCGAATTGATGGTAGTGTTGATGCTACCATAAACGACGAAAGAGCAGCAGTGATAATCTCACATCTTGACAAGAAAAAGTATTTTTTAGAGTGAAATTCATTCTCTGCTCAGAAACGAGGGATTGGATTATACGCGACAAATTTGAACCCATCCTGAAAAATAAGAGAACTGTCACTGTGAGTCAGGATTCCAAACCAGGAAACCAGGATGAAGTTATTTAACACGCATAAAAAGAAAATTTGCAACACTTCCAGTGCCATTGTGTTATAGACCCAAGGATACACGAAGACAAAATATCGAAATTGATAATTCAGGACAAAGTGAAAAGCAGATTCTAGTGTTAAATGATATGGTGATGGTTGATATCAGTGTTGTCGAAGATTCATTGCGTGCTGATAAATCCCCGTGGAAGCTACGATATGCAGCGACGATACATTATTCGCAGGGGTTGACTATATCCGATACAATTGTTTGGATCATAGGTAATCGCATCTAATGGTCGACTTTAGTTTATCTTGCGGTGTCCAGAGTACGAAGAATAAATCAACTTCGAAGAGTTGTTTTAGACTATAATGACACTACAATAAGTGATATTGTCAGCGATGACATAATCAGAAAAAACTCTCTGGTTATAAACAACAGGACAAAAAAAAAAGAAAAGAAAATTTGATATTAACGTCGAGTTTATAATCACACTGAAACAACAACAGAATAATCACAGCGCGAGTTGCAATTGTATAATGCGTTGGTGTTGGTCGGATAAAGATCCTCGCAAATTTGAGTGCAACAGACGCAGAGGTGCTAGTTAAGACCACTCGGTGGCAATTGAGTATCCTCGGGTATCACTTGTAGCTGTTCACGAGTAAATTCTCGCTGAGGAGCAGTTGATTCCAACCTATAGACTGGCGGTCTACCCTTTGATCTCGTTATACTAGATATTTTATGTGCAGGAACGCTCCAAATAGGATCAGTAGCTCTTTTTGTGCCACCTTCGAGCTCTCCTGGATCATATAAATATCTAACATTGACATTGCCGAGTATTGGTTGTTTTGAAAAATCATTTTCTGGTTTTACGGGTATATACTTTTTTATCGCGTTGTTAGGTTTCATATTAATTGTTCGAGTAATCTCATTATTCAGCGCGGTAATTACGCCAGGTAATCTTTTGACTCATTCACGAGATCGTTTATCCTGAATAAATTCCTTCGCGTATTGATATCCAAATAACCGCTCAGCAAGTGTCCTATTAAATCATTCAACAATTGCCTGATCGCGATGTAGTGCAATATGTCCTGGTCTGATGGCGACATTATGATGCTTCATTTTTGATAACACTGCACCTTGAAATTCCTTGCCAGGATCAACTCGTAATAGATTTGGCCAATGCAGAGGACCTCGTCGATAAATCCTTTCAAATGCAGAAGCCACTTCAGTTGATGATTTTGTCATTAATGGTTCTGCTTGTTTGTATCGACTCGCAACATCAACTACTGCTAGCGCATACTTGTAAACACCATCTTTCGGTAGAAATAATATATGAGCTTGATGAACCTCATTAGGGACGCTGACATCAAATTGCGAGAAGTTAATTTGTTTAGGCGGTGGTAGATAAATTTTCCATATCGCCTGTTTGGATAACCAAACCTTTGCGGCGCTAGGGAGTTTACTGATTGCTGATTTACCCCTCCAGTATCCTCCTGGAGAATAATAAATAGATTTGATGTTATTAATTACCAGCACCCAACATCAATTTACTTTTCATCGCCGATTTTATCAATCATAAAGCCATTTTTTCCTTGAAGGATTTATCAGTGATATAATTCAACGCATGAATTAATTTCACATCTGCGATATGTCTATGTTGCAGATTACTGCTTTTATAAGCAACATCATGAGCGTGACACGCCTTATCAATGGCGTTTATTGGGTTTTCACCGGGCATAGGTTGGTTTTAATCATCTAGTTTTTTTTATCAAGTCTGGTCCTGAGACCACAATAACTATACCCTGGAAGGTGTTTTTCTCCTGGATTTTTTGCCCATGGTGTTCCTGGGAATTTTACTAATTTGGCTGCAATATCACATCCTCGTTTTTTTTAATCCTTGATTTTATCAAGGGAAATAAATCTAAATTTTTTGGTACCACATTGTACACACTTACCAGCTAGTGCTGATCTGTTATTTTTAGTTGTAATCGTCAAGTCGTTTGTGCTAGTACGGTTCTTACATTTCACACAATATAGATACATAATTTATATATAATAACATGAATGTAATTGATTTTTGGCGACAAATACACAGGAACCAGTTAAGCATCATGCAGCGCTACCGAATTCTATTCGCATGATTATAATCGGACCATCTGGAAGTGGCAAGACGCAGTTGTTACTTAATTTGATAACGAAATGGATGAAATGGGATAAGTTGTATTTAGTAGCCCCTAGTGTAGACGATCAGCGATGTTACGAGATGTTAAAGGATTGTAACGAGAAAGCAAAATCGGAAATCGATGAGGATATTATTGAGTTTATAACCGATATCGAAGAAGCACCGAGCGTTGATGATATTGATGGAAGTATTAACAATTTAGTCATATATGATGATGTCATGTTAGACAATCAAAAGAATCCTGCTAGGATATTTTCCAGAGGTAGGAATAAAAATACCGATGTGATATATATCACTCAACGATACACTCAAATACCAAAGTGATCAGAGATAACTGCAATATTCTTGCTGTATTTAACGGAGTTGACACACATACGCTACGAAATATTTGGCAAACTTGGTGAGCCGGTGATATGGATTATAATCTCTTTAGAAATTTCTTTAGTCTGGTTCAGTCAATCCCACATGGATTTGTAATGATAAATTTGCATGATCCTAGATCAAGATGTTGTATCGGACTTGATCAAATATTCGGTTGAATTCGTAAAAAGACCCACCAATA
The DNA here is from genome assembly GCA_030141615.1 of Unio pictorum. NCBI lineage: Eukaryota > Metazoa > Mollusca > Bivalvia > Unionida > Unionidae > Unio > Unio pictorum. The sequence continues at coordinate 3,255,233 of JARLTB010000113.1, forward strand.
TGTACATGTTAACAAGTGACAAAAATAGGACTTCATGTTTGCTCATAAATAGTCCGACATCTTTAATACGAGGAGAGAAGAAACACTTCAAGAAGAAACACATCTCTCTCTCTCTCTCTCTCTCTCTCTCTCTCTCTCTCTCTCTCTCTCTCTCTCTCTCTCTCTCTCTCTCTCTCTCTCTCTCTCTCTCTCTCTCTCTCTCAGCTTAATTCGCTCGTCTTACTCAGTATTTCCTACGATCATTGTAGTACACAAGACAAAAAAAATAACCAGTCATACCAGTATTTAAATGAACAGTGTTACAAACGGTTCAATAACTAATGATCTTGATTCTATATAGAACATAATGACCTCTTTCATTTCTTAGTTGATAAGATGATAGCCTCAATTTACCACAAGTAATTCTACGTTTAAAAGGAAAACTGTTCTTAGAGACTTCAAATAGTCGCTTAAAATATTGATACGACCATAAACCAAGACTCTTCTGACTGTTATATATCCATTACCAATGAAGAAAAATATAGATATCTTTGCTTAAACATAAAACGTATTATTTGCATCAACAACGAAAAGAAATGAAAAGCCGTACTCCTCTAATATTGCTTTAATACTATCAGTCAAATTAATTATCCTATTACTACCGTCATTTCTTATCCACTGTATGGATATTTAACAATATAACAACAATACTTAATAATTAGTTTACATCGTGATGATTAAAGAAGGCATCTTCTAAATTCTACGTATTTTCCCATATTCTATGTAACAGACTTAACACGTAACTGGTTGTTATAACATGTATTAATACGCATGTTAAATAACTTTTGAATATGAAAATTGATAACTTTCACCGTCCAAAAAAATGAGTCAAACAGTTGGCATCTACATTTTGGTTTCAATTATAATTGTGTATACTGGCAATGACGTCACTGATAGTTTAAATACCTTTATTCATCCAAGAAAAGGTTAATAAGTACAGTACCTAAATAATCAAAATAGATTGCGACTTGTTTACTATTACAAGTTCATTTCCTTGAGTGTCCGACGTTTAGTAAATGTAATAATTTTCTCAGTATTACCTTCTCAATCCCGTTTATCTCAATATATTCTAACAAGTACTGGCTATATTGCAATGCGGGGATACATGAATATCATCAGCAAATAATAATAACAATAATAAGTACAATCTGATCTAGTGTTGCGCGAGAAGAAAATATATAGTCATTAAAAATGTAATATCTTCTAAAGTTATGTCGGAATTCATTGGATATTATCATTATAATGCAGCCTACGTTGACGATATGCCTGACTTCTTATCCACTATGCTAATAGTCAGAGTGTTCAGGTGGAGAGAAAAACAGGGTAGCATTTAAAACACCCAATTGCTTTCAGGCAAAGTAGCAATCAAAACCAATTAATATAACTGTGACATCCTCTAACATTTGACTCTAGAATAGCATGCATGTCTCTCGCAATCATAACTTATTTACCAATAATTCTTAGACAGTTTTACACCAAACGACCATTGTTGTAAAGACTATTAAATGTCGTTTCCAAAAATTAATAACGGCACACTACATAGGTTATTCAACACGTAAATATATGTGGCGTTGCCCGACCCAAAATTAAATTAGAACCATGTGTTATCAAGTAAGTCGGACAAGCCACTGTTTATTGTTACACATGACCGCAGGCTAACACCATCCCTTACGTAAGTTTGCCATAGTTAAGAGAGGAAGCTGACCAAAGCCCATCAGATGTGTAATTAACACCTTGGGCTGGAAGGATGTTTTGTACATCAAAGAAGCTGCCAGAAGGAGTGGGCGTGCCTTATCTTCTGGATACGCTGACTGACCGCCAGATTGAATAAGTCGAGTGGATAGGGTCCCAGCGCTACCCAATCAGAATCGAGATAGGGGTGGGACTCTGATTTATTTTAAAATATAATATCTTTAACCGGCCGGCTAGCTTTAGTTCTCGATCATCCGTTAGAGGAGGGTGTCAGAAGAAGATAGAACTCCGGCGGCCATACGTTAATTGGCGGGAAAACCCTTAGGAACAGGAGTCTAAGTGTAGCTTCTAAAAAGGAAGCTTCGAGGGACAGACTAGTGAGTGGTCCCAGTGTCTCCGTTATAGACGGAAGGAAGAGAAGGAAGAGGGAAATCTGGAGAGGAAGTTCGGGGGACAGACCAGGGAAAGTGATCCCAATAGTGGTGATAAAGAACGGAAGGAAAGTGAAGGGAGGAGAGAAGTCGGGAGAGGTAGAATCCAGGAGGAGTGAGAGGATCGGATAAATAGATGAGTACAACCAAAGGCCAGGTGGAAAATCGAACCCACACTGAAAATCATAAGATGAAATAGGCTATCACTTAAAGGACGAGTGATTGTGTGACATTTAAATTTATAGGCTTCATTAAATTGTTATTGTTGAATTTCATCTTCGTGTTATATATATAGATATATATATATATATATATATATATATATATATATATATATATATATATATATATATATATATATATATGTATATAATTTAACCGTCGGCAGTGCTGACTGGGGGCTCAGAGCCGTATACCTATTTGGTCTTTAATTTAAATTTAAATTCACGAGCCAGGTGGAACTTCCATAATATTTTAATTAATATTTTGGAAGAACCCCACCCCAACCTTTGCAGAACGCCACAGTGGGCGCTTTCGTCTTGGATTGAATTAGACATAAATATTAGTTTAAAGACCTAAAGTTTATTTGTTAGGAGTATTAATGAACAGTGTGAAACAGTTGTGAGTTATTTTCCATCCTGTGTATTTTGAATTTTTATGATTTTCTCATCTTATGTTTGTTATATTTGATATTTGCATGCTTTGTAGATCTTTAATTACCTGCAGTAATTGTGAAGCAGATATCGAACAAACATCTTACCTGAACGGAATTAGTTGATATCGACAGGTAAGTATTTAAACTTGTATTACAAGTATCTGTGTATTGTTAGAATATTGAGACAAGGTATCACTTTACATTAGTTATAATGGCCACCGAAAGGCAAATGATAAAGGGATATCGAGCTATGGGGTCTGAAGATCTCGGCTATGAGGGAGATCGCCTGGCGGCCTTTATAGAAGAAAGGATCAAGGAATGGAAGGCCGAAAAAGCAGCGAAGATAGCCGCGGACAGAGAAACCCAAAGAGAGCTGGAGCTAGCCAAGATAACAGCGGACCAGGAGCTAGCCAAGATAGCCGCGGACAGAGAAACCCAAAGAGAGCTGGAGCTAGCCAAGATAGCCGCGGACAGAGAAACCCAAAGAGAGCTGGAGCTAGCCAAGATAACAGCGGACCAGGAGCTAGCCAAGATAGCTGCGGACCAAGAGAAAGCCAGACTCGCCCACACTCTGGAGATGGAAAAGGTGAGAGTTGAAGCTAGGACCAACGGACGGGACGACGCCAGTACAAGCTCTGGAACGACCGGCCGACCATTCATCGACCACCGGATGGTCCAGATCAACATGCCACGCTTCAATGACAGGGAGGAGGCTATTGACGATTTTCTCGTGCAGTTCGAGAAACTCGCACACGCTCATCAGGTCCCTGAACAGCACTGGGCCATTAATGTCTCAGCCTTTTTGCAAGGTGCAGCTCGGGAAGTCTACCACGGCTTAGCTGCAGAAGAGGCTGATGACTACAATGCCCTCAAGAAGGCCCTTCTCTGCCATTATCGGCTGACCGCCGAGACTTACCGGAAACTTTTTCGGGACTCGGCGAAAAAGGTAACAGAGACCCACTCTCAATTCCACAACCGTGTTCGAGGTTTATTTGAGAAGTGGATGAAAATGGCTGAAGTCGAACGCACGTACGACGGGCTACGCGAGGTAATACTCAAGGAACATGTCCTGGGTACTTACCGTCGCGAATTGACAGTCTTCTTAGCTGAAATCTGGAGAGGAAGTTCGGGGGACAGACCAGGGAAAGTGTTCCCAATAGTGGTGATAAAGTGCTGACTGGGGGCTCAGAGCCGTATATCTATTTGGTCTTTAATTTAAATTTAAATTCACGAGCCAGGTGGAACTTCCATAATATTTTAATTAATATTTTGGAAGAACCCCACCCCAACCTTTGCAGAACGCCACAATATATTTGCACTATATAATTGAAAGATATATTGCATATTTCTTAGAGGCATTTCCTTAAACCGATTTGTGTATCACTTAATTGTTTATTAGCATGAAGCCATTTCGTTATTCTTTTATTTCGATACTAATAAATATTTTTAAATGAAAAAAGAATTAAATTTATATAAAATTATACCTCCATGACAAATGTGATCCGTATGATTGTTTTTCTCAATCAAAGGCACAATAATGCCCCTGGACAATTTTCATGGACGATATCCTGTCCCTATGTAGCATCATATATATCTGCAAGATAAGATCACAAACTATATAAAGATCCTAAACTATACTCACTGAACAATTGATCACATCTTAAATTGTATTATCTTGTAAAATAAATGTATAACAGATGCCCGTCATTGCAATAGGTTTACCGAGCTTCTGACAATTACAATTTACAGTTATATTTATAATGTTAACAAAAATCATCCGCTTGACATTTGGTACACAAATGTTCCTAGAGCATATACATATACATGTATATAGATTATACACACACACACACACACACACACACACACACACATATATATATATATATATATATATATATATATATATATATATATATATATATATATATATATATATATATATATATATATATATATATATATATATATATATATATATATATATATATATATATATATATGTGTGTGTGTGTGTGTGTGTGTGTGTGTGTGTGTTTGTGTGTGTGTGTGTGTGTGTGTGTTAAAATTTAAAGTAATATTTTTTATTTTGGAATCTTTTTAAGTGAGGATAACATAATTTAAAAATCAGGAGTCTTTATATTGCATACAATTTCCTTAATTGTATTATATGTCTGCCTGTACTTATGGAAGGGGTTCTTATGTTTGCGTTTATTTAGAGACATTTTGAATATATTCTCTTCATTTTTAAAAATTTGAATTGATTCGAAGAATACATATAAAATGTCTTAGCAGCATTACCATCACGATCAAACCATTTGTCATGTATACACTATTGCGTATACAATAGCAACAGAAGGTTTCGGGAAAAGAGGATCACAACCTCGTGAATTAATGATACGATGTTATTTAAATAACTACCAAGAGAATCTATATTTATCGAGTTTACGCATTATATATACAATTAGACAATTTCAAAATTAAATCTTTACTAATTACATCAATCTAAACATCTATTTAACTGAACTATTAGTATGCACTACGCTAGGTTTTCAAGCTTGTTAATGGACATAACTGTACATTAAATAGGGGCATGATCTGACGATTCTTTTCATAATCTGACTTGCAAATTAGCAATACATGAAATATTACATTTTCTTCAACAACCAATTAAAGAGTTTCTGTAGTACCCATTATAGTGCCCTAAGTGAAATATCCAATTAAATACTCACTGCCCAATATACATGGATCTTATAATTACAATATACCTGCAGACAAAGATACCTTGACAGGATTTATATTGCTTCTAATGATGCACTTCTGCCATGTTTTACATACCTCTTAACTATCTGGGCATGAGCAACATAAACAACTGAACACTTGCAATCTGTTTATAGTCCACAAAATAAAATAGAGAAGTGAATAACATTGGTATATCGGCCTGCTGTTTCGTGCCTACTTCTTGTATACTGAGTGTGTACTTAGAGTCATTATAATATCTTTCATATACTTCTATTCGTACGTACACGCGTACGTTTTCGTTTGCGGTAATGCATATATGTTTTTATTTTACACTGGCGCCTGACTGTCAACGACTAGTCAGACTACGTGTACACATTCGTCTCGTAAGCAATTAAGACTCCGTGGCTTTTATGTTTCCTTTTAATATGTAATAATGTACTGGGTCTATTTTAAAAAATCACGGCTAATATGAATCCATAGATTGGAAAGACATCTTAGAATGATTATCTATCATTAATCTCAGACTTAATTAATATCTTAACGAAACTTTTCAAACTTTGCATCTTCTTGTTGAGAACCCAAACATATTTTATAGCTCTTCCTGGACTTTTTGTGTCAATATGTTTTTTTGTTTCCCGGCCGAAGCACGATCTCAAACAGATTTGTATTGTTAAAGAGACTGACGACCTCACTTTTTACCAGCAGTACTTTTTAATCAATGCCATCATGTTCGAACGAGAAACCTTTTTGAGTGGCTAAAATGTAGATTAATTATCAGTAATCAATGGCTAAAAGAAAACTGCCGAGACATTTAGGCGAATATAGCAGGCCCTTCTTGGTTGTATACGAAGATTTTTCACGCCTTAATTGCGATCTAAGGGATAAGGTTGAACGTCTTGGCTACATGAACTGCAATGTGCACAGGTCTTGAGACATCCGTTAATAACTGTTTTGTGTTCTTCAAATAGTCTAAGAAAGAAAATTGGACCTACGTCCACATCAACTATGAACCATTCATCATTCATGTTCGACTAGTTGCCATGAAGTAGATCGGTTTATCGAGACGATCTATTGACCAAACAAAACTGTAATTAGTGTACAGTTTTAATCACCTAATTGTTATATTTCAGTATCAGCCTATGTCATTGAAGATGACATTGATGTTTTCAAAAGGTGAAAGGTGCAATAAGCTAGGTAATGGGGATGCATTATTCAACGAATTTTAATGTCATTGTATTGTCATGAGAGTGTAACCACGAACAAGAAAAAGCCTTTTGCTTTTAATATTTCTTGCGGAAAACATGTTTATATTCACATTGGCCTGAGACTACATGAATGTAGTCCCTTTCGTTCCTAAAAATCATTAATTTGACTGATATGCGTGGTCTATTATTTGTGCAATTATACAGTGAAATATTTGGGCAAAGTGATTCCGCTTTTATCCATACTTACAAATAAGTGTCCATATCTGTGTCGGTGTGTACTTGTGTGTCCAGCAAATATGTAAACTTAAAATTGAATTCTTAACGTTCAACAAACATTTCGAAAATAATTGTACTTTCTTAGAAACAACACAAAACTCTTTCTGATCACAGTTTTCTATTCTTTAAATATGCATTTAATTATTTAAGGTAACGACATCAAACGCATCAATACATTGAACGAACGGTACAAGATTGTTTGCGTCAACTATCAACAATTTCAAGAAAAACCCATATAGCTCTAAATGGACCGCTCCGGTGGCCTAGTGGTTAGAGCGTCCGCCGCGGAAGCGGAAGGTCGTGGGTTCTATCCCCCCACCGAGTCATATCAAAGACTTACAAAAATGATACTATTAGCTGCCTCGCTAGACACTCTGCATTAATAGGTTAGTGTTAGGACTGGTCGGCCTGGTGTCAGGATAATGTGACTGGGTGGGACATCATGCTACATGTCTGTGGCATGATGCCCCAGTGCTAGACATCACTACAAATTGCCTCAGAAAAGACATCGTCGCGATATGACTGAAAAATTGTTAAAGATACGTTAAAAATCCTAATCAAGCAAACAAACCCAAAATTTTTTTAACGAACGCTACAAGATTGTTTGCGTCAACTATCAACAATTTCAAGAAGAAACCCATATAACCTTAAACAGTTAGAGTCAATACGTTCAATGCGCATGCCTAGTCGGCCTGTACATATTACAGTAACGTGTACAAGTATTTGTGAAAATAAAGTGGAGACCAAGAGTGGATTATGATTTTAAAACAACGGGATATCAAAGTAAACAACTGATTCATTCCAGGGATTAATTATGCTTGGCACAATAAACGTTGGTATACTTTTGATTAATTATCTTGTTCTTTACGCCCGAGAAATGATTCAGAATTCGCTTACAGGTAGTGATGTAATTCTAAGTGGTTTAAAATAGTACATGTAATATGTAATGTCCACCAATTAAAAAGAACTCATCGTGACAAAATGGTGATCCCAAATTTCATTCACCTGTTTGGGGAACCCCATTGACCACGAGCAATATAGGGCATATCTAGGCATCGATATTTTTCTTTTCACCGGAAAGGTAATTTGTTGTTGATTTGATTCCGGGTGCGGCGAGCAAAGGTCACTTGCTGTTGACATGCTTCCGGATGGGACGAGTAAATAGTTAAGGCTTTTAACATTATTCCGCGCCTTTCCTCGTACGGAAGTCAACACTAATTTCATAGGTGTTAGTAAACCAGTTTATATCAAAACCTGTAAATAATAAAATCGTTATGATATTTCAATGATCCAGAGTCTAATAGCGATCATGTATATACTTAGCATGTCCGAGACATATGGAAAATGAGGCAGCGCATATTGATTATCTCGGTACTTATCAGTAGTACCAGTCCACTCTTAAAATCTGTCATCGGTTTTATTTTTGCAACATGTTAATATGTCGAGGAAAATGTGGACACACTATGTTGTGGCTTTTTTTGTACTTCTGTTTGTTCCGTAGCCTACGGAAATCATGTGCACCATGTTTGCCTCAAAGGAAAACAACTCTCTCTCTCTCTCTCTCTCTCTCTCTCTCTCGCGCGCGCGCGCGCGCATAAGCTCAGCAATTACAAATGTACTAAATTTGTGCAGTGTTTTGTCCTTATCCATGATGCATCATTGATTTATTGATTCTAATGTTTCTTGACATCGTGCATCTTGTAAGATATTTTTAACATTCTTATACGTATAACTAGCTTTAACAAAAGGTATAAAAATAACAATGCCGAAGTAATAAATAATATAACAATATTTTAATATTTTTTTCATAATTCATGTCACTCTTTCCAAGAAGGACACATACATACATGTGTAATAAATTGTCTTCTTCTCTTCTTGGGTAATAAGCTTCTGACACTCGTGATATGAACCATTCGGTATACTTGTTATAAAGGCTTGGTGGGTGTTTTGTGCGTGTGCATGTGTGAATAACAAACTATATTTTTAAATGTATTGCGTGTGTACCACTTCGTGTTACTTTCTTCCATAACTATTTAGCTTTTTATTAGTATCACACTCAGTCTATATTGACTCATAATATATATATATATATATATATATATATATATATATATATATATATATATATATATGGCTGATTTTGGTTAAGGTACGATATTCACGTGTCACTATAATTTCGTAGCTTTTTACATGTCATCCATGATTTCACATCAGAAATGCACCTCTCTACTCCTTAGATGGTAGCATCAACTCCAGATGGGTAGGTTGACTTGTATATTTGGATATCATCAGCGAACAATTGGCGAGACACTGGATGATGGTCTATGACACTTGAGAATGGCTGAATGTGTATAATGAAGAGAACATGTCCAAGAACAGACCCCTGTGGAACGTTCCACAACATAGATCAACTGGGCTAGAGTGTATTTGCAGATACAATTTATGTCCTGTTGACTAAGTAAGACTTAAAAAACTGTAAAGATGTATTGTGGATGCCAGATACATTCTGGAGACGGTGAAGTAATAGATAATGGTCTGTTTTGTCAAATGCTGCAAACAAACCAAGGAGGGTGACGACTATAATCTTTCCGTTATCCAAAGCAGAAAGAATGCCATTAAATACTTTCAGAAGAGTAGTTTCAGTACTGTGGCAAGGGCGATATGTAGACTGTACATTGCTGAAAGACTGTTTGAATTCAAATGAGATACAAGTTGGGTTAGAGCAACGTTTTCTAAGATGTGTTTTATATGAACGGGAGATTAGAAACTGTGCAGTAGTTTTTTAAATCGTTATGGTCAAGCGATGGTGTCGTCAGCAGAGGTTTTGCGATGGCAGTTTTCAAAAATGATGGGGATTCCCCGGATGAGAGAGATATTAATAACGTTAGTTAGTGAAGGCAATATTGGGTCTAAGCACTCAAGCCACAGTGATGTTGGAAGTGGATTAATTTCACATGACTGGTGCACACATCATCATGATTGTTTAAATCCATAGAGACAGGTTCATCTAAGGCAAAATAGAGTCTCAAAACTGATAGAAACGTCATTATTGTCTCTTGCAAATTCACCAGATGTCAATAATGTCATCATCACTGTCTGGAGTTCAATTTGTCACATGTGTAACACGAATTTCCTAATCAATCGAAAGCTAAATGCTCATTACAATGGAATAAAAGAAAACGTATCCTCAGTCCGTCTTTACAGCAATCTGGATTCATCTGTTGCAGATTATCAACTATTTACTTATAAAATGTGTTAAAATTTTGCGGCCTCTCTCCCATTAAAGAAGACTACTGTTTGGCTTCTGGTGTTTACTTTTCAAGTTATTCTAAATATTTCGTACCATATTATGTTGATATTGTACTTAATGTATGTGGTACTTTGTTCTTTTTTTTCATTCCTCATTTTTCAATGACTATGAAATGTCTTCATTATTTATTTTTCACGTTCTATCGTGAAACCTACTTTCAACAATCCTGTTCTCCTCTATTATATCCAATTTTCTGCAACAGTATCAAGCGCTACAGAGTCAGGCATACTGCCAGACAGTAATCGGTACCACCTGAGTTCTTGCTCAAAGTCGATTTCAAAGTTATCCATATGTTTTACGTGTTTAGATAAGTAAAAATGTATTGGTTTACGTTGTCTCTGTTCTAAGATTTTCTTTGTGCATACATTTTGAATATATAAAAAATGGGGACGGGCATGTAATTCAGACTAGAAACAATTGAGGAAGGATATATTTTCATGAGTTTTGATAAGACCCGCTTCCAAGCAACAATTTCGAAATGTGTCGGATCATTGCAACCTTTTAAGCTGTAAAATTGTATTTCGACCTGTTTTATCAGTATCACCAGATACACCAGACTAAGCCAATCATGTGCATTTGCTTTACTATTTAATATACTCTACATTGAACTTGAACCTAACTCAGAAATAGGGCAAACCTATTTGCAAATGATATGCCGCGACCTATTTTCAAATTTTTTACAATATGTTATTCACATGTTTACTATATTTACCTAAATTTAAATCTGTTTATGTCATGGCCATCTGCTTGCTTGAGTAGGAGAAACGTTCAGAATGTTCAGATGGATCTAAATAATCGCATTATTTCAACAGTATGTCTCATATTTGAAAGAAAAGGTGGTTTGAGTTAGATATATAGACGATATATACGTTTGTTTACTACATCTAAAGAAATATTTCGCTAGTCAAAATGCAAATTACAGTTACAGAGTAAAATAGTTCCTTAAAACAAGACGTAGACTTTCATTGATTATAGATCTTATACGTCAAACACTATTAATAATGCATTCATTTTTTCTCGATTATGTGATAATGAGATTAATGGTTGCATTACCTTATCAATAAAAAGAAGTTCCAAAATGTTTCAACAATTGTAACAAAACAACTGTGTAAATATAATGTTTAGGTTTGCGCGTTTTGATAATTAAAGATTAATTTCAAGCAAAAATAACCACATGGTTTCTGATAACACATCTCTCGTCCGCGGATTGGTAAAGTGTCATGCATTTAACGTATTTTAATGATTGCAGGTTTACATATATGGATTTGGAATTGATTTTGTTTGTTTATGCACTCAAATATGGTTGAATATATATATATATATATATATATATATATATATATATATATATATATATATATATATATATATATATATATATATATATATATATATATATATATATATATATATATATATATATATTGTGTTAGAGTTTTAAAGGCATCGAATAATTCAATAATGTATGGGTTTCACTGAATATCGAATATAAATTTTTAACGGCAGTTCCTTCACTTACAATTTGTACGATTCATGTGTAAAAGAAATTTTAAAAAAAAGTTAATATCTCAAGTTCACCTATTGGGTATATGGAATATATTTTAAGCATATTTATATTGCACATCGTCATTGAACACAGATATTAATCTGATATACTAAAGGGTCTATTGGCTGGATATATTTAAATATATGTTTATCCTGATGGAAGGAAAGGAAGCGATATAGATTGCGCAGAAGACGAGGGAGAAAAGAGAAAACTTATCGCCTAAATATCAAGGTTCAAGAGGGAATATCATACGGACAGATATAGTTTTGAAATAGGAAATGAAAGTAGTTAAAAAAGTGATATCGCAACTTTAGCGACAAAAGTGGTAAGCGATAATTGTGGTATCGATATTGTAGCGATATCAATTTGCTCCTACTGATAGGGTATAGTATCTCATATTAAAACAGATAATAGATTGCTATTATTTTCATGAATATAGATTCTGTCATTTTGAACCCAGACAGAAAAGAAAAGACGGGCAATATTACTGTTCTGTCTGAACAGAAAGTGGCACTCACGACACAAACTACGTGTAGATGTTGATCTACCCAATTATTGTGTTTCATGATACTAGCAGAGGAATGGAAATCCCCGGATAGTTTCATATATCAAAATTCTAATTCATTTTCTGCGCATGATCGATGATACGAAACTCACGTCATGCTGGTCCTCATTTGTAATCTGGAAGTGCGAGGACTGACATTGTCTGAAAATTATCCTATTTCACAAAAATCTCAACGGATCGTCCCTACAAAATTCAATTTGGCGGACCGCGTAATAACTAGGTTTTGTTACGTCTACGCGCCAACTACGTGTCTCGCTAGCTAATGATAAGGCGAACCATTTAGGCACATTTCTTTGGATAAGATGAAAATAAAAATGACACAAACATCCCTGTGCTTTCTTCGAACTTAATGCAGTGTAACTTTTGGAATTGATAATTTCCAGAAGATAATAAAGTATATGGTTTTACTGGAAGTAAGAAGGACACAATAGATTTGTTTCTATTTGATGAGAGACATACGTCTCAATGTGATGGAAAAACTTGTACCGCGCAATCTGCAAAACCTCAAACGTTCAATTAACCAGTGTATACTTTTTATTTCTAGCAGTTTGATTGGAATTTGCAACCACAATAAGACAGTTTCGTATACATACATACATACATACATACATACATACATACATACATACATACATACATACATACATACATACATACATACATACATACATACGCACGCACGCACGCATACATACATACACACGCACACACACGCACAGACACACACACACACGAACAGATACACATACACACACATATATATTATGTCTGACTCATTTTCTCTATTTCTTTCACACACGCAAAAAGAAACTATTTGTGAACTGAATGCAGCATTTATCAGTCATACTCTGGAATAACGCTTTCATTGATTCTTATAAAAAGAACATCATCACACCAAGCACATGTGTAAGCTAGGCTTCGAGTTTCTAATTGCCTCATAGTGTAGGGTAACACGTGCATCTGTGCCCAAGGAGATGTTGGGCAATGCGGCAGCAGAGTTGGTACTTACAAGATTAGATCCAATTGGACTGGTTACGAACACACTATTGACTTAATTATCGATTTGCGATTGACATTTGTTAGGATTTTTATTTTAAGCGTTACGAAGTACATTACCCAATTTGCAATGATCATTATCATGGTTTTCAAAAAAAAAATATCCTATAAAGGAAGCATGTCATTATAATTAGTAATTAGTAACTTTTTTATAGTGAAAATATTACAATTTAGTTTTAAGACATGTACATTTTTTTATACCATTATATCTGAGAGAATCTTGATCTGGTCAATAAATGTTATGTTCCCCATACTTTGTATGGTAATTGAATGTAGATACAAAAAAAATGATTTAGGAGCCCAGAGTGGTCTGAAGCGCTCTCGTTACGGATCACAGCCATCTCATTTCTATCTGCGTGGGTTCGATCTCAGATTCGGCCAATCTGGGTATGTGAGGAAGCTTGCCATTAGCTTCACATGGGTCGGTGGTTCTTTACGGGAGATTTTCCGGGTTCTTCCTCCACCGTTAATACTGACCGCAATGTGTAGCCTATCGCGTGCTGGCTGCAAATTGGCGTTAAACCCTACAACAACAAAGTTGATTTAAACATAACAACCCTAATCATATTAACTTTAGCGTTTATTCACGACAAATAAGAAATCATATCATTTTTTTCCCCCTGCTTTTACTCGTTTGGCATGTTTATTCATTCCTAAGACTGTACTCCATACTTTAAAGTACAGATATATAATTTGTAATAGGTTAGGAAAACAATCATGTCCGATGGTTTTAAGTGTTCTTTCCTTACAGGTTTTATACTGATTAATATATATATACGTCAGGTCATGATATTAATCTATTGAATTGATGGCAGGAGTTCGTTATTTCCTACCGCTTTGTTTAAAGGACTGGATATGACAACCTGTAGAATAATGTCTTTATTATTATTATTATTATTATTATTATTATTAGTAGTAGTAGTAGTAGTAGTAGTAGTATATTCGTATTATTGTTATTATTATTATTATTATTATTATTATTATTATTATTATTATTATTTTAACTGTTATTATTATCATTTTAAATATTATATTATTATTATCGTTGCTGTTATTATTATTATTATCAATATTGTCATCATCGTTATTATTATTATTAGCAGTAGTATTAGTAATTGTATTATTATTAGTAGCAGTAGTATTATATTGTTATTATTATTATTAATATTATTATTATTATTATTATTATTATTATTATTATTATTATTATACTATTAGTATTATCATCATCGTTATTAGTAGTAGTAGTAGTATGATTATTGTTATTATTGCTATTATTATTATTATTATTATTATTATTATTATTATTATTATTATTATTATTATCCATCTGTTTGAATTCGATACGTTACTGCAGTTTCCAATGTTATACACATTCATAATATTGCTGGAATTGCTGGACTTTGTTATTAAAAAGATACATTTTTAGCCAGATTAGATAATACATTGAGGTAGATAAATTATATTTAAAATATACATTTTAAATTATATGGCAATGGCGTAATTATTACAGAAGTATTAAAGGACAATATATATTTCAAACCAAGCTTTCACTACACTGAACATACGTGACAATAGTTTTCCTTAATTTCTTTATTCTTTTTCCCTTGTTCATTTTCATTTAACACAAGCAACAGGGTTTTACATGACCAGTATTATGTAGGTTTGCTAATATCTGAAAATGGTAATCAGGGTCTTTCTAGTATATTTGTCATGATTATGTTGGTAACATTATCAGTGAGGACATTCAGCTGATTCCGTGACCGATCTTCGCTAGTTGTGGGTCATAGTTGTCTCCGATATATCACGTGACTTTGGATCTTTTAATTCATCAAGTTCAGTTGAATATCAAATCAGTATGGACCAATCTAGATTATACTGATAAGCAGTGAAGTGATTTGTATAGTCTTTGTTCTACAAAATACGTATTGGCACAGAAATGTTTAGTGATGTATGTTTGTCCGGATATTTCAAAACGATTCGATTTGCCCTGGAGGGGGAGGAGTGGGCTTGTCAACGTCTGCATCTCTTAATTCGTTCTCTACAAATAGTATTCTGATCTTGTCGTTTAAAATTCAAAGTATTAATGTACTGTATTGTATATCGGGAAATAATGCAAGTTTTCTTCCTGTAAGTATTTCATGGTCTTCAGACAACATAAAATATATTTTTGCTTAAGCATATATAACGAAGAACTCTTACATGGCTATGAAGATACCGTTATTTTACGCGATTGATATGAGGATCTGCCATCTCATTCTTATAATATCAGTACGTGATTTGGAAGATAGTATTAGTAAACCTTCATGTTCGATACAAAAATGTTTCTGGTGTCATCCCTTTAGATTACGCAATAAATTGTAATACTTCGACTTACTACTTACAAGTATGCTGTTTTCTATGAGAGCAATCTGGATATAACAACACGCCAACTTCAACAACGCATTTCAGAACAAAATTACAGGGTCACTTTTGAATCGGCTTCTCGAGTACTGTCGCATCTTGCTCTTGAAAAAGGAACATTTCTGGTTTGCAAACAGATATGTCAACGTCCGAATGATAAACCGGAAAATGATAGCTTTCTTCCATTGGAAAAAAAAGTATTTAAAATCCTTATAAGTCCCTTTGACAATTTTCAAAGTAACACTGCCCTGTGGACCCTGACGGGGGATGGGGTGGCACATCAACAAAGAGACATAACACACCAAACATTTACTGCTTGGGGGTGTGGGTATAATTTTTGAATGTTTTCAAGGGGATGGCATATTGGAAGTTTATCGTTATAATTTCAAATCAGCAGTTAATTCGAGCAAGTTATAATCTGAGAAATACACTTAATTTTGATATTCTCTAATTTGGATTAAAATTTAAAGAAAAGCATTCGTCATGATGTCCCCATCTTTATAAACCTTCTTGCTGTAACATAAGTCTTGCACGATCTATACTTGAATTAAAAAAATTTGTACCTTATAATAATTTGGTTCCGTCACAATGCAATACATATTGTTAGCGGTCGATATTTCATCATCTGTCCATGAATTATAACTAAGTGTAGTGACCTGCTGAATAACCGGTATTTAATCGTCTTTATGTAATAGTGACATGTTGAATAACCCGTATTCAGTCGCCTTTATGTAATAGTGACATGCAGAATAACCCGTATTTAAACGTCTTTATGTAATAGTGACATGCTTAATAAACTGTATTTAAACGTCTTTATGTAATAGTGACATGCTGAATAAACTGTATTTAAACGTCTTTATGTAATAGTGACATGCTGAATAACCCGTATTTAAACGTCTTTATGTAATAATGACATGCAGAATAACCCTTATTTAAACGTCTTTATGTAATAGTGACATGCTGAATAACCTGTATTTAAACGTCTTTATGTAATAGTGAAATGCTGAATAACCCTTATTTAAACGCCTTTATGTAATAGTGACATGCTTAATAAACTGTATTTAAACGTCTTTATGTAATAGTGACATGCTTAATAAACTGTATTTAAACGTCTTTATGTAATAGTGACATGCTGAATAACCCGTATTTAAACGTCTTTATGTAATAGTGACATAATGAATAACCTGTATTTAAACGTCTTTATGTAATAGTGACATGCAGAATAACCCATATTTAAACGTCTTTATGTAATAGTGACATGCTGAATAACCCATATTTAAACGTCTTTATGTAATAATGACATAATGAATAACCTGTATTTAAACGTCTTTATGTAATAGTGACATGCTGAATAACCCATATTTAAACGTCTTTATGTAATAGTGACATGCTTAATAAACTGTATTTAAACGTCTTTATGTAATAGTGACATGCTGAATAATCCGTATTTAAACGTCTTTATGTAATAGTGAAATGCTTAATAAACTGTATTTAAACGTCTTTATGTAATAATGACATGCTGAATAACCCGTATTTAAACGTCTTTATGTAATAGTGACATAATGAATAAACTGTATTTAAACGTCTTTATGTAATAGTGACATGCAGAATAACCCATATTTAAACGTCTTTATGTAATAGTGACATGCTGAATAACCCATATCTAAACGTCTTTATGTAATAGTGAAATGCTGAATAACCCTTATTTAAACGCCTTTATGTAATAGTGACATGCAGAATAACCCGTATTTAAACGTCTTTATGTAATAGTGACATGCAGAATAACCCATATTTAAACGTCTTTATGTAATAGTGACATGCTGAATAACCCATATTTAAACGTCTTTATGTAATAGTGAAATGCTGAATAACCCTTATTTAAACGCCTTTATGTAATAGTGACATGCAGAATAACCCGTATTTAAACGTCTTTATGTAATAGTGACATGCAGAATACCCCGTATTTAATAGTCTTTATGTAATAGTGACATGCTGAATAACCCGTATTTAAACGACTTTATGTAATAGTGAAATGCTGAATAACCCTTATTTAATCGTCTTTATGTAATATTGAAATGCTGAATAACCCTTATTTAAACGCCTTTATGTAATAGTGACATGCAGAATAACCCGTATTTAAACGTCTTTATGTAATAGTGACATGCTGAATGACCCATATTTAAACGTCTTTATGTAATAGTGACATACTGAATACCCCGTATTTAATCGTCTTTATGTAATAGTGAAATGCTGAATAACCCGTATTTAAACGTCTTTATGTAATAGTGACATACTGAATAACCCGTATTTAAACGTCTTTATGTAATAGTGACATATTGAATAACCCGTATTCAGTCGTCTTTTTGTAATAGTGACATGCTTAATAACCCTTATTTTAACGTCTTTATGCAATAGTGGAATGCTGGATAACCTGTATTTATAGTGATATGTGGAATAACCGTATTTAATCGTCTTTATGTAATAGTGAAATGCTTAATAACCCTTATTCGATCGTCTTTATGTAATAGTGACATATTGAATAACCCGTATATAATCGTCTTTATGTAATAGTGAAATGCTGAATAACCCTTATTTAATCGTCTGTATGTAATAGTGACATGCTTAATACCCCTTATTCAATCGTCTTTATGTAATAGTGACATACTGAATAACCCGTATTTAATCGTCTTTATGTAATAGTGACATGCTGAATAACCCGTATTTAATCGTCTTTATGTAATAGTGAAATGCTGAATAACCCGTATTTAAACGCCTTTATGTAATAGTGACATATTGAATAACCCGTATTTAAACGTCTTTATGTAATAGTGACATGCTTAATACCCCTTATTCAGTCGTCTTTATGTAATAGTGACATGCTGAATAACCCGTATTTAAACGTCTTTATGTAATAGTGAAATGCTTAATAAACTGTATTTAAACGTCTTTATGTAATAATGACATGCTGAATAACCTGTATTTAAACGTCTTTATGTAATAGTGACATATTGAATAACCCGTATTTAAACGTCTTTATGTAATAGTGACATGCTTAATACCCCTTATTCAGTCGTCTTTATGTAATAGTGACATACTGAATACCCCGTATTTAATCGTCTTTATGTAATAGTGAAATGCTTAATAAACTGTATTTAAACGTCTTTATGTAATAGTGACATGCTGAATAACCCGTATTTAAACGTCTTTATGTAATAGTGAAATGCTTAATAACCCTTTTTCAATCGTCTTTATGTAATAGTGACATACTGAATACCCCGTATATAAACGTCTATATGCAATAGTGGAATGCTGGATAACCTGTATTTAAACGTCTTTATGTAATAGTGAAATGCTGAATAACCCTTATTTAATCGTCTTTATGTAATAGTGAAATGCTGAATAACCCTTATTTAATCGTCTTTATGTAATAGTGAAATGCTGAATAACCCGTATTTAATCGTCTTTATGTAATAGTGACATGCTTAATAACCCTTTTTCAATCGTCTTTATGTAATAGTGACATACTGAATACCCCGTATTTAAACGTCTTTATGTAATAGTGACATACTGAATAACCGGTATTCAGTCGTCTTTTTGTAATAGTGACATGCTGGAAAACCGGTTTTTAATTGTCTTTATGGAATAGTGACCTACTTAATACCCCTTTATTTAAACGTCTTTATGCAATAGTGGAATGCTGAATAACCCGTATTTAAACGTCTTTATTTAATAGTGACATACTTAATAACCCGTATTTAAACGTCTTTATGCAATAGTGGAATGCTGAATAACCCGTATTTAAACGTCTTTATGCAATAGTGGAATGCTGAATAACCCGTATTTAAACGTCTTTATTTAATAGTGACATACTTAATAACCCGTATTTAAACGCCTTTATGTAATAGTGAAATGCTGAATAACCCTTATTTAAACGTCTTTATGTAATAGTGACATGCAGAATAACCCGTATTTAAACGTCTTTACGTAATAGTGACATACTGAATAACCCGTATTTAAACGTCTTTACGTAATAGTGACATACTGAATACCCCGTATTTTAACGTCTTTATGCAATAGTGGAATGCTGGATAACCTGTATTTATAGTGATATGTGGAATAACCGTATTTAATCGTCTTTATGTAATAGTGAAATGCTTAATAACCCTTATTCAATCGTCTTTACCTAATAGTGACATACTGAATAACCCGTATTTAAACGTCTTTATGTAATAGTGAAATGCTGAATAACCCTTATTTAATCGTCTTTATGTAATAGTGACATATTGAATAACCCGTATTCAGTCGTCTTTATGTAATACTGACATGCTGGATAACCCGTATTAAATCGTCTTTATGTAATAGTGACATACTTAATACCCCGTATTTAAACGTCTTTATGTAATAGTGACATGCTGAATAACCCGTTTTTAATTGTCTTTATGGAATAGTGGAATTGCGCCTGAAACTGTAGCTCATTAGGCCCATAAGTTATGTAAATTAAGGCATCAGAGGTCTTGTACATGGTCATCACATGTACGAGTACGATCCTTTCCACGATTTGTCCAGCACAATTAGAAAAGTAATGTTCGTCTTTAAATTGTAGGATTAGCCATGACACTTACTTTAGAAACAGGAACAACCATTTAGTTTGATAAATAAAAGTATTTTCTGAGATAAAATTCATTAAAGTTTGTGGCTGACAAATCACAGAAAATGTACACTTTAGCACTTCGTGTCATACAAATCACAGAAAATGTACATTTATGCACTTAGTGTCGTAAAAATCATAGAAACTGTACACTTCCGCACTTAGTGGCTTACAAATCACAGAAACTGTACAGTTTAGCACTTAATGGCTTACAAATAACATAAACTGTACACTTTAGCACTTAGTGTCATACAAATCAAAGAAACTGTACACTTTAGCACTAAGTGTCATACAAATCACAGAAACTGTGCACTTAAGCACTTAGTGACTTACCAATCACAGAAACTGTACACTTTAGGACTTAAAGTCATACAAACCCCAGACACTGTACACTTAACCACTTAATGTCGTACAAATCACAGAAACTGTATACTTCAGCAATTAGTGTCATACAAATCATAGAAATTGTACACTTTAGCACTTAAGAACTATTTTTTTCACAACCAGTTGTTTGTTTAGTAGGGATGTTTTGTATTACATCATATAAATTTTGTGTTGAATATTAGTAAACTACTAGACTTGTTTTTTTTTTCCTCTACTAAATACTATCTAACGTAGATACCCATGTAAGTTAGTTCTTGAGCCAATATACATATTTGAATAATCGTACGTATGACATGGCTCGGAATGTAGATAAGTTTATCAATTTGTATCAATTACTTACATACATTTTGATCTTTTTAAACAAACATCCTCATCATGGTTAACCAAATATCGTCAGAGACGGACAACAATAATTTGGTGGGCTCATTTGCATTCATATGTATATGACACGAGTAGATTTGTTAGGTCTCTTAAAATTTTCAACTCTATGTATGGATACACATTTACTGTATGTACCTTCTGCAAATTTTTTAAAATATGTTCTCTGGTTAGGTCACTGAACCTAATACCAACACCCTCTCTCTCTCTCTCTCTCTCTCTCTCTCTCTCTCTCTCTCTCTCTCTCTCTCTCTCTCTCTCTCTCTCTCTCTCTCTCTCCGATAGCGTCTTTTTTATCGCTTTCTTTATTATTATAATTAATAGCAATAATATATTCACATTTATTTATTTATTTATTATTATTACTACTATTGTAATTTTTATTATTATTATAAATCGTCTTCATTTTACTTCTTTTTTTTATTAGTCGTATTTTAAGTTTTTATTGTGTTTCTAATGGTAATAGTTGTAGTAGAAGCAGCAGTAGTAGTAGTAGTAATAGTAGTAGTAGAAATAGCATTATTTTTAGTTTCTTATAATTGTTATTGTCATCTATTATAGGTAACGAAGTTCTGGAGTCTAAACGATTGGCTTTGTGATGCCTGGGTTGCATTTGACGTGATGGCCTGCACTGCATCGATTCTTAATCTCACTGCTATCAGCGTAGATAGGTATGCTCGTATATCAATATTTTATGGCACATGGTCTTTTAGATGTGTGGCAACAGTGTTCCCTCTGATACCTTATCTTACTCCAAATGACAGTTCTGTTTAGAGCTTCTTGCTGTAATCCATTGCAGAGGCGTAGCTGGGGGGGGGGGGGGTGCAGGGGGGTACATATGTCCCTGGGCGCCAAGGTACAGGGGCGCCAAAATGAGGCTTGCAGCGTTACATTATAATAAGTAAACAAGGGTAATAAATCGATCACAAGATCGCTGGGGCGCCAATTTTATAGTTCGTCCCCGGGCGCAAAATATCATCGCTACACCTCTGATCCATTGATATTATCCTTGTTGTACATTCAGCAAAGAATGTATCGTCCAGCCAACCAGACAGCCACCCGTTCATAAATATATACATACATTGATACATACATACATACATACATACATACATACATACATACATACATACATACATACATACATACATACATACATACATACATACATACATACATACATACATACATACACAATGTAATTGTAATGTATCGGCATATTTTTGATCAAACTGTTTATGAATGTGTGATATTTTATCACTGATATAAAGATTTCAAATTATTGCTGTACAGGAATTAATAAGTAGAAAAATAAACAAAGATAGTAGTGGCCTGCTTTCTACGATCGAACGTTCGTCTTTGAAATTTTTTAAATTTTCATGGCTTTTGAGCCACTATATAAAGTAGTACTGCAAGTTTAATTCGTACACGCCAGAGCTAGCAACATTTACGATTAGAATATTGGCGGTGGTTTGATAAGTTCTTTTAGTTGGTACAGGAAGACATTATATCAAGACAGATATATACAGGAAACATATTATTATCGCATTTAAGTTCTGCATATTTTGGCTTTGGAACATTAATGTAATGTGTACTGTTTTGTTAATGCGTTATTAAAGTACCGCCCATAATACTTTAGATTTCAAAAGGATGAAGTATCATAATGTACTCCAAAATATAAATTTCATGAACGAAGCATCTGCCACATTAAAGACGTATTTGTACCAATGCAAGTGAGATTCATCGATAATTTATTTGGCATAATATGTTTTCCGTTTCCTTGTATTCTTAATAAAGCTGTTGAATTTAATGAAAAACGTACTAAGGTAATTCACCAATACCCTTGCTCATCCGTATGCACTTTTGCTTGATAAAGCAGAACCATCATGAACGAAATTGTTTTAAGTGTTTTGTTACATCTTGCTGTCTGACTGGTCACTCCATCCACCACCCCTTCAAATAATGTGATCAAGATATATAATGATACCTGATATTTATTACACCTCGGGGAATAGCATCATTGAACGTTAAGGACTCGGAGGCTTCAGTGGTATCAGTCACTCAAAGAGTAAATTCGTATTCCTTTATTTTCTATTGCACACGATTAAATCCATCCTACAGAAAAAATATATTGGCGTGCATATCTGTTCGTATCTGTGCATATCCTACTCCGAATTTGATACAAGTATAGATGTTAAAAAAATCTTTTAATCATTTTTTAAATCTAGACTATGGTAAATTAGGGGCAAAGGTGGAGGCAAACGTGTTTGTCAACACAAATTTAATTAAAATGATATGCACTTGGAATCCTGGATGGAGAAGGAATGATTTACTGGCCTTATTCTGTATAAATAAACCTTGCCATTCTCCCGTCTTCCTATTTAGCATATAAAGGCGAATCTACATGGCTTCAGACTGATAAATCACGGACTGGTCCAGCTTTTATACCAGCGCACTAAGAATCTAGAATTGTATGTAAATATTAGTTTTTTGTCTGATAAACTACAAGACATTGCCTTTGGATACAATAATTACAGGAACCGCTCGGTGGCCTAGTGGTTAGAGCGTACTCCGCGGAAGAGGGAGATCGTGGGTTCGATCCCAAGCCGAGTCAAACCAAAGACTTACAAATATGGTTCTAAAAGCTGCCTCCCTTGGCGCTCAGCATTACAAGGTTAGTGTTAGGACTGTTCGGCCTGGTGTGAATGTGTTGGACATCATGATGCATGTCTGCAACATGATACCCCAGTGCCAGACATCAGTATAAACTGCCTCACTGCAAACATCGTAGCGATGTGACTGAAGAATTGTTAAAGCTACGGTAAAAATCCTAATTACATATACACATAAACAATAATTACAGGTTTAAACATGGCACCATTTAAGATGACTTGAGAGTCATATGCATTCTGCTGTATTTGCCATTCATTTTCTGCAGCAAAAAAAACCAATCTATCGATTTATATTGAATCCTAAAACGGAAAATAACGTCCGAAAATAGTGTGTTATTATTTTTACAAATCATACTCATCTGGACAAGATAATTCAGGGGCTCCGAGTCGCCGATTGATCTAAAGCGCTCTTCGCTACAGATCACTGCCATCTCACCTCTGTCTGCGTGGGTTCGAGTCTCGGATTCGGCCAATGATGGTATGTAAGAAAGCTTGCCAGTAGCTTCTGCTGGGTCGGTGGTTCTTTTCGGGGGTTTTCCCCGGGTTCTTTCTCCACCATTAATACAGGCCGCCATGTATAAGCCTATCGTGTGTTGAAAAATGGCGTTAAACCCTAACACAACAACAACAAGATAAATATGTTATCGAACGACAAGGATAAGAAAGTTTTATTTTTGTGAAACTAAATAATATTTACCAATCATACAAGTTAATTTGTCACTGAAAGTAATTACCTTGATGTCTTTATTGTCGTATTAACTAAATCATTTGCTAAAGTTTTTTTATCCATTCTATTTCATTATAATCTCTTTAGTTATAAAAATTAAAGAAAAACAATCGTATCCGTTTTGCAGATTTACAAAAGTACTCCATCCGTTTTATTATTGTTACGAAAATGTATAAAATCAGAAAAAAAACTGGAAGATATGTTAAGCACACTTAGGAGACTATAATCGTGTTTACTATGGTATATATATATATATATATATATATATATATATATATATATATATATATATATATATATATTGTTACGTGCTTAGGCTCGAATAAGCAGCAACACAGAAAGAGTGAAAACTAACAAGCTTGTTAAACTTTAACAATAAATTTATTAAGTACAATTATTTTCATAAAATAAATAAACTTACTGTTTTAGAGAATCAAATCCAACATTAATCCAATAGAGAAATCACAAAAATAATCCACTAATGGAATTGCAAGAGTCCTGATAAATAAATGTTCTAATAGTTCCAGGTTCGAATCTTGACGATGTAATCCAAAATGGTTGAAAATGTCACGTGATGCAGTTCTTGATTTATAATTATCCAAATGAAATTATGAACACATGTCCTTTTCCAGATAAATGGAATAATTCCTCTTGCTACAACGAAATGACACAAATTCCAATATAACTCAAAACACAACAATTAACTTAAAAGCCCAGATTCTACTGAATTGTTCTATCCCAAACAATAATTTAAATACCTGTTTTTTTTTTTACGTAAACAAGTGATCACGTGATTTTATGGAAATTCATAGAAGGTCAAAGAAAGAGCGTACGATCATTTAAACACGTACACAAAGAAAGATTCAGTTAAGAAAATCGGTCATTTCTCACCCCAAAGAACTAAAAATAAAAAGTTGTCCTTGAAATTAACCAATAGTTTTAGAAGCTTGTTGACACTGTCTGACGCAGGGTCAGAAATTAGGTCAACAAGCCAAGGTCAAAAACATGTTTACAGATAAAGTATGGTCATAGAGATTTTTCTATAACAATTTCCCAATTAATGAATTTTAAAGGCAAAATGACAAATTTGGATTTGACATTTAAAATTAAATAATTTAAATCAAATATACGTAACAATATATATATATATATATATATATATATATATATATATATATATATATATATATATATATATATATATATATATACACACAGACAGACTTCTGTCTGAGAAAGTAGGAGTGATTCAATATGAAAAAGAATTAAATATTGGCTCGCCACGCAAGTGTCTGTTAGTGCATAAGCGACTACATTCCGTCCTTACCTTATGAAGGGCGCTTACTTGAGGGAGTAGAGGAGTTAGTGTACGCAGATAATGACGACTGATACTGTACCTCATGGACCCGGAATTTATCTATAGTGTGTCATGAACTGTAGTTTTCTATTTGATAGTCTCTCTCTCTCTCTCTCTCTCTCTCTCTCTCTCTCTCTCTCTCTCTCTCTCTCTCTCTCTCGTAAATCCACGTTAAAAAATAAATTCATACACACACGCGCACACACACACACACGCGCACACACAAAGAAAGGTTAAAACACAGTGGAGAAAGCTTAAAGACTAAGTCAATTTATGTATAATCTTATACATCCGTATCCATATAATTATTAATTAATTATTAATGAATTAATTATTAATTAATATGATTTACATTAATTCCACAGGGGAACTTTAAACGGCAGCAGTAGTACAATGTTCCATATTCTTCAGAAACAAATGGCATTACTTTGTTGTAAAGTGTGACGATTTGCTTCATGCGTGTGCAATTGTGTCCTTCTCTATTCATACAGAAGGAACGAAAGGTCAGACGTTTTTAAAAAACAGTCTTTGCCAAGTGGTTTGTAACGTTACTGCAATAAATAAAAAGTAATCGATTCATATTGGTTTTTCCTGATTTTTATCGAGGAATCAATATGTTATTGCCATTATTAAACGTTTGGTCCCTAAAGGTGCCAAAATGACTAATGTTGTCGTACTAAAAGAGTGAATGCAGTCTTTCAAAACTAGACCTTTGCTCATTACATATATGATAATTAGATAACAAATAATCCATATTCAATGATGCGTTAGAGTCAAAATTAAGCAATTAGTAAAGCAATGTAGATTTGTGTGATTGCACGCTACAATATAATAGTCAAGGGTAGATAACAAATTTATAATTAACTAACTCAATCTGATATATCTTGGGCGTTTGATTACGGCCATCATAATGTAACATTTTCAAATCAATATTATCTATCATCTCATTTTCCAATTTAAACTTCATTCAAACTAATGAGAAAATGTTTTTAGTTCAGATTATGAAATAGTTGCACTTGTTTATCTGAATGACCTTATATATATATATATATATATATATATATATATATATATATATATATATATATATATATATATATATATTGAAGATGAGTCTTACAAGGATATCGCATTTTTCATGTAAAAAAGGAATACTAGTTTATGATATTCATATTTACTTCCGTTACATAATCGTTTATCACATCTGATACATTCAGTGCCAGGGCCGGACCTGCTATAGGGGCCCAAGGGGCCCGGGCCCCCCTCCCCCCTTTAAAAAAAAACAAAAAAAACCTATTCACTGCTTTTGATAAAAGATGCAAAGGGGGTTCCGAATTTTTTTTATTTATTTATTTATTTTAAATATTTTTTTTAGTGTTTTTAAAACATTGCAGTTTTTAGTCACTTTTGTTAGATCCCTTTTTCAAGGTTCAGATAGCACCAGACTGCACCATTTTGCATCTTTGAAAAAAAAAAATTCGGGGGGGGGGGTGGTCATGCCCCCGGACCCCCTTAGAAGGCTTAACCCAATAACAAGTTTGGGCCCCCCCCCCCCCCGAAAAACTTAGGTCAGGCCCAGAGTGCATATGCTTAATCTCTGTTAAACTATTAACATATGGCAGTTTTATTTCAGGTTTATAGCCGTTACACAGCCAATCAAGTATGCCAAACATAAAAACTCGAAGAGAGTGTACGCAATGCTTGTACTTACATGGGTCGTATCTATCGCCATAGCTGCACCAATAGCACTTGGAGTGAATTATTCTCCTCTGCGCTTACCAGGAGACTGTTCATTTTTCAATTCAGATTTCCTCATTTATTCATCCATGGGATCGTTCTATATTCCTTCTCTTATGATGATATTTTTATACTGGAGAATATACCGAGTGTTGAGACAAAGAGCAAGACAATTAGCGGTCAAGAAACGTGGAAGGACTGTTGACACCCAGACTCTAACAAATGTTATCGAAAACACTGCCACTGTACAAACCATGGCAGTAGAAAAGGTTACTGTAAAGACCGGCCTAGCAACTATGGACAATGGAAAGGTGTCGACATATAATACAAATGAGACGACAGAGAGTCCAGATCATGCAGACGAACACTCCACTTCCAATCCTCCAACTAACACAGACTCGCAGGAAAAGGACGATGAAAGTGATTCTAAGATTCCTGTTAAAATCGAGCATGGAAATCATTCAAAGGCGGAACTGATAATTAACCCAGTTGCGCATGACATGGAGGCGCGTAAGATTCAAACAGTCGAAGGAGTAGTTACTGAGCTTGGAGAAATGGAAACTAATTTCTCCGGAGCTTCGAAAAGTAATCAATGTAAAAATAACGAAGCTGCAAATAACGATAAAAAGACAAGAAAAAAAGAAAAGAAAGGTGTAACAAAATTTAATTTTCATTTGAGGACAAGCAGAAAGAGGAAAGAGCGTTCTTCGTCTCGAAGAGAAAAGAAAGCTACAAAAACATTAGCCATCGTTTTAGGTAAACATGTAACATTGCCTTGTTGTCGTAATGTAAACCTTAGTGATACTGTTTTCGTTACACGTTTTTGGAGTTTTTCATTTCTGCAGACAGATCAAGACCAACTTCTACCAGGACTTACACATATAACTTATTTCTGTCTTCGTGAAACAGTATGTACCTTCACCCTCATATATATGGTAAACTAAGCAACAACAAGAATCAAATATATCAAATTTTACAAAGCAAATACCTAAATCATTGAAGTTAAAAATGAACTTGCAGTATTATGAAGTGAATCCAAAATAATTCTACTAAAGTTTTATAGAACTCAAAAACAATATTTAAAATATCCGTATAAATTTAAGTTCCACGAATATACTAACCCGCCAGCAGTCCTGACATGTCAAAATGGCGTCGACGGTAACGTCTTCGAGTAATTCATAGTAGTCCCAGAATGATATTAAAGTCCAGAAACACTTCCTATTTCCACTGAACAATCCAAACAAAGTTTTCTCTCTAAAATAATGTTTAAATACAAAGTAAAATACGTCTGCAGACTAGACATTACAACAAGAAATTCGGAAAAATACACTGCTCAATCCGAGTTGCTTACCGGTATATAAACGCGAAAAAGCTAAAACGCTCACAATATCACCACTCCAATGCTAATAATTGCAAATTTCCAACATCATAAAATAACTCACGGGATTTGTCCCATCTAACGGGAATTAGCGTAATACTTCTTAGATATCACATGACCGACCTGTGCAATTGGAGAAAGCCCGATGAATGTATACATATTAACAATAATTGTATTATAATAATTATATTGTTTGTAGCTGTAAGAATCAAATCAAGCATCTATTTATATATCCTTTAAAAATATACGTCCTTTAATGATTTAAAATAGATTATATGTACCTACATCAAATTCAACTGTTGATAATTTACAGTCATGAACAAAACTTACACCAATTAGGCAAAATTATATACCAGGAGTTACAAAAATATAGATATAAATACATATTTGTAAACGTTTCAATGGACATAAAACACCTTTCTTCATCGTTCGTAGCACATGTCTTGTCCATCTTGTTTGCGTGTTACGTATTATAGAGGCTAAATTCTTTGCGGTGATCTACGCCAATCTTGTGGACTTATAGTTAGCAGTCTTTGTAGTTGTCGTTTTAGCGGGCTTTTTATGGCGAGAAAATTGATGAAATGGTGACACGTGTTGTGCTAAAGTGGCTGATTCAAGGTTTGCAATTGGTATAATGTCTGTTACATTTTTCATATCTTACTAGACATCAAGTATTAAAAAGAGCAGCATTCTCTACAATGGCCTGCGATGCCAGTAGCCGTGAAGACGATAAAGAGCCACATAGAGACCAGTTTTGTTTCAGATTGGAATTTTTTTTGTTTTGTCGTATGTTTTTGGTTTTAACAGCACTTTTAACACATGCTTGGCTTTATCACGCAGAGCAAACGGGAGGTAAGTGCCTTTTCCGAGGAAATTTCGAGACCAATTTGATCTTACCTTGGCAGGTTTTGAAACCTCGAAACTTGTATTACAACGAGAACGCTAGTTTGAATCTAAGGTGTATGATGCATCGTTTCCTGTCTAATAGCTAAACTAAAGGGAGCTATTCCAAGGGAAGTAAACTAAATTATTTATACCTTATATGGCGTGCCTAATTGGAAGTAGACTATTGCTCCAGTGCTATTCTAGTTAATTTTAAACTTACTAGTGTCGTGAGCTTTCGTTAGAGTCGTGGATATGTAATCACAAAAAAAGGTCCGGATAATACAATTGTTTTAAACTGAACCATCTGGAGTGACAGTTAAGTTTACATTGTTGATGCATTAGGTTAATGAATACTATCAGTTCACCTATCACTGTCAATCATACTTTCTTTTGTGATTGTAATAGCGTATATACACAAATGTCACAAACATTCTTTACACTGTTTCACTTACCAATTTTAGTATTTGAAATTGGCATCATAAGGTTTAACATTTTACATTGGCATCATAAGTTTTAGTATTTGAAATGGGCATCATAAATTCTAGCATTTGAAATTTTCATCATAAGTTCTAGCATTTGAAATGGGCATCATAAGTTTTAGTATTTGAAATGGGCATCATAAGTTTTAGTATTTGAAATGGGCATCATAAGTTTTAGTATTTGAAATGGGCATCATAAGTTTTAGTATTTGAAATGGGCATCATAAGTTTTAGTATTTGAAATGGGAATGATATTGTTACGGTATAATGAAATAAATATATTGATTAAAGTTTATGTCATGATTGTGCTTTCATCAGAAACAGCTAAAGCCATCTTCTACGGCCGAAGGCTGACTTGCCTAGAAAAAGAAATAGAAAATTGAGAAACTAAAATTGTCTTTATGAACATGTTGGGGACACAATAAGAAGAAACGTTATATATTAATTCAATCCAAATACAATTCTGATTCATTTTGAATAACGTAATACTTTATTCTTCTTCTTGAAAACGGTGAAACACTCATGCTGTGAATACCACCTATACGTTTCGACCTTTTTGAAGGTATTATTGTAAGGCACAGCCTTTGGAAACAGATACCGTCCGCTCTGAAATATTGCACAGCTTTGCCTTTCAGAACGATACTCAAAACGTAAGACATGTCGCAAGTATTTATTAAGTAATATATTTTTAAAAAAAAACAATAAAACATGTACCTCAGAGTCACATAAAGATGAACGTATTGTAGGACAGGTTTGCAATAGTATATGCTATTTTGGTTTCATATACATCTATTTCTGCCTTGAAGAGATACGCTTGTTCCAATAAAATTGTCTATGATTTCATATTTGTCCATATCTTATTTTGAGATCTTTAATAATTAAACGAACTTGTTTAGCCACTCTTAATGTTTTAATTACCACGTCACAGGTAAAAAGATTCAGTGTTCTTAATATTGGCATTCCGATATCCGATTGACAGTTACATGTCAAATTGCATATTCAAGTATAAATGTTTGCAGGACTTTGACGCAACCAGAATATTGTAAAATATTGATTATTTAGCTCAATGACAAATTGTTTCTTGCTTGGTGGCATAGAAGACAGAGTGACTGAACGGAGTAAAATGAGCGTATTGATTTTGTAAAACAGTAAATTGAAGACGTGGTTTATAAAGACAAACTTGACATTCTATTGAAAACAACTTTATGAGTCAGTTACTGAGATCCTTATTCAATCGCAATAATGTCTTCTGACAAAGTGATTTTAAATCAAAACCATAAATGGACCTTGATTACGTCATGAACAAATACACAGTGGCAATACTTATTGATCGAAAAAAATAAACAATGGAAATAACATGTTACATTTAACAGTCAGTAACAATAGACGAATGTTTTAGTCATTATTTCTAATTTATCGAATCACATAGTTCATACAGTCTTGTATTTCTAAACTTTTATTTATATCTGATAAAGGTTTAGGTTTTTGATATTTGTTGGGGGTGGGGTGGAGACGATGATTGTTCTTTCTTTCGCAGTTTGTAAATGTTTGTTTGCTATCATGTTATATTACTCCTTTTACATTTGTGTTACTGAATAATGTTCCAAAGAAGCTAGATTTTGAATTTCGCACAGACACTAAAATGTGATAGAGACATTTCAAACAACATACTTTGTATTAAAAAAAAAAACAGCTTTACAAAATGAACCTCAAATTAATTATTGTCTTGAGAAATCAGATGCTTTTAATTTAATCTGATAAAAAAGATAAATTATATACATATGGTATCCATTTAATAAAACCATATTCGCAGTCAGAATATTATAACAATATTGCGTAATGACATGATGTGACTAAGAGTTAAGCAGTAATAAATACTACCTGCTCTTGTGGAAAATATGTGTGCATCAAAATTGCCTAAATCACCCTTTGACTCGCAATTTTTAATGAAAGGTTTGTTCTGTATATTTTATATTATTTCTTTCCACGACCAAAACCAATAGCTACTGCAAACAAATGCACATATTCGGTGACACCGGCGATAAATAGTTGACTCATGCGCAAACTGTGCCCATTCTCTTCACCAGAAGCACGTGTCAATCAATGTTTGAGACTTATCTAAGAAGGTTATGTGTAAGCTAGACACCAGATATACATGATGATATCTTTTACGAAATCACCATGTGCTTAATACTGTTAAGATTTTCTCTAGCAAAGCATCATATTTGGATCAATATACATAATCATATATTTTGAATTTTGTTCGGCAAATTGTGATTAGAAAGAGTGTTGTGCGGGTTCTTTTAATATGGGTAAATATTATGTAGAAAACCGTAGTCACCATTATTTATTTTTGTAGTATATTAAATTTGTATTTTATTTCTTTTTCAGGTGTATTCTTGCTGTGTTGGTGGCCTTTCTTCACCGTGAACATTATGCGTGCCATTTGTATTCGTTATCAAGTCCTCAATTATCCAACATGTAACATAGATGACAAACTAATGGGATTCTTTGTGTGGCTGGGCTATATTAATAGCTTTCTGAACCCATTAATTTACACTATATTCAATCCTGAATTTAGAAAAGCATTCAAAAAGATTTTGATGGAGCGATGCAGATGTTGAAATTAAAAATTCTTTTTTCTTTGTGCGACGCTAGTACCCAAGAAATGTTTATATGTTCTCATCATTACACGGCGTGTAAATCAATGTTGTGGACGCATGAAATTTAAGAATAATTTTAAAGATTTTAAAGATTAATCTTCATTACCTAATGACAGATTTGGGCTGATAGGAACATCGTATACATTCACAGTTGTAAAGAATGTTATGGTTGCATTTGCAGTACATGAAATACTTCGACATATAAATAATTCTGACTGTATATATATATATATATATATATATATATATATATATATATATATATATATATATATATATATATATATATATATATATATATATATATATATATATATCCACTGATGTATTCTATGAACATCTCGCAAATCAAAGAGTCATCAACAGTTTTTTCAAAACGATCACACACACAACTATTAATGATGAGTTATATTCTAATCTCCTATAATAATCTTTGGATTGCAGTCGTTAGAAGTAATATAATCTTAAAAGTGGCGTATCAACCGCCCAAGCACCACATAATTGTGAGGATGGGGTAGGTGAAGTGTTGGAGTACAGTAGGGCCACAAATTTCCATGTAACAACTTTTTTTATTTGTCATGTAGCCCAAAATTATATTTCCTTTTCGTCCTCTAATGGGGTAAGGAAGGCGAAATATACTGATTTGCTGCTGACGTTTCGCATGTAACAGCTACGTCAGTTTGGCATCGATGGTACACAAGTTGTTTAATCCGACAAAAAACAAAATATCATGCAACATTTTTATTTTGAAAATCAGAAAATATAATGCATTGTTAGTATCTAGCAATGAGCTTGAAGATTAAAGGTAGTAATTTAAATTTATCAGACTTTGGTTATGTGTGTGCAAACAGTACAGTATGCAATATAAACAAAATTTATTTCGTATTTCTTTCCATAATACATTAAAATCTTCTGAGACTTTTGTAATGACCCTAAATATCTCAATTTAACTTTATCATGCAAAACGTTTTCTGTAGAAAGAACACTATATATATATATATATATATATATATATATATATATATATATATATATATATATATATATATATATATATATGTTTAACAAAAATATACCTAAAAAAGAAAGTAAGCAAGTAATTGATTACATAATTATTATAGATGAAGCTTGTTAACATGTCTGTTTCATTGTTAGGGTCTAATAAATTATCAAAAAATCTTTTCACAGTGCGATTTTAAATATGTAATTCATAATTCATTAATTTGCGCATCATTTGCTTTATCTAAGATGAATGTCCATCTCACTTAATCTTCGAATTTCAGAGCACACTTACATATGTTTGACAACCCAAACACTGGACAGTTGACGGATTTTATTAATCCTATAATGATGTTATCTAAGGTGTAAATCTATAATGAAATAATAAAACTGTTAATATGACAGCCTGTATGTCTGGCTCTCGTGCTCATTTGGATTATTTGATCTACCTTTCCATGCATGATAATATCCACATACATTATTTGTATTGTGTTTACCCATTTTAAAATCATAAGCCGTGGTTACGTTTATGCTTAAAAGTTTAGTATGGTATGTAATCAGTATTAGAATAATGAGATAATGCGTGGTGTGTTTGTATAAGAACGCGTGGTGGTATATGAAAACATTTGGATGGAAGATAATTTGGGTGGAGCGCGTTTGGATGTTTGGATTATTCAAGCCTATGAATACGACCGAAATCGTGTGTGTGTGCGTGCGAGTGTGTTTGCGTGTGAGTGTGTGTGTATTGAATTTTTAACGTAGCTTTACAATTTTTCAGCCATATCGCTACGATGTCAACAGTGTGAGAGTTAGTAGAGATCATGCCGCAGACATATAGCATGATGCCACACCCAGTCAGATTATTCTGACACCAGGCTGACCAGATCTAACGCTTACCTCGTACCTAGAGAGGCCGCTTTAGTACCATTTTTGTAAGTATTTGGTATGACCTGACCGGGTTTCGAACCCGCGATGTCCCACATTAGAGACGGACGCTCTAACCACTAGGCCACCGGAGGGTTGAATCGGACTGAGATTAGCAACGGTTACCTTTGACAAGTAAATATGTGCAGATTTGGAATCTGGAACACTGCGGAGAGAATTAATTTCCATGCCCGAGACCGAACATAAACATCTTACAAAATGAGTTTAGATATGCATGTTGGACACATATGTACACACCGGCAAGATACATACGCTCCTCTTCTCATTACTCCCATTAGGAAAAAGAAGTCAAGTTTTTCAACGTTCTTTTGCATTCCAAGGCCCAGCAACGTGGAACGAATTTCCGATTGAACGTAGACACAAAGATAGTGATTCCCTTCAAGAGTGCTTTAAAACTCACCTATTTCGATTGCAAGAAAAATTTTAAAGACCTAATAATGGTTCCTACCTTAAATGTTTTCAGCATATTTTTATGTTTTCTTATTTCATGTTTTTGTGTAGTTTTTTTTTTTGATAGTCATATCATTATATATGTTGTAAAACTCTTAGAGCTTCGAAAGATTAGGCGCTATATAAAGTCTTCATTATTATTATATAATGTTTAATCATCATACGCGTCAGCCACACAGGATGTGTAGTGTATTCTGCATCCATGGTTTGTGTAATTTTCATACAATCTTTATGGTCTAATAACCAGCTGTCTCCTATTGATGTTATTTAGTTACACAGTCAGCGGAAGATTTAAGAAATTTCAACATCGAAAAAAGATTTATAAGAATGAATGTGCCACCATTACCGTTAACACTCGCTAGAAACTATATACAGTTTCAGCTAGAACAACAAACTCTCGTTTAAAATCATGAAGTAGATATATGATGGATGTTTTTATCTGGTACCTAATTTTTAAAATATCTTTATTGCCTAAGTAGTAAATATATCGTCTGCCATGCAGTTAATCAACATTAATCTTCATATTCAAAGATGAACCGCATATGATATTTTTTACGATCAAACGATACAGGCACGTTTGTACAAAATGAAAGCGCTCTCCGTTACGAATCACTGCCATCTCACTTCTGTCTGTGTGGGTTCGAGACTATGATTCGGCTAATGTTGGTATGTGAGAAAGCTTGCCATAGCTTCTCATGGGTCGGTGGTTCTGTCCGTGGGTTTTCCCGGGTTCTTCCTCCATCAAGAATACTGGCCGCCATGTATAGCCTATCGTGTGCTGAAAATTGGCGTTAAATCCTTTAACTACAACAACAAAATGAAATATATTTTGTATACGCGTTCAAGTTTGATGAATCATTATATTAGTAATTGTGTTTTTAACAGAAAATTCTTGGAAGTAAGATCGAATGTTTCCTCTAGTTCTTATGATCGAGCATTTAACGAGTTAAAGAATGATAAATGTAGAAATATGCAGCATAACACATATTGCTATAGTGGGCATTAATATATCTAATACTCGGGTACAACGTACTAGTTACATTTTATTCCGTTTTCATTTCAAAGTATTATTTGACTGATTTATAAAGCAAACCAAGTAAGTTCTAGTGAAACAAGTCTCAAAAGAGATAAGCCTGGCCACAAATGGGTCATTGATTAGTCAATATATTAGTATTTCAGGCGTAATTGTGTTTTTGCGGAGACCAGGTCTCTTCTCCACAGCAGAACTACGTACTTGCTCAGAAATGAATAATATAATATTCTGCATCAACTTTGTTATTTGAATACTGATGCTTTGCTAATATCTGCAAACTATCTACCATCAAAGCCGGTTGTCTTTTTCGTTATGGAGAGGACCGGAAGTGGGTGGGAAATGGGATTGTGATAATTTGTGAGCCGGATGCCTTTTCGTTCAACAAGGTATTACATTGCTAACTCATGTTAGCAAATTAAGCGATCATACACCTTTAAAAATATTTTGAGTTTCTTTAATAGAAACTATATATTGTATTAGCTGTAGCTCTATGCATATTTTTAACATGTGTAAAGTATAGTACAAGACTAAAATGATTAGCAACACTTGAGTAAATCATCTAACGTTTAAGTTTTACAACAGACGCACATTTATTATAGCAAAACATGAACCCTGCAGAAATATATTAAATTAAAGATTTATCAAAAGATGAAAACAAGACGCATAATTTATCCCTGGAAGAAACAGTCAGTCCGCAAGAGATTTTTTTTCTCCAGATACATCCTTTTTCATATTACGTTTTTTTTTTTAAACTAAAGTGTTGCAACACATGCTGTAAATTTCGAGCATTCTTGTTAGTTTGAGAGCGACAATGACGTCAACGACATAACATTCATTCTCACACTGCTAATGTACTACTGAATACATATATTTGTCTTCTTTATTCCTCACCTGCGTCTGACACCCTCAAATTCTTCTGGGGAAAAGAAATAAATTCAATGTTATAACTCTGGTAGTGTAGGTCAGAGTCGGTCCATATGTTGAAAGAGACTGCTTGCTCTCGCTATCACGTACACATCTGGACCTTGTATTTTCCTTAATGATATACTTAATTGAAAGTCAACGATTTCCTAGCCGGAACTAATACGCCTAGCGTGAATAATTATCTTTAAGGAATTATGTCTGACCTAATTGTACCAATCAGTATTGGGAATTAGATTTTGTAGTCTGAGTTTGGTCTATCCTTTGATAAAAGTTGTATGTCATCGGAGAAATCAAAGAATGGTTTTGTTGTCAAGTATATATTTTATTCACGAAAACAACCCAGAAAAATCTAACTAAACTTGACTTTAAAAATAAGTTTACAAATGACAGTTTAACAGATACACTTATCGATCTACCTGCCTACCTACTCAACTGCCTTATCTACCTACACACACACACACACACACACACACACACACACACACACACACACACACACATACATACATACATACATACATACATACATACATACATACATACATACATACATGCACATTACTGGTAAATTTTTATTTTAATTTATATATATATATATATATATATATATATATATATATATATATATATATATATATAATTCAAACTGAGTCAGAATAAGCGTAATAAAATGATTTTTTCCAGCCTTTTTATATAGACGTTCTTTGAGAATGTGTACCATTATTTAATTGATTAATTTATAATATTTTATATTCGGAGGCTCATGTTGTTCTGTTCTCAGTCTCTGCTCAGATATTTTATTCTATCCATTAATTTCATATTTTATATTATTATTTTTTACTCGATCCGGGCAATATTGTGTTTGATGCAAGGTAACGATAACCAAAAAATACAACATAACAGGTGGACAACCTAAATATAGAGTTATAGACCATCAGGAACAGGTTCTAAGAAAATGGATACATGTGGAAATATTAGATATTTGCCATTGCTAACCTGACAGCCGCTATCAACTTCAGAATCTGTACAAATTCATAAGTGGAACATATCTGCTTAAACGTGTACACAATAAATGTGGACAGACATAAACACGTATGCATAGATGATAATTTATTTCTGGGCGCGATCATCACTGCAGACAACTTTTCCTTTCTATCGGAATGATGTTGAATATACTTGACATTTGTTTTGCATTTCAATTTGTTTATATCTTACACTTCCCAGATTTATAATGTCTACCTAAGTTTTGTTATGACCATCTTGTGACCATTAATAAAACTGTCTCTTCTATCGATATTAACCCTATCACATACCGCTGAATATGGACCATCTACCAATCATATCGCTAAAAGCATGGGTAAGTCCTCACGATATTAATGAAAGTACTGGGACCTTTATGCCTAATGTCCAAACACTAATCGACTTTATCCATGCATCAAATGCAAATTAAGTTTGTTATAACGTCAATAATTTTTCTTAATTAATTTGTATCATGTTTACAGCAGAAAGACTGACTGACAGACAGAGAGAGAATTATCATATGGAGCGTTAACGTTAAATACCGTTTCTTCAGAAGTAGTCGTGGTTAACTGCCCTCCGTCGATAGTTAATGTAACTCGTCTGTCGAAAGCTTCAAAAATATGCCGAGGCGTTTTCTGATAATTTAAATATCCCCTCTTTTAACACGAATATCCATCACTAAATACTAAAAAGAAATTAAATGTGGGATAACATCACCAAATGTGGGCATGGCGTGGGAAGCAAACGGGGTTTTACCTTACTTTCGACCATAACAAGATCTTCTCTCACAATCCGAAAAGACATAACAAGAACTTCTCTCACAATCCAAAAAAGACATAACAAGAACTTCTCTCACAATCCAAAACGACATAACAAGAACTTCTCTCACAATCCAAAAAGACATTACAAGATCTTATATCACAATCCAAAAAGACATCGAATTGCATACAGACTCATGCCTACACATAAATCAAAAGCTGGACATTATTCATCTCATTTTATAAATTCAAAACTAAGTCGTTAGCCATTTCAGATCTTCTATTTATTTTTCTATATTTTACATTTTGCTGTGTTTAAAGCCTCGCGCTGAGTAAGATTACACGCTTTGTTTTGTTAAGCGAAGAATCAACTTTGTAATTGACAGTCATCTTAAATAATGCGTCGGTATATCATAGAAGACTCAAGAATTTGCAAGATGTTCTAATTCAAACTAAACACAATAAAAAAGACAATTTTCAACATCTAAATGCAACTGACACCGGTGCTTTCATTGTGTAAAGATAAGAAAATATACTCCTTTCAGTAGAGCTAATACAAAAGAGTGCTTTTATTTACGTTATAACACTAAATGCTTATCACCTAATGTGATATATCTGAACACCTGAAAAATTGTAGCATGCAATATGTTGGACAAACACTTCAAAAAGTTTCTAAGAGAATGAACAATCCTCACCAGCGGCGAACTTCTACCTAGGTAAATTAGGCAGCTGTCTAGGGCCCCAACCTCTGAGGAGGCACCGGACCAGTGACCTTAATGGTACACATGGACGACACAAGTGTCTTTTCGCTAAATTACCAAAAAGGGGGTCTCGACTCTGTTAACTGTCATAGGGCCCTGGGTCTCTATGACCGAGCCTGCTTATCCCTTTCATATAAAAGATTATAGAGATTCTGTTTTCCTCTAATATCTTAACACACTTTTACATTAATAATCACTCTCTACTCGATTTTGTTTCATGCATTGTGCATGGTCACATGAATTGTCTCATAAACGAAACTTATTGTATTCATAAGTTAGATACTTTGTTTTTTGGTTTTTTTACGGTTTAACGCCATTTTTAAGCACAATATAGGCTATACATGGCGGCAAGTATTATTGGTGGAGGAAGAACCCGGAAAACCCCCGGAAAGAACCACCGACCCACGAGAAACTACTGGCATGCTTTCTCACTTATATACTCTGTATCCTAATGGCCTTCATACAAATGCAGTATATAACATTGTATAATTGTTTTAAAATTGATAAATTGTACACCCTAAATTACAATGTTGATATTTGTATAACTGTTTGTCCCTATTTTATTTATTTTTTTACTAAACTGTTATGAATCAACTATCTTGGCTGCGTAAGGTAAAAGCTGGAGGCATCATTGATGATGCTGTTTTAAGCTCTGTTACAATCAATGTCCCATAATTCATCTAACTGCAGATAATAGCAAAATCCAGAACACTTTTCATAAAAGATATAATATATCTTACGCAGTTGGACAACCGCTCCGGTGGTCTAGTGGTTAAAGCGTCCTCAACGGAAGCGGGAGGTCGTGGGTTCGAACCCCGGCTGAGTCATACCAACGACTTACGAAAATGGTACAGACAGCTGCCTAGCTTGGCACTCAGCATTAAGAGGCTAGGGTTAGGAGTGGTCGGCCTGGCGTCAGGATAATGTGTATGGGTGGGACATCATGCTACATGTCTGCGGTATTATGCCCCAGTGCTAGACATCACTAAAAACTGCCTCACTGCAGACATCGTAGCGATATGATTGAAAAATCGTTAAAGCTACGTTAAAAATCGTAATCAAACAAGCAAACAAA
This sequence comes from Unio pictorum, assembly GCA_030141615.1. Classification (NCBI taxonomy): domain Eukaryota; kingdom Metazoa; phylum Mollusca; class Bivalvia; order Unionida; family Unionidae; genus Unio; species Unio pictorum. Next base: position 3,296,426 of record JARLTB010000113.1, read on the forward strand.
CAAACAAACAATCGGTCACTATAGAATGATCCAGCCGCTGTTTCAATACGCAATTCTCCAAATCAGCTTTAGCTTGTGAATTAAAGATTAAGTTTATTCAGGGAAAAATCAGACTTCGTGAATTTGCTCATTGTACTATCAATTAAGTTACCTTTAAGTCTATCTCCTTTTGTTATATTATCATGAGATATCAACGCAATGTTCTCAGTGTCTACTATATATTATAGTTTATCAATGACAATAGTAAATAATGATATATTTGAAATACATACATTTCTTCGAAATCACATTTGGAAACTTATAGCTCATTCAGCATATAAACCATTTGTCTCTTAGAATCTGATGACCTACTTTTCAGCGACAACTGCACGCTGTGTTCAACAGAAAGATTATCATAAATTCCTATCCAAGAAAACAATTTTTTCTCTATTATGTGGTATATTCATCTCTCATATATATATATATATATATATATATATATATATATATATATATATATATATATATATATATATATATATATATATATATATATATATATATATATATATATATATATATATATATATATATATGACAATGGTTGACAAATTAGTTGGCAATACACACTACTTTGACGATTCGTCAGATCCAAATGAATTCATCACAGTATCGATTTGCTGCCTCATTTTCGAAATGTGAAACGAGCAACTAGCTTGAAGCAGCAGTGTGTGTGTGTGTGTGTGTGTGTGTGTGTGTGTGTGTGTGTGTGTACATTAACAATTGTTCAGTCATATCGCTACGATGGGTACAGTGGGGCAGTTTATAGTGATGTCCCAACCAGTCGCATTATCCTAATACCAGGCCTACCAGTCCTAACACTAACATCTTAATGCTGAGCACCACGCGTGGCAGCTCACGTCCTGCCGCTTCCGCGGCGGACGCTCTAACCACTACGCCACTGGAGAGGTGTTTTAAGTAGCAGGGACAGTGTATATCGTTGTTAGGATTGTTCCTTATTGTGGAGGTCTCAGTTACATTCGTGGGAACAGTTCCTTTGTACACATACAAGAGAAACTTAAAAGGTAAACATTTGCGAAATAGTCAAACCAGTCATCGTTTGGGGGATGCTATGATATGGATATGCTAGAAACGGATACAATTAATATTGTCACCTAATTGTATAAAACCTTTTACTTTAAATACATGTACCCAAGTTTCGTTTTTCGCGTACAACGATACCAGAGGGAGATTAATGTATATTGTGTCGTATATCCAATTACTGAGTTCAGTCCATTCTATGACGCACGTGCGAAGTGGTTTCCATGGCGAAATCCGAATGCATTCAGAGCACAGTCACTATCTTTGTATAAATACCTCACCGTAGGTAAAGCTCTGTTCATTACGGATAGTCGTATCAGTCAGCGGTCTACTACACCTTCAGCTGTTGAATTGTACGGAGTATCCGGAATGTGTAGGTCTGTTTACAGCTGTCTGGAGTGACCCGAGCGATCGTAATTATTGGAGTGATCGCGGTCGAAGTGGTGCAAGCTGTAAAGTCAACCACAGGAATTAATCGTAGCAGTTGTGCAGGTGAATTGTAGCAGCCGTGGAGCTGAAGTAAAGGGTGCTGATGACGGAGTTTATGTCCTTACAAATACTATATTAGCAGTGGGCTTATTGTGGCGTTCTTCAAACCCATTGTATCTTTCGGGACTGTAAAGATAAGTTGTATATCCGTCCCGTTTTGTTCGCATAGCTTCACTGAGTGAATTAATTTTAATACATGAGTAAAATTCCACGTTGTTTACTAGCTATATCCATTTTTTCATTTTGTAATTACTGTGAATTACTCACCGCTTGTCTTTATATTTTATAAAGTAATTTGTTTGTAATTTTCATTATTATGTCTGTGCGTTCTTATGTTAATTAATCCAATATTTGGATTATATATACACGCACGTGTTCTGTTGTGAATCCGGAAATCGCACACGACTATCTTGTTACAGACACAAGATATATCAAATGCAACATCACGTTCCTGAATCAGGAGACAAAGAACTATACTCTGTATAGTTTTCTTTTACGGTATATATTTTTATTACATATCTGTTACAGAATTAATATTTACCCAATCACGGTAAATGGTTCATCCAGATTTTCCGTTATCGTTTGCCTCCAAAATTACATCACACCAATATTGCAGTCCTTCAACGTTGCATTTTTCTACATAAATATTTGAGACATCGACCTAAAATAAACACTTTTTAAAATATGTTTTGAACCCAAAGATGGAATGTTGCTCAAAATTCATGTCTGTTCCAACAACTTTACAAATAGTCTGACACTGTCATTGAAAACGAAACCCAGCTCTGATGGCTGTTTCGCTAATGACTTTAGTTTTGCCAGTCAGACATGAAGCCCAAGAGATGAATGTTAGTGCGGACATGAGAACTGTGATGGAATTTTGTGACCAAATCCGTTATTTACAAAATGAATCATGCTCGGAGTTAATTAATACAGGATGTTTATTATTCGATGGAACAAAAACAAACTCAAAAAAACTAATTTAAATATTATTCTAAACTTACCATTCAGGTCATCAATTAATTAAAGATTTACCTAGATGAGAATTTAATGAAAGAATGCTAAACTGAATGTTTTGCAAAAATAATTTAATCTGACTGAGGACAGAACTTGCAAAGCATAGCGAATGAATAAAGGCGTTCAGTGAATTATATTTCAAAATTGACAGAAGTATTTGTAATCGTGAATAGAGCGTATTTATACAATATGATGACCTCAGAACAAATAGTGTATAATGTTACAAAATTGTCACCACAGTAGAGCAACCGGACATTCTTCTTCCTCTTGAAATGTCCTTTATTTGTTAAATAAATACAGAAAAGCATATAAGCTGAAGACAATGGTTAAGTGAAAAGATGTTTATGCCGAAGAATAGAGCCTGCTGTAACAACATCAGTGATGAGATACGCTTGTATCTGATACACGTGCCGCTTACCTAGATAGTAATTAATTGTCTTTGTCCACGAGATAACTGTCTTTAAGATCAAAGAGGAGTTTACTTCTTAATTTGCATTCAATTAAGGTAGAGTCGAAAGAGAAAGTCGTTGAGCCTTTGCAAATTATATAATCGATAATAGTGAGCCATTAAATATTAATCAAAATATTTTCAAAAGGAATTTTATGAATCAGTCAATTAATCATAAATTGAGCGGGTAATCAGTCACGAAATGTAGCATGACTGGAAACCGTACTTAACACTTGAGATCATTTCCTAGTTTGTAATACACGCAGCGTATATTTTTATGTAATAATTTCGGAGTTTTAAATCAGTGTTGTCAACTTTCAAGTATGTATACGATTTCGAGGGGGGGGGGGTCAGACAAAATTTAACTTACGATAACCGCGTGCAACAACTAAGTTTTTTTTTATCTGCATCTCGCTTTAAAGCATTTCTTTCCAGATAGGATGCAAAGAACATAATTTTGATTGTTCACAAATTTTGCGCTTGTTAACAAAATGGAGTCGGGCTACAACTTTTTCCAACTTAAGATAGGCCCTTCCCCTACACTCGTTAATACATTTACATTGATACCGGTACTACATTAATATGAATTCATATATATATATATATATATATATATATATATATATATATATATATATATATATATATATATATATATATATATATATATATATATATATAAACATACATGATTCAGACTAAATAGAAGAGAGAAAGAGAGAGAGAGACATAGACAGAGACTCAGAGAGAGAGAGACAGAGACAGAGAGAGAAAGAGACAGACATACAGACAGACATACAGAGAGAGATGATGATGATGATGATGATAATCATTGTTGACTTTAATGATCGTCACAGATGTTGGACAAAACAAAATCAACCAAATTGAGATCAGTGGTTAAACATAGGAAAGTCACACATTTCCTTATTAAAATTAAAATTAAAATAAGCAGTAATTAATTGAGTAAAGAATTTGGATATGGTTATTGATATCGGCAATTAGGTAATACGTTTTTCATGGGTTTAATGCATGTTGGTCACAAGTTCAAAATAACGATTATTGGAGTTCGTTGTAAAATTAGATGATCCGTATATACAGATTATTTGTAGTCGTTGTTCCATTCATGAGTTAGATTCTAAATAAATTACCTCCCTTGTTCTAAATCCAATTTGCAAGTAAATATGAAATGATACATATTGTATATATTATCACCGAAAGCACATAATGGAATATCACTCAAATGATTAGAATATAAATCAATATATAGATCCCTATTATACAATCCAATTCTATCAAACATAACAGATAATTCCCTCTTTCTCGTTCCAGTGAAAACAAAATATGTAGGCATTTGTGTTGTCATGGTATTTATTGTACCTCTGACGATAAAATAATTGCGTTCACGTTTGAATCTGAAAGCGAGTTCCAAAAATTAATATAAGAGTATTGGAATGAGTTTTTGCTTATCTAAAGTTTTGTATTAATGCGATTAAAATTATTCCTGCTTATAAGATTATACCAGCTATTGATATCATAGGTCAGCAATATAAGAATCAGAGGTCTGGTATACAATTTTATGAAAGTAGCACAGTTTATGAAACTTGTGCATATTTCCAACGTCCAACAACCAGTTTCGTCACAAGTGCGTTTGACATGAGGCACGTCTTAAAAGCCCAGAAATATATCTCGCTGCTACTGATTGTAATTTGTCTAATGTGAGAGACTTTTCCAGTATCTTCTACAACTAAAAGGTATTCAAAGATGTTTGTGAGACTTAACAATATATATGAATTTGCTTTTTTAATTTTAGTTATAGAAAAATCTGTTCTAGATTATGCGAGAATAGCATAGCTTCCGTTTTGGTTGGATTAAAGTGAACAAACCACTGCCTTGATCACTCTTCATTCGTTTGTAAATCTGTGTTTAGTACTATATTCAGTGTCTACAGAATAATGAAAACGCCATTGAGTTGTAATCCGAAATGAGTCTCGTAGCACTCAGGTTATGACCTATTTTGTTAATATGCACAATAAATAAAAACGGACCTAACACAGGACCCTGTGGTATGTCCGCCGGAACATACTGGCTTTCTGATGCGACAATATTTACAAAACTTGTTTGATGTCTATTCAAAAGGTAGCCAGAAAACCCATCTTTAAGGGATATATCAATACCATTGCACTTTATTTTAAGTAATACACCTTTCTGCCAAACCCTATGCAATGACGTAGAGACATCACACTAGACCAGACACATCATCCTTGTTATCAGGCGCAGTTCATATACTATGGAAAATATCTGCGAGATGTTAAGAAAAAAAAAACAAGATTGACATTTAAAATAAAATCATTTGTTATACGTATTTTTAGAGATGCTTTAAAATAATTATTTCCATAACTTCCCCAACAAAAAACGACATGGACTTTTTCTAAAAATCAAGATGTACATGAGTTGTTCACAGGGTCATCTAGGAAACATAGTGGTTTCATTTTCTCAAACGTTAACGCAGATCTCTGCTGAAAATACAGTTGGTCGTCTAATCCATAGACAAGTAGTTACAAGAGATCACGTAAATGAATACAACATGGCCAATGTATGCTGATCATTGTCAAGTATATCAAAAGGTGGATGTGATTTTAAAAACAAAGTATTTACTCTCAAAACTTTCACAGAGCTTAAACTTAAATCTATTTGCTTGTATTCTTATATACATGTCATACAGTTTGACAGCATTATAACATGTTACTACGTTAATACGAATGCGTCTTCCAAATCACAACAATGATGGGGAAAATATATATCATCCATGATGTATGTGGTACCTTTTTGCCTCTTGATGGTGGTTATCGATGTCTTGAGGAGGACCGACGACATTGTTATAGCTCAGATAGAGCGAATATTAAACTTACAACGTTAATGGATGACATTAATGAACATTTGAGTAAAGATATAACAGAACAACACAAGTCCTCGTATACATACTTTAACAATTAATTAGTTAGATAAACAAAATAAAAGTGTACAAGTCCAATTGTAGGCTACAACTCCATTAGAGCAAAATTAAGACAAAGTTTTCAAATAAACTTATCAGTTCCATTTACAGAGATACAGCAAATATCGTCATAAAATCGAATGAGCGTTTCAAGCGTTAATTGTCCGGGATGTTTGCATAGACTGATAGCTATTCCATAAACAATTAACACAGTACAAGCAAATTAATGTTTTTTGTTACAATTATTGTCTGAATAGTCGGTTCTAGCATGATGACGTTAAGCCCTTGAGGTGTGTAATATCATCAATCGCAGCCTATTCATAGGTTGAGAGAATTCACATCTTTGTTATCAACTGGATCAATCAAACATTTACTTCTTAGCTTAACTACATATTTTTAAGTACCATTTACTCCGTATGAAGCTTGATATAAACATACTAATAATCCAGTCTTTGCATACATTATTCATATATCATTTAAGACAAAATTCAAACAATTATCGTAAGGCTCCTATCAATAAAACATATTTCTGAAATTAAGACACTGCACCTTCCGCTTTGATGTTCGCTTTACCTTTTGTTTTAACAGAACAGTCCTTACAATCCTGGTTACGTATCTCTAGAAGACTAATCTACACAGCACATGGATAATTGTTATAAAGGAGAAATCCTTGCTCTTTTACTGAAAACTTGGACTAGTTTTGCGGTGTAAGACGTCTCTAAAACAGCTGACTTCGCCTAGGAAACCCACCCCAGACGATTAATGTGTCCAACCTGAAACTATGCGTCATTATTAAAAAACGTCATCCAGGTTTGAAACATTTTACTCTTTTTCGTGATCAATAATATATCGATTTCTGCAAAGTTTCGAATTATAACAAATTTTCCAACAAGTACTATTGCTGTTTCTGCAATATTTCAACCCTTGGCATTTTGATAAACAAATCCCAATCGTCAGCCTAGTCCAGTCTAACTTGACACAGGTATTAACGGGAACCTCATGAATAATCAATTTCATGTCAGTACCTGATACATTCAAATACTACTGTTTATATAAATGCCACTGATCGTGTATAATCACATACTTCAACTTTCAATTTCTATTTCGTACAATGACATCTGTAAAATTCATATTATTACAAAGTGACTACGTCTTTTTTGTCACGTTGCTTTAAGCTCTGATCATAGTGAACGCAAACTAGTAAAGGGTAACTGATTTTCACCCTCACTCGAGTAGTCATTCCCAATAGTGAAGATAAGCATCCATTGATGCATATTTACGCCTATAAAGATACATCAGTTGAAGATAGTTTAACGCTAAAGACCTTTTTTTTTTAATTATACCGATCACTTCACTATTGGTACATTTTCTTTCGACCATACTCAAGTCGAGAAATCTGTTTTTGTTGTAATTTATACTTTGTTCCCTTATATCAATTCTTTCATAATTATTAAAGAAAGGAAAATCAACCCTATAAAAATTTAGTAACGACCTTTTGCCATTAATTTTGTTTCATTCACTTTCAGAGATTAGAGTGGATTATATGTTTGAATCTATTTAATTTTGTATCAATGTACAATCTATCTTAATGTTTTACCTACTATCTCGACGAACTCTACAGTTTAATGTTTAAGCTGGTACGTGTGTAAATTTTATAAAATGATTGCACTGAATATTTCGGCGTAAATCTAGCTTTATACCCTTCATCCCAAGTTGATGGAAGGTTCGATTGGTGCTGTGCTATTGCAAACTTTTCAGCTATTAGTTTTCATTCAGGTCTCACTGGATAGTTTCGTATTTTGACATCAACCCCTATCTGTAAAAGTAGAAGGTTTTAGTCTAATTATCATTTATATTTATTTATAAATGTGCTCAAATTAAATATATAACGTGGTTTTAAATTACTTTGAGTTAGGTCTGAAAATGGGTTAGCTTGTTTCATAACAGCCTGTCACTTTTATACTAGAATTGGAGATCAGATGTGTAACGTGGGCTGCACACGAACAGCGGACTTGATTATCATTTTGGCATATGTGTGCTACAGAGTTACACATCCAATATTCGAGATGGTTGAGGGGTGTTGAGAAGTATGCTAATGCTATAGTACTAGTGAACTTTAATTATGGATAAGACATAAACTGATTCTTTTAGCCTCTTTGTCACAAGAAATACTCGAAAAAATTATATGCTAACAACACAAATGTAAAAAAGAAGGGATGGTGATAATGTCGGTTCAGGATTAAAAACACCCATTTGTATAAGGAATTAATCTTAAATCCTCAACCGAAAGCTTGCAAGCATGCTTTCTATAAAAGACATTAAAAATTATTTGTATCTTTAATGTAAAATTATGCTTTTTTCTGTAGAAGGCCATCGTCGGATGAAATGTTGCCGAAAACAACTGTGACATCAGGAGCGTGAGACTGTATTTATCTGACTTTGATATATGTAAAAGAATTGTTTTCCAGTGTGGAACACCGATGTAGCATAGATTTTCCACACCCATGACACTGATAAGGAGTCTAGGAATAGTGTGATCCTTAGCTGCGAGCCTATTATACAGCAAACATTTCCCCCGTTTCTATCATCACTTGAACATTCATCTACAACAATTAAAACAACCATTCATTACAACACACTTACCAATTAAAGAGAACCGTGGAGGAAGCCAATGTATCGGTCTAACAGGTCGTTTGTCACATATCGACTTAACTACAGCAACACATTTAGCGCAAATTCGAATCGACAAACTCGTTGTGGCAGAAGTTATTCTTTTAATTACAAAGTATTATTATCAATACTATTTCTGTGGAAGAAATCAATTTTAAATCGAATTTGAAGCTAAGTATTTTTGACCTATTCATATGCTATCTTCCGAACATACTTTTGACGCTAATGATAATGTAATGCCATTGCTGTAACCATTTCAAAAACGTCTCTTTGAAAACTTTGATTTGTTAGAACATCGTTCAGATTTTAAACATATATTTTAGGCGTAAACCTATCTAATTCACGCTCTATCTTTAAGGTATTGAAATACTCAGGGAATGTTTTCAAATTCAAAATTTACGTCAGTATTAACATTATACAGTGTAATTCTACCCTCATTTTTCGTTGGTTCGAGAGTGAGAACCTATTGTTTTCCGTCTACCAGACATGAGGTCATGTGTTTTGATCAGGATGACAAGAGGTCCTCTGTTAGAAATTGGAATACAACTGAATGCGGTGCTGAAACGGACAACAACACTACATATGTGTTTTGTTCAGAACAGTGGAAAGAATAAGTCTGATGCGGCGTAGGAATATCGAATAAAACAGTTATGAGGTTTTGTTTTTGTCACATATCCTCTTTTATCCATACATTCTCTAAAATTTGGAATGTGTATTTTTAGTAAAAGAACTTGGTATTTTGTAATCTTATGAAAGATAATGTACTGCCCTCCATAGGTACATGTGCTTAACCGGGGCTAAGTCTATATATGCAGGTGTAGCAGTTTCTTCATCAATTTTGTCTCCGTTACAGATATGCATTCACTAGTTTTGCTTTGAATATTTGTAAAATGCTGCATGGAACATGTGAAATGACTTAACCTGCAGTCACAGGCAAGTGAATATATTCTTTATTTGTTAAATATAACATAGGTTTTTGACCATAGTGTGGCCCATTCTCTTAAACTATATACCTATTGAAGAAACGCTCTACTTAAAAGAAAATTTCGTGGCACAATTCCAGACTAAATACAATCAAGTTTAAACTTCCAAGCTCTCTATTTTTATGTTTTCTATTAATAGAAGAAATTTTGGAATGCATTGAAATTAAAGTGGTAATTTAAGCATACAGTAAGAAATCAAGGTTTCGTTCTCTTTCTGATAAGCGGACTATCTGTGTTAATATTCGTTTGGATATATTTTAACAAGAGAATTCTTAACCAGAATTCAATATTGATCTGTTTCCTTCTCTTTATTTTCTACTTGAACAGTGGCAATAATTTTAAAGAAACATAATATAATATCCTCATTATGCCCCAGGGACATCGGTAACACTGCAACGAATGTAATATTTCTAATGTGAGTCACACTCACAAGATGCCATTGCTCTCTATGATACATCTACCATTATACTGCAAATTTTTGTAAGTATTGTCCTCAGATGCACTAAATAAATTCGATGTCTGTCATTTTATTAGACAAATGGAAAGTGCCTCCACTTAAATTTGCTCCTTAGAAGAAAAGAATTCAGCAGACCATATTTTTTTAACTCTGAAGTTAAAATGGATATTAGCTCTGTTTGGCATTTTAAATGATTTATAGTGTGGAATGGCTTTTGTGAATTTCAGATGGGACACATGCCTGTCTATACGTGAAGCATTTCTAGCAATGCCTTGAAACTTCACACCTGACGCCACGAGTCTTTCTTACTTGATCCATGTCAGAGTTGAGATGATGTGAGATACCCACTCCTTATGGTGTTTGGTTTTTGATATCTATGATATGATCGACCTCAGTGTTATTGCTCGGATCGAGTAAACAATAAAATAAAATATGAAATTAATGGAAGGAATAACAGCGATCTGGAAAGATATATATATATTATATAACAGCACAAGTCCCCGTGTGTAAAATATAACAATGTAATCAACTGAATGAAGAAAATGAAATTAAACATGACAGTTGAATGATTCACTTTCTCTTGAAAAAGAATTACAGAATTTGTACGAAATTCAATTAGCCGCTATGTTATATCGAGTGGCCGAAATCAATTTGCGAGCATCACCTGGATGCTTCCGTTTTTTCCCCAAATCACAGTCGGTGATAGGTCGGCGCTGCCATCTCTCTCTCTCTCTCTCTCTCTCTCTCTCTCTCTCTCTCTCTCTCTCTCTCTCTCATTTTTGCCTTAACGGATGATGAGCAACAGAGAGAAAGAGGTCAATGATAAAGAACTCACCTGTGAGAAACAGAAACAGTAAATCATGCATACGAATGGATCAGGTCATTTTATATTTGTACTTTAAATGTTTATATTACCTCCAGTTTGTCAGTTGTCATGTTTCATTCTCGTTAGTTTCTTTCTCAGGTAATCGTATGGTTCCCGCATTCACAATTCTAGACGTTAGCCATGCAATGTCTGTATAACTCTAAATTTTGTTTTCGAAGCAACTGTCACCTATCAACACAGGCACCTCTCTTTCAATTATTTAGATTATTAATTAAGGTGATTATTACAGGTACTACAGTCTCATAAAATGTTTACGATGATATAAGAAGTTAAAGGAGACAAAACTTAGTTTTATTTTAAAACAATTCTTCTGTACCATTCTCCCAAGTCACATGTACGGTTTATTTGTACCCTCAGCATATCCGCCTCTCATATGGAACAATCTGCTGTCCTACTTTCATTGTCAACATAGATCAATAGTATATATTGGGATTTCAGTAAATTAATATTCAAAACAATATTTCTTACAGTTATCCTCAGAAACAACAGTTCACAACAAGTGCAAGACGTTATAATCACAGCTTGAAACCAATCAATATTTGTCAATTCCAATCTGATATGACGTTTTGCTACCAACAACTTTATCACAAATTCCAAAAATCATGAACATATCTAAGTGGCATATGTTCAAAATTTTCAGGCATAGCTCTTGACAATTTTTAAAATCATAGTTCGTTTAAAAAGGTATAATAAATTTTAAATTGTCTTTCTAAGAGCATAAATTATTGAAAATAGTCATATAAACTAAGGTTGTTATCTTATGTGGTAAATCCAACTCGTTCTATTCAATAACTGTAATTTTTGTTGGTACTATGTCAGAGAAAATATGCACTTTAAAATACTGTATCAGCAAGAAGGTATACGACTCCTGTATGACAGACTGTATAGGCAAGAAGGTAGTAGTATTTAAGGTTTTAAGTGAAACCGGACACGAAGGGTCATATGTTCACTATTTTACACTACCAATTAGTATGGTAGTGATTTAGATTTTCCCGTGGGGAAGGAATGGTGCCACATCCCCACAGGCATTTATGCATACAAAAGTATGCTATTTAATTTGGTCGTCATGTCGCGCCCCTAGAAGGGGCTATCGACATGAATGAGAGACCTAGGGGAGTGGGAATAGATCAGCCAAGAAGGTATAAGACTCCTGTATGACAGAGGAAATATGCACTTTAATAAACTGTAGGCAAGAAGATATAAAACTCCTGTATAGGATTTCCCTTCATCAAATCATTAAAATAATATTTGATGATATCTTATTTCTATTTCATTATTTAATTGGGAATAGAACAATGATGATCGAGTCACATGTATCGGGGTTTCTATTCGTTATACTTGTTTTCTTTTTTTCATAGTAAAAAATATTGAGATCTTTCGAGCTACATGGTGTAAGCTTCCTTGAACATATATGTAAATTTATTGTAAAAATACTTTTGAGTATAGGACATAGCAATCAATGGCTTAGCAGAAGCTAATACGTTGAAATATTTATTGAATAAACTTGTTATGGATTGTAATTGCTACAGTATTGATTGATACAAAGCATTTCGTTTCAACATTAGCAAGCACGGAGCTAAATTATGGCTTCTTTGGTTTGTCATGCGACTGATAGGGACCCCGCCACTACTCTACTGGTAGTTGCCCATCCAGGATCGGTTGTTTCCGTTGTGTTTTTCGTATTTGCCACTTGTACGATTGCATATCGCCACAATCGGAATCGTCGAGATCGCATTATATAATGTGCTGAACCTTTTCATGTTATAGATGAAACTCAAATATCAACAAACGGCTTAAAGGATGGTCATGGAATCATAGGTTACACATTTGAAGAGTAAAGTATGAACGAGTTCTTCAGAAAATACTGCACGATATTGAAGAGTACAGAATTTCGTTCTAAAATAAACGAGTTGATATTTTCCCTCACAAATGCATTAATCGTTTAATTATATGCGCATTGTGTTCAACTCCCTAAGGGTTAATAATAAAATACATCACAAAAACAATCTAACTGAATTTATGTTTAATTCCAAAGTAAATAGACAACCGTAGATTCATCAATGCATGATAGCAGTATTAATGAGCACATTGCTACTCCCGGTGATCATTTAATTTAGTCGAGCGCTCTACATCAGTCCCTAAAAGGACTGTCATATCAAACTTCGAATCATATTGTGAATGCGATTGGATTTTAGGTTTTTGTTTATATATATATATATATGTGCATAAATGTAAGTATATTGTTTTACTATTATTTACCATTCTTTTTTACCAGCTAAAGAAAACATGCTTATAAAATGTCACTTGCAGCACGCTGTTGACGTGACCACAACTTTGATCTGTGTCACATAATTGTGCCTTATATCGCTAGGCAAACAACGTCGTATTAAAATAGTTACACGGAGGAGAATTGAAAAGCAGCTGTTCTGTGACATTCCATTTACCCAGCGGGAATAATACTTTTTCGTCGTCTTTGATTATTGGCTCTGAGGGTTTTAAATTTTCGACCTTCATTTGCAATATTTCTCGAATGTAGCATTTTGAACTACTTGTAAAAGGGTGGGTCTCTGATAGATATACGATGGCCTGTGGCCTTAACCATTTTATTTGCGAAAAGATACGAATAGTTTCTTAAATAGCTTTTTCAATGATATAAATTGCATTTTCAATATAAATATACAAGTCTAGCCATTTAACTGAAGTTGATGCTACCATCCAAGAAGTAAAGAGGAGCATTTCTGATGTGAAATCATGGATGATATGTAACAAGCCGCAGATGAATGATGATACAACTGAGGCCATTATAATCAAAACATAAATACTTTTTCATTCATAACCTTTACCTCAAACAATAAATATCAGCAACGCCAACATTATATTCACACAGCCAGTACGAAATCTATTTGTTACTCGAGACAGTCCTCTCACATTGCAACAACATGTCATGAACATATGCAAGCTGCATATCTTGAGCTGAGACGCATCAGCTCTTTTCGTAAATATCTTTCAGTTGATGCCACTAAACAGTTGTGTGTCCATTAGTACTTTCAAGACTGGACTATTGTAACTCATTTCTGACTGGTTCGTCTCAAAACCTACTCCACAAACTTCAAAAAGTACTAAACACAGCTGCTTGAATCATCTTTAGAGCAAACCTCCCCACTGCTCTGTACCCTACAGCGGATGTTCATTCGATCCAGAATCCTGTACTAGGTTTCACTTACGGACTCTAGTCCAGCATACCTATTTGGCCTCCCATGTGTGCACACCAGCAAGACACTTACGCTCCCCTTCTGACACACGTATACTCATTATTCCCACTATGCAAACGTAGTCATATGGACAACTTTCTTTTGCATATCAGGGTACAGCATCGTGGAATGAATTGCCGATTGAAATTAGACACAAAGACACAGTGATCCCTTTCAAGGTTGAACTTATAACCCACCTTTTTCAACTGCAAAAACAAACTGAAAGACCTAATAATATTTCCTACCTTAAATAATTTCAGCATGTTATTAAGTTTTCTAATTTCATGTTGTTTTAGTTTGTTTTTGTTTTTTTTATAATCATATCATTATAGATATTATAAAGTGCTTAGAGCTTCTAAAGATTAGGAGTTATACACAGTCCTCATTATTATTATTATTATTATTATTATTATTATTATTATTATTATTAATACACTGTTTGGAATCATGACTGACAATTAACTCAAACATATATCGACCGATCTGAGATGACTTTACTGATGAATGAATCTTACTTTGAACATGGTAATATTGCTACAGTCTTAGAGCCAGAATAATTCACGAAACAATTCACTTGAATGTACGCTCATGCAAATTAGTTACATTTGATTGCTAAAAAGCAACACATCATTAATTTTAAAAACGAACTGCGAATTCATTAATTAAGCAAATGTTTGTCGAGATAAAGAGTTATTTCTTGAAATCCTGATACGTATGATGTTATGCAAGTAAATACGGTTTTAATCTGCTTGAAGACTGAAGACTAAAATAGAATAAAGAACCCTTTAATTCTAACCTGTTCTAGGCTTTTGTACCTAGGAAAAGAGCGATTTCAGATATTATTTTTAGCTTAGAATATACAGTATTTAATGTTTAAAGATCGTGTCAACAACAAGGTAACCGGAAGTTTTCACTCATGAAACATAAAAATTACGCTAGGCTCTGTGCTATAAATAAATACGATACAACATACTATCCCTTCGATTTAGATTTCCGGAAATAGTAAAATAACATACAAAACAGCATATAAGACAAGAAAACGGATTAATGCAAAGTAGTTCATGTTGAAGAACAATGCCGCTGACAACAATTACAGTGAATTGACATGAGTTTTTATTCGATAAAATACCACTTTGGGTAGTAAAACGCAGATTGCCTTTATACATGCAAGCAGGTGTGTAATTAAGATCAAAGACTGGTTGGCTAATTATTAAGCATGCAATTAAGGTAGAGATAAACGTCTTTCATCTTTCCTGGACTATATAATAAAAAAGATGCCATTAAAGATTGATAGCCGATTATATTCAAAGAAATTTTACGTGAAGATTTATGTTATCGTTTAGATCAGGGGTCGCAAACTCAAACCACCCTGGGGGCCGCATGGGGGCATTTTAGATGATACAATGGCTGTAACACCTTTGTTAGCTCTCATGACATCTTGCGTCGCCAATCATTGAGTGGGTGATAATGATGATGAATTTGAATTATAGTGCTGTACCGACCACTAGGGGCATGTAGCACTGTTTTAAGTTTCCAGCAAACCTTGATATTTAATTTCTCCTGGGGGTGAGGAATGGTGCCGCTTCCCCCAGGCATTATGTACTCAAGGGGTACTATTTAATTTGGTCGTCAGGTCGGGGTTGCTATTAAGTATCCATCGACCTGAATTTAAGACCCTATTTGAGTGGGAATAGAACCAACACACAGTCAACCTTAACAGCCAATTATGTATGTTAATGGTGTGCAATGGCACAAGTGGAGGTATTGGAAATTAGTTTCACATCTCCGCCATTTTGGAGCTATCCGAGTTGTGGCAATAAAAGAGAGGTACCATTACGTCCAAGGATGTCGTACAGCCTGCAACATCGTGATTCCGTGCTTAATTCAAATCTGGTCCAGTTATTACTAATGGACAGGAAAATACCAATAATGTCTGAGCCACCTATGTAATTAAATCAAATCAATGAAGTCGTAACATTTTTATAACTATCTTAACTTTCCAATATTTCTAGTACAAAGTGTTTCATTTTTGATGATTACTTTTGGTTTGAGCTAGTACTAGGTTTCTTCCTTAGCTTTTTACTTCTTATCGCTATTATGTTCTTTATTTTCCTATTTCCTATTGAGTGGGTAACATGTTACGGCGGCCGCTTGTTTGAGACCCATGATTTAGATAAATATAAGATGAATCTAACATGTTACCCATTATCAAAGATACAAACAAATGGTTTGTGAGATTGTGAAGATAAAATCTTTTCTTGTTTTTAATGAATGTCAAACTTTTAAGCAGCGAAATTTAAAACTTTCGACCTCTCCGGTTGCCTAAGTGATTAGAGCGCCCGCCTCGGATACGGAAGGTCGCGGATACGATGTCCGCCTGAGTCATACCAATGACATACATATAGTACTAGCAACTGCCTGGATATGCATTACTAGATTAGTGTTAGAACTGGTCGGCCTGGTGTCAGGATAATGTGATTAGGTGGGATATGATGTGGCATGATGACTTATTGCAAGACGTGACTAGAACATGCCACACTGCTGACATTGTAGCGATATGAGTGTAAAATTGCTAAAGCTACTTTAAAAACCCAAATATCTCACACACACTCTTAAAACTCTATATACATGTTTTAAATGCCTTTTGCACATTATTTCGCATCCAGGACCGTGTCCTCCAGTTTAGAACAGCTATTGGAAATATACCTGTCTTTCATCACGTGACTAACGTATTTCATCCCATGACCCAAGAGGGATCCCAGTACACGCAAACGAGAAAACCTCACTAACTTACCTCCTTTACTCGGGCAGGCGTTCACAATAATGCAGTCAATCATTACGTTCATACTGTAAAGGTCAAGTTCATTTCGTGTATATAGGATGCTGAACACTGGCCGACTTATATATAGGCACCTACATATCAAGTTTCAAGTCACAGATAATAATGTTACAACTGAATCATATCTTAGATGTACAAAAATCTAAAAACATAACACAATACAATACGTAACAGAGCTCAAATAATGTTGAAATGCCAAAGGCGTAAGGTTACAGCTAAAAAGTGTTAAAGTTCTACCTCCTTGCGAAATTCAGCACTGGAAGTATTGTATTCGGTGGAGGAAAATGGTCTTAGTTCTCACAGAAAGAATCCCATTGATAGAGACAATATTAGTCAGCAAGGAACAGATCCTCTAAATGAGAGAGAGAGAGAGAGAGAGAGAGAGAGAG
This sequence comes from Unio pictorum, assembly GCA_030141615.1. Taxonomy (NCBI): domain Eukaryota; kingdom Metazoa; phylum Mollusca; class Bivalvia; order Unionida; family Unionidae; genus Unio; species Unio pictorum. The sequence goes on from JARLTB010000113.1 coordinate 3,313,924, forward strand.
AGAGAGAGAGAGAGAGAGAGAGAGAGACAGAGAGAGAGAGAGAGAGAGAGAGAGAGAGAGAGAGAGAGAGAGACAGAGAGAGAGAGAGAGAGAGAGAGAATACTTTATAAATTTATAAAACTGACCACATTGCTGAAACAGAAAAAAACAATCATTTCTGGAACGCAATGTTCTAAATTACTCGGATACAACTCCATTGAAAGCACCATGAAATTATGTGCCAAGTCAAAGTTCCAGGAGTGACAAGTTGGGGTGGGGGTAGTAACCGGGGATATATCCCCGAGGCCCGAACAACAACACTTCTCGATTTTTTTAAAATTAAATTTTGAACAAGAATAGGAGAGACACAGGGTGTTTCTTACCAGTGGACACGGGATCAAGATAAACCCTGCAAAGACAAGTATATTTTATGGTATAAGCATATCATAAAAGTTGTTGACCGAATCAAAATAATGAGTTCATAGGCGCAAGTGTGTATATTTCTCTCTAAGTTTTGTTTTATTCGTTTGTTTTTGTTTAATTGTTAAATTTTCTTCAATATAGTTTATCGGTCTTCCCTAAAGTTTACTATCATGTGTTCAAATTCTTTGCAAGCATACTTAAAATTCACAGAAAATATACTCTTATAAAAATGGGAAATCATATGTAATTCAACATAGTTTAATATATTAAGGTAAGTAATAGGTATGACTTCTTATATCATGTTTACTACATACACGAAAGAATATAATATTTTGCCGAGGATATGTGATTTGAAATTATATGTTGTATAATTAACAAACATGGGATTACAGTAGGACACAAAGTCTAATTTGTAATACCAACGGACGAGGTGCTATGAGAAAGTCAAAAGTCAGAGTGCCAGTCACCAATCAATTTGTAGTTGCCAATCTAGAGTTTTCCTTAGAAGTTTCTGTGTATTTACCTTTATTATTTTACCTCCATCCAATTTGTCCAGAGTGCATTGTTTTTGCAATGGCTTTTTGTGCAATCATTGTAAAATTAAAAGTTTTAAACTGAATGTTGAATCGATGTAATGGAACGTTGATTTAAAGTCATTTCGAGTAGTTCAGAGGTACATGCAGAATAGTGTAATGGGGATGGGCAATAACGCAGGGGTCAGCTATTCGAGAAGCATATTTGTAGAGAGAGAGAGAGAGAGACAGACAGAGAGACAGAGAACAAGCATTAGATTTTGACATACATTGACAATATCACTATAACGTTAATACCTGATATTTTAGTGAATTTATATTTCCATTGCTATCCAATGTTTGATTCTAGAACTAAATGAGACTTGGGACACAATAATCTTTATGCAGTCTCAAAGCCAGATCCATTATGCATGCAATTCATTAATTTGTGTTTGCATTCCTAGAGAATTTTTGATAGTTCATTTTGAAAAACACTATAAATTTTGAAAAGGGTTCGAAATTTGCAAATAATTTCCTAATGTTAAGTACATTTTGATAAAGACTGAAAGCTAATTTACGACAGATTAACAACGTAATGTCATGCAAATAAATAAAATTTGAATATGTATGCTGATGTTTCGTATATTGAATACAGGACCAGACGTGGATTATATTTCTAACCTGACAGAAGCGTTGTAAATCTGGGACATGTCGTATTTCGACAATCCAATGTGTTGAATCTAGTATTTAAAGACCGTGGTCACACTGAGGTAACCGGAATATTGTATTCATCAACATTAAAATTATCTTCGCTTGAAATAAAACCGTTATAATTCCGCTACCGTTTCCCGTTTCCTGTAATCTTTATATAAAATATCAAAGGTGCAATAAAATTTACGGCAATGCTTCAGTGATACAAGTGTCCTTTACCAAGATAAAAAGTAATTGCCTTTTTCCATGAGAAAAGTGTGTATTTCAAAACAAAGCAACGGTTTTATAATTAAGCTTCCAATTAAGTTAAAAAAGTAAATGAATAATTTAATAAATGATAAGGCTTCAATTAAGATAGATAATAAAAAAAAGTCTTCAATCTTTTACCAACTATTCGCTCTACTTAGGATCAGCAGCAAGAGGAACCCCATTTTGTGATTAAATTTCAGCGAAGACACTGAAATGAAAATCTTGATTTAGATCTTTATTGTATAGTGCAATTGAATGAATAATGAATACAACACTAATGCATTTGATAGAATAATGCCCTCAGTGTTAAACCAACTGTTATTAAGAAATGATATCATTTCTAATGGGACAATCGGAAGATGTAACTTAAGAAAGAAACCTAAAGAATCAAAGTACGGAACTTCTAAACAAATATGGTTGTTAAATGGATCCATCGTCATGGAAAATCAATGTTCAGAACGTAAGCATAAATATGAACAATTTTGCATATATCACCAAACGTGTCAAGATAAACCAACTACACAACAATTAATAAGAAATGAGTCGGTCAGCAAAGGTGATCACAATATGGAATTTGTGCAAAAATAATATTTGTTCTACAGGTAGGATGTATACATATATATTTGATTTGCACTCATGTAGTCATATTGAATATATATTTCACAGCGGAATAAATGCAACACGTGACATCTAGTTGACAAGCACCACATATTTCCAGTTCCGTCACTCTATTTTATGGTCAAGAAGCCACCACGCATGGCCGTCCCTCCCCGACTACTAAAGGCTCAATTGAAAGCCCCCTCCTTCACTGCAATCCTGTTTGATCCGAAGCTTTGGTCTGTCACTACTAGAAAGCCAATACCGTCCTCCTAGCCACCGTTACCATTGATAGCAGCGTACGGTTTACACCAAACCGCAGTTCTACAACTCTCCATCCATAATTACCTAAACATATAATGATGTTATGAGCCGTGTAGTACACGAGACACGGTGAAGTACGAATGCGGTGTACGTTGCACATGCGAGCACATGAATTTTCTTCGTTAAATATTAAATCATTTCGTGAGAACTCCTGCACGGGTATCCTGTTATAATAGTTATGTTAAAACATGAATCTATAAAATATGTCTCATTATATTACATGCAACTCATAAATGAATTAAATTCGTCTGTTAAAATATTAAATTGCTAACTTAAAACAGAATTCAATCTGTCAATTAAAATGCAGTGGCGTAGCAGGGGGGGGGGGCAGGGGGGTATTCGCCCCGGGCGCCGGTGACTAGGGGGCGTCAAATGGGCGCCCAAATCGGTTAAAAGGTACATAACTGTGCAACAGGGGCAGCCGGGGGGGGGGGGGGTACGCAAATTTGGGTGTTTTGCCCCGGGTGCCAAATATTCTCGCTACGCCACTGTTAATATGGAGTTATAAGATATATGTCTGATTATCTGTACAATTTTTAATAAATCCTGCAACGTGCATTATACCAAAACGATTATGTTGCATAATACGGATAGAGAAATAAGAATACAATTTTAAATCATTTTCGTCTACAACCGACGATTGTTCTCATAAAGATCATGGTGTATATCTTTTACAAAACAATCAATTCCTGGTTTGGTTGGGCAGAACCCGCTGCACGATATTTTGCGTTACGTGCTATATGTTTATTTAAGAAGCCGTCCCTAAAGTGTACTGGTGTATGTCAGAAATGAACAATCAATACCTGCAATCAATGCCTGGTTTCGGTTGTCAAAGCCACTTTTAAGATCGTAACATTTATTGGTATGAGGTGCGTGGTATTACTTGAATACGGAATTGTTTAGTTTTTTTTTTTCTTTTTACAATTTGAATGTTAACCACATCATAGTTTCGTTTTACACGTCAAAGTAATATTATATTCACGATCTTTTAATTACATGTTTGACACGTGTCACTTATGCCAACGTGGTTTTCAAATTAGATATTTTGAAATACTTTAGACCAAATTCACATATTTTGGAAAACGTTCTGATTAAAACTACCAAAAGGAGGGCTAATTAGTTAGGTTGTATGTGACGTATGCTAATATGCTAACGACACGCATTATTTGTAAGATTGCAAGCTTTTCTAAACTTTCCAAGACAGCAGTTGTTTTCTGTTTGAATTTTTAGTAATTACTCAAGTCAACGTATTATTGTTTATTTTAATTATTATTTGTGTTATGTTTACTGATCAAAAATAATTTGCCCGGGCCTATGCATCATATTCAGTTGTACGCTTCAGTGTCAACGACTCCTAATTTTATTGTTTTAAAAGTACCATTATGCCAGCACAATTGTCTTTTACGAAGTGTAGACTAAAGTATATGCTTAATCAACTCACGATAATTACATGTTTACGATCACAACTTACACAACGATTAACATAGTAACTTCATATAGTACAAGGTAATGATCATTTAATGTACTGGTCAGAAATACCGAGGTACAAACTTGGTCTTGGTACCCATTTCTCTTACTCAATTCACAATCAATGCCTGGCATGGTTGGGCAGAGTCCTATGCTAAATATTTTGCATGGCATGCTATTCGTTTTGTTTCCGAAGCTGTCCTTAAAGTTTACTGGTATATGTATTTTGCCAACATAAAACTATCGATAAAGGTTATTAGAAATATGTATTTGCTAATACACAATCAATACGTAGTTTGGTTGCGCACTGACCGATCTAACATATTTTTCTTTAAAGTATTTTTGTTTGTTTAAGAAGCTGTCTGTAATGTGGACAACTTCCTCACAATATCGTTATGTTACTACAAGCATCGAAGCGATATGACTAAACTTAGTATAGCTATCTATACAATCCGAATAAGACACACATCACGTGCGACATCAATACTATTCTCTACAGCTATGATTGATCTAAAGCGCTCACCGTTACGGATCACGGCCATCTCACCTCTTTGTCTGCGTGCGTTCGAGTCTCGGACTCAGCCAATGTGGGTATATAAAAAAGCTTGCCGGTACCTTCTCGTGGGTCGTTGATGCTTTCTGAGGTTTTCCTTGGGACTTCCTTTATCAATAATACTGGCCGCCATGTATAGCCTATCTTGTACTGAAAAATGGTGTTAAACCCGTTGACAACAATTACTACTACAGTTATAATCAGTTGCAAATCAGTAATGCTCTTTGTTCTACTTAATGATTCATATCAGATCAGTACCGTGGTTCATACTGTTTATGATTAATGATAACTACTGTTGTTTATATTTATGATCAATGTCATATCATCTACACTGTTTGTTCTATTTATGATCAATGTCATAGCATCTACACTGTTTGTTCTATTTATGATCAGAGTCATATCATCTACAGCTATTTGTTTTGATTATGATGAATGAGACAATGTGCTATTACGTCTGTGTATATACATTGGTAGATCGGGGATACTGTCCGTTCTATGTATGATCAATTGCTGGTCAGTAATACCGTTCGTTCTCTTTGAAATCAGGCAGACTAATGATATCGTTTGTTCCTTCTTTCATGAGTAACATATCAGCTTTGCCGTATTCAAAATTTATGCAATTTCTCAACTGGTGTTTTTGTTTGTTTGAATTATGATCTTTGAGAAATCAGTGATACTGTTCGTGTTCATTAGGAGCAATATCAGAACTGTGCCACTAGTTGTGATCAGTTATAAGTGTGTTTCTTGTGATCACTAGTATTATGGCTATGATATTTAATCAAGTAACAAGAAAGACCAACACGTTTTGATAAATTCAACAAACAATATATTTCTGTAGACAACAAAGTGATAATTGAAAAAGAACTTTCAGTATTGTTAATTAAATCCGAAAAGTCCTAACGTTCTAGCACAAGTCCGATTGTACGTAGGTCAAATTTAATTCCGGTGGAATTCTAAATATATTCCAATATTGAATGTGTTGATGTGCGTATTGTCTCTAACATGCAAATGTGCCAATAGCGTGTATTGTGATTATGTGCTAACAGTCGTTTGATATATCACAATACTATAATCCGAAATGTTCTTGCTTGATTCGCTATAATTCCAAATTAATGTTTTAATCCAAGAATAGTATCGAGCTCTTTGTAATTCCAGTGAATAATAATTTGAACAAATAAATCCAACCAAGTGAAACCCTAAACACAACACATGTACTGATTATGATTAAGATGTAAGGCAAGAATGAGTATAGAGTTATATGCCCTTGGAAACATACTTAACCTATCTCATCTAAATGTTATAGCCGATAGTTTTTAAATTTGCCGTAAAAATTCAAAATACAAAATAATCTTTTGATAACTGCTTGATTATTTTTGGGACCTTTATTTAGCTCATTGGTCCTATTTGTTATGTTGATGATTAGTGCTAGATCAGTGATATTCAAGGTTATATTGATGGTCAAATAGCAGATCGGAGATATGGTGTGTTCTCAGTATGATCAACAGTGGACTAACGATGCTGATAGTGCTATTATAATAAGTGTTGGGGTGACGACGTGGGTGAATGAAGTGGGATACCCACTCCTTATGGGTTTTAGTTATAGTTATTGCCCGACTCGCGTAAACAATAAAATAAAATTATTCGATGGAATAACAGAGATCAGAATAGAGATAATGAATAGAACAACACAATCCCCCGTATGCAAAAATGTACAAATTTAATCAATAACATAAACAACAGTAAACTAAACAAGACACTTGAATGATGCACTTCCTCCTAGAAATTGTTTTCAAATTAATACGAAATTCAATTAGCTGTTCTGTTCCACAGAGAAAACAAAATTTTATCATATAATCGAACTTAAAAATTGCCGGCATGTCAGCATTACCTGGTTTTTGTAACTGGTCTTTTCCAATCACTGTTGGTGATATATCAGCGTTGCATATTCTCTCTCTCTCTCTCTCTCTCTCTCTCTCTCTCTCTCTCTCTCTCTCTCTCTCTCTCTCTCTCTCTCTCTCTCTGTATGTCTGTTTCTATGTCTCTAGGTCTCTCTCTTTCTGTCTCTAGGTCTCTGTCTCTCTCTATCTCTCTCGTCTACTGATCTTCAGCAGTCTTGGCTACAAACTGCACTCTTTCCACTGTGGAGTGGAGGTATGGGGCTATTTTAAGTTGCTATTTATCGAGACTCACTATTTAATCTCTTTCTTTCCCGTGTCATCAATATTTCGACAGACGCCGCAAGGATATTGTAGCAAGAAATACTGTTATGTCCCGGAGTTCAAATTCTTGCTTGTCTCAGAATTTAGACTGTCTAATTTTGCGAGGGAGGTGTTTACTTAATTAATTGAATTTCGTCTGTGACCACACATCTTTTGTCTAGCCTAGCCAATCAGAATTTACCGCCTAAACCGATAACACTCCTATCGACGTCAAAATAAGTCTCTCGAGTCCGATTTTATTATTAACTATTGTTAAAAATTTCAATTTATTACAACTGTTTAAAAAGGCCAAAGATGTCACAAAACTGTGCCGTGTTTTGTCCTTACTCTGGAATTCTGCATTATATGACCTTACACTGATATATAATGTTATCGAATTTAATTAATTTAAATAGTGCCATAAACAGAGCAGATCCCATCTCTCACAGGCAGAGGTTTATTGCGATGTATATATGTGTGTAAGTATGTATACAATATATATATATATATATATATATATATATATATATATATATATATATATATATATATATATATACCAATCATGGTTCGTGGCAGCTCAGCGTTACTGTTAGTCTTGCTGAAAATCAATGGTAGGTGGATAGGTGTATATATCAGTCCCATACATGCAATGAATGATATTGACTATTTTATTAGGGGTAGATATCGTCCATTCATTACAATCTGCCAAAATTCTGCTGACAATCTTCTGTGCAAACATCTACGTACACTGTATACACTTACAGGCATTTCTCGGAGCTGTTGGGCATCCTTCGGTCGAAAGGTTCTTTTGGAGATATGTATATAACATTTAGGATCAAATCCAATGCTTGGCGAAAGTTACATCCATGTAACCAAATAGTACAGTCTCTTTGGCTTGTGGCCACTTTTGGATTTCGTGTTAGATATGACTATTACCAAATACCGGTATGTATCAAACCCTTACGCAGGTGTGCTCCAGAAAGATTGGCATGAAGCAAAACTGCACAATTGAATAAACAGGTGACATCGGCTCTGTATATCGTCCATCAGTATCCACACAAATTTTGATGGTATATATAACCGACAATGTCAATAGCAACTGAGTTATACCGTTCGTTATTTGTATGGTAAGTAGAAAACCGGTCTTACTTTGTCACTAATACGCATGGCCCTCGCTGGGATCATTCACAGATTTGTGACACTGTTAGCCACATTTATGATTTCAAGCAAACACCATATATCCTGATATTATGACGCATTAATCGAAGGCAAATTTGGATTGACGCTGCTCGTAGGTGAGTTCACGCTATACACGACGGCAACATGTCTGATTGGTCCCCTCGATATAACTAACACCAGTTCACGAAGGAAAATATTTTTAAAAAATTTATAAATTTTATTTCCATATTTCAATATGACGTTTTAAAGGACATCTTCCCTAGAGAAAAGGTTCTGATATTTCTTGAATTGTCTTTGCAGAGAGTATTACACCTGAAGTAAGTTATAATAAGCATTTTGCTTGCACTGAAGACAGAGAGTTGAGATGATTCAACATCTACAGGTATCTGAATATTCAGAATGTATTCGGAACCATCCCGTCAAGTTAATACAAGTTAAAACACATGATGAATTTTCTATACAGACAAATAAGTGGTCGTCAGCAAAGGACAAAGCATATATCCCACTTAATATAATATTGACGCTCCTTCAAATAGATAAGCATTTCAATTAGCATGAAATAAATACCAAATGATACCCAGAATCCATTTATCTAATGAATATCTTCACAATGATGGAGTCTAAATGAAAAGAGGGTTCTTGCAAAATTAATTGAAACTTACCGGTCTATCTCGATTGGGAATGAAGTGCAATTAGTTCGTATAGATCTCTTAACTCCATGTTTATGATGTGATTCGTTCAACACGAGCTTAGGGAATGATGCAGGAAACAAAATTACTGCTCCAAATCATAAAGATCATCCCATATATTTGTCCGGTTAACCTCAGCTTAAAGTTGATATATATGTCATCATTTTGTTGATAGCTATAGATTCTTCCAATAGAAACATGCTGGGCCTTTGATACCGTTATTTGGACCTGATTGTATGACACAAAGCCTGATGTTAAACTAAGGGAACTTTCTTCAGCTTTAAATTGGAATTTGTGACGTTTTTATACCAGGTTGTATTGATGATGACCAACAATGAGAAGATAAATTATTACGCGTGTGCATATATTGTTTGACCGTTTTATTAGTTATAGGGGTCATGATTTACTTTATTCTATCATAGTTTGGAGAGAGAGAGAGAGAGAGAGAGAGAGAGAGAGAGAGAGAGAGAGAGAGAGAGAGAGAGAGCGCACACATAGCAACATAAGGTGGAACAAGTCCAAGAAATCGGCCACGCGCTTCTGAGATATGTGTATACCAGTGTCAAGGAGGCCGACGCCATCAAAGAACAATCACAAACTCAGAAAACGTAGGAAATAGAGCAAGAATAAAAACTATATGTTTTACATTGTTTGCCTTGTTGCAAATAGGTACTTCTACTTGGCAATCGACTTTTTTATTTCAACATTTTAACTGGGGTACATTGTGACGAAGGTGACCAGAGTTATGATTCTAACTTGATAATCACTAAGGAGTTTTTGTAATTTTACGTCAACTATATTCTTGTTATTAACAATTTTCTGATCACAGGGCCAAAACGTGCCCTAAATTGAAACAAAACATATATGGTCGCAACAATCATACACTTCTGTTGAGTTGTTTGGTCCCTCCATCAATTTAGATTGTAGAACCTTGAATTATTTGTGTTTTGCATGCGGGTTTGCTTCAGTGATTATTTTTTAATATTTTTACTTAATAATACAATTTATCTCCACAAGGTACAGAGAGAGAATCCAATGATAACATGATGTAATGAGTTTGTTCTGTTGAGTTTGTTTCTCAAATGTGTTTGATATGCGACATGATATAAGTAACTTGACAAAATAAAGCGTTCCTGACCTTTCTCCGATAATCATATTGTCAAAATGTGGGCTTTGTAAAATATGCCACCGATTCACTTTCATTCGCTTTACATGATCATGGACAAATTATATATGTATCTAAACATGTCTTCCTCATACTTCTGTTTCTTCTGCTTCTACACCTACTCATTCTTTTCCCGCATGTTCTGTTTCTCCTTGTTCTTGTTATTCTAGCAATCTAATCGGTGCAGTGGGATGAAGTGCATGATTTTGTCATTTGTTCCAATCTATGTTCATGTTAAAATAGTAGGAAAAAGCGAAATAAAAAAATAATTGTAACGTTTAACGAATTATGTATTTCCCTGCAATACAAAGTTATTAAATAAAAAAGGAACTTGCGGTATTACAAATAAAATCTCAAATAGCCAAGAATTACACGAGTACTAATAATGAAATATCTGAATAAAGTTTAGTGAAAATCCAAATTAAATCCAAAGCTGGATGTGTTCATGTGCCTGTGATAGTCTGTATCGTGGTGTTGTACCAGCAGTGGTTTCATGAATCAAACTCTCTCCTAGAACATTGTTTAATTTTTTAATGAGCAATCTGTTTCTCCAAAGTAGAATCATGTAGCTTAAATAAATTGTAGAAGCTTATTCCTAAATTGAATTGCTGGACACAACAAGATACAATTGATTCTATCAAGATTTTAAAGCACAAATAATGGATTTCAGAAAAAATATTAGTTATATGACCAACAACGTAGACGCAAAAATAAAACCACAGAAAAGGATCAACGGTTCATTGTTCTAGAAAGACTAGACAGTTATTTATCGTAAGACACGTGACATATATATCGTTGTCCATGTATAACTATATAAAAATAGCAAAGTCCTTGAGTCAATGTAATGATCGTCACTCAGAGAAAAAAAAAGATATATCTGGATACAAGATGGGATGACGAAGCTACTGACATGCAGCTTCATATGATGGGATAGATAGATAGATAGATAGATAGATAGATAGATAGATAGATAGATAGATAGATAGATAGATAGATAGATAGATAGATGGATGGATGGATGGATGGATGGATGGATGGATGGATGGATGGATGGATGGATGGAGGGAGGGAGGGAGGGAGGGAGGGAGGGAGGGAGGGATAGATAGATAGATAGATAGATAGATAGATAGATAGATAGATAGATGGATAGATGGATAGATAGTGAGAGACAGACAGACAGACAAACAGAACAACATAGGTAGATAGAAAATAAATAATTGTGTAGGAAGGTATACGAGAAAGTGTAAATAAAATCTTATTACCAATCTTATATTCGCAAAACTAGACAGTAAAGTCCAGTTTCAAAAGGACATCTGTGAACGAAACTCGCTGATATGACTACACGAATACCCTCGTCCCGTCTGAATTATGGCCAGTAAACTCCGCTTGATTATTAGGAGTACTTCGTACCACGTGTCAATCGAGCCAATCAGTTCCTTGTCAAAAGTTATGTTTTTTGTGTGAGGTCCAAAATCTATACGTTTCAATCACTGCATACGATGGCCTTTTGAATTAAAATACAACACGCGCTTCTTACATTAGTGATCATTGAAGAAATATACTCTATTGATCCGCCCATGAAATTCATATAGGAAAAGCGGAATTAAAACAAACAGGTCAGTTCGATAGGCTAGAAGTCATTCGTTTTAGAAAAGGGCTGTTCTGTTTGGAAGATGTACATATTTTACATTCAATTAGCGATTGATTTGATAGAAGATTTGTCCATGTTTATTTCATGTCCTTAATTTGGGAAAATCTTCAGCTAAAATTGCAATGCTTTAGATACCTTTATTAGTCTCAGGTTTATTTTGTTTCAATAATGTCTAGATGTAAACAACACGCTTTTATAAGGTCATATATTAACCAGCATTTGTCTGACAACAATACAATGACTGAGCTTTGTGATAAAGGCATGACAGACAGTGAGCTAGCGATATCTCTCAGTGTTTAAAATACAACGTGTAATCTGCAATCAAGCCCATCGAGTAGAATCTCAATATTCCCGTCGCCATCCCGATAAATTTCCTTTCCATGCCGATAGGATACCTCGATGTTCAAAAACATATATATAAATATAAACAGGCAATGCATGCGTCTGTTGTATGGAGAGAGAGAGAGAGAGAGAGAGAGAGAGAGAGAGAGAGAGAGAGAGAGAGAGAGGATAACTATTTTGTTAAGGATAAATGTCGCCAGTATTATAAATTCATGACACGAACTATTACCATGTTCTGAGACATTATTGATTAAAATCTGATAGGGTGTGTTGCTTCTGGACATCGGCTTCAAACAAACTAGGTTTCAACTAGCGCATACGGGAGGTAGTTCTTGATCTACAATTTTCGGCATTCACTTTAAAGATTGCAGTTCGAGTTGTTTCCCTTACGTTGAGCGTTGAACATTGATGGGTTCATTTGTTTTTCTATACTTTTCATTATCAGTAAAGATCACAAACTTGAAGTAGATTCCTTGCTGTATTAGACAAATAATATTACGTCAAAAATGTCCGAATTGGAAGTGGTAGATATACAATTTTCCATCCACTTTGAACTATAGAGCGGTCATAATTTAAAATGAAACATAATTCCTGTATTTGTTCATTTGAAGTACTGTTCTTACCAAACAAATTAAACAACCCTCTGTATGAGCTTGGCTTGAGGTCTATGCTGTCCTATTTCCCATGACCTTAAAACAACATGTGTTGTCCACTGAACGGTTCTTAAACGCGCATATACTACAAATAATTGTTGATATCACCTATTGATTAGACATCCAAAAACTAACTTGTCCAACATGGATTTATAGATGTATCTAGAGCAGGACAGACATACAGATCAACGGACATACACAGATAGATAGATAAACATGACAGACATACACATAGATAGATAGATAGATAGATAGATAGATAGATAGAGAGAGAGAGAGAGAGAGAGAGAGAGAGAAAGAGAGAGATAGATAGATAGATAGATAGATAGATAGATACAGACAGACAGACAAACAGACAGAACGACATAGGTAGATAAAACAAAATTTATGTAGGAAGATATACGAGAAAGTGTAATTAAACTCTTATTACAAATGTTTGATTCATAAAGCCAGACAGTAATTTCCAGTTTCAAAAACACATCTGTGAACAAAAGTCGCAGATATTAATACACGAATACCCCCTTCCCGTCTTAATTATAGCCAGTAAACTCTAATTGAGTATTTGAAGTATTTCGTACCATGTTTCAATCGAGTCGATCATTTCCTTGTCAAAAGTTATATTATTTTGTGTGAGGTCCAAAATCTATACGTTTCAATCACTGAACACGATGGCCTTTTGAAGTAAAATACAACACACGCTTCTTACATTAGTGATCATTGAAGAAATATACTCTATTGATCCGCTCATGAAATTCATATAGGAAAAGTAGTGTTAAAACAAACAGGTCGGTTCGATAGGCTAGAAGTCATTCGTTTTAGAAAAAGGCTGTTCTGTTTGGAAGATGTACATATTTTACATTCAATTAGCGATTGATTTGATAGAAGATTTGTTCATGTTTATTTCATGTCCTTAATTTGGGAAACTCTTCGGCTGTAATTGCAATGCTTTAGATACCTTTATTAGTCTCAGGTTTATTTTGTTTCAATAATGTCTAGATGTAAACAACACGCTTTTATAAGGTCATATATTAACCAGCATTTGTCTGACAACAATACAATGACTGAGCTTTGTGATAAAGGCATGACAGACAGTGAGCTAGCGATATCTCTCAGTGTTTAAAATACAACATGTAATTTGCAATCAAGCCCATCGAGTAGAATCTCAATATTCCCGTCGCCATCCCGATAAATTTCCTTGCCAAGCCTATTGAATAACTCGATGTTCAAACACTTAGATAGATAGATAGATAGATAGATAGATAGATAGATAGATAGATAGATAGATAGATAGGTAGATAGGTAGGTAGGTAGGTAGGTAGGTAGGTAGATAGATAGATAGATAGATAGATAGATAGATAGATAGATAGATAGATAGATAGATAGATAGATAGATAGATAGAATCGAAAGACAATATATGCGTTTGTTGTGTGGGGAGAGAGAGAAAGAGAGGGGGATGTTTTGTTTAGGATACATGTGGCCAGTATTATAAATTTATGACAAGAACTATTACCATGTTCTGAGACATTGTTGATTAAAATCTGATAGGGTGTGTTGCTTCTGGACATCGGCTTCAAACAAACTAGGTTTCAACTAGCGCATACGGGAAGTAATTCTTGATCTACAATTTTCGGCATTCACTTTAAATATTGCTGTTCGAGTTGTTTCCCTTACATTGAGTATTGAACATTGATGGGTTCATTTGTTTTTCTATACTTTTCGTTGTCAGTAAAGATCAGAGACTTGAAGTAGATTCCTTGCTGAATTAGAAATATAATGTTACGTCAAAAATGTCCGAATTGGAAGTGGTAGATATACAATGTTCCATCCACTTTGAACTATAGAGCGGTCATAATTTAAAATGAAACATAATTCCTGTATTTGTTCATTTGAAGTACTGTTCTTACCAAACAAATGAAATAAACCTCTGTATGAGCTTGGCTTGAGGTCTATGTTTCCTATTTCCCATGACCTCAAGACAACATGTGTTGTCCACTGAACGGTTCTTAAACGCGCAAATACTACAAATAATTGTTGATATCACCTATTGATTACACATCCAAAAACTAACTTGTCTTACATGGATTTATAGATGTATCTAGAGCACGACTGACATACAGATCAACGGACATACACAGATAGATAGATAGATAGATAGATAGATAGATAGATAGATAGATAGATAGATAGATAGATAGATAGTTAGATAGATAGATAGATATATTCTGCCAGTTGAATAGTGATGGGATGATGCGATGTTCAAAGTCTCTAATGTTTAATCCATGTGGGCTCGGAGGTGTAGAACATGTCATATGCACCATCCTGCATGTCGTGAGAGGCGACTAACTGAAGCAAACACTGTGAGCTGGGATGAGCCCCGTGATGGTATTTTTGAAAGCCTTTAAGGTATTGAGCTTTATTAAATAGGTTCATACACGACATTTAATTTTCCACTTATTTTCTTTTGTAACCTCTCTATAGGCTTAAACTTTCTTAGTTCTGTATTGCCAGGTTTGTGTTATGTGCCATTAAACAGTGTAGTGTTACAGACATGACCTTAAGCTTCGTTCTGGCAGCACAGAGGGCGAACAGACATTAAAGCGTCCTATAAAAGTGAAAACTGTAAGGGCAATAACGCCAAACCAAGCCTCTAACTGGCCGATAATTTCTCTATTGGATTAGTTTAGTTTGTTACTTTATCTTTTGTCGTTAGTGTTTCTCAAATTTGTATGTGTGTTCGTGTACCCTATGAGACGTTTAATTGAAGTCGCGCCTTCTCTGCTGCTATAAATGTGCGAGTAATTAAATCATTAGCACAGCTCAATAATACTGCATCAGCTATGGAATCTTATACAACTAGATTAGCTCGAGAAACGATTAGAAGCAATTGAGACATTTCTTCCCGTCTATGATTCTGTATGATTCTGTCAAACAAAAATTACAAGAACGTCAGGAGTCTCGGGTTGAATTTACAGAAGTTGCAGAACAATTATCTAAACTTGTTACAAAGTTTACTGAGAGAGTTGCAGAAGCTACCAGAAGTGTTCGTTCTATGTTAGATCAAAACTCTATATCAGTTGGAAAAATAACAGAATGAACTAAAAAGAGAACAAATTTTTTTACAACATCTTCCAGCTGAAAAAACTGCTGAACAACTACTTGGTAGGATCAAGGCAGAAATATTTCAGGGTATTAACCGAACTCGTACTTCAATAAATGAAATAAAAGAAGAGTCTATATCAAAAGCCAAAGTAAGAAAAGTAAGAAAAGAAAATATTGAATTGATAAAACAATGTATAGAAAGTGTTATTAAAGATCTTAAAGAAAATATTAACGAGAATGATGTATCTCGTTTTGTAATTAAAAGTTTTAACGAAATTCTGAATCGTTAAAAACTGACTAAGTTAGTATACATGCTGATATATATTTTTAAAAATGGATGTATCGAGTATTTTACAACAAGCAATATATCAGATATAATGATCCAGTATATAATAATTATATTAAAGAAATGTAAATGTATTTGGAATCACAAAAACAAAATCACAAACTATTCAACGACAACTTTCTGAACCACAAATCCCTCAACAACAACAGTCATATACTAAAGTTGAAATTAAGAATAAATGTACGTCTAATAGTATTAGGGAAATCAAGAATCCGAGGAAAAGGAAACAGTATATATAAACCGCATTTGCTTACTACAGAAGACAAAAATACGTACTATCTAAATATGTTGGTGTTATGAGGCGTGCAAAATTGGGTGACAGATATATTTCTCGTTGTTAATGATCGACAGTCTGTAACACATGATGATGAAAAGTTTACTGAATTTAGAAATATATTCGACTTAGCCATATCTGATAAACAATCATACTTAGCATCAGGTATTAAAGGCGAATGTTATGATCCAGAAGATTATCATGGTTTTGTTTGAAGTGGTATCTTTTACTAAAGGAAGTGATATTATTTCCTGTCCAAACTACGTTCTTTCTGATGTTAAACTATTAGAAATTCTGATTTGAGGAACACGTGCTGGAAATCATTCTCCAGAATTTATTAATGAGGCAGCCGAATTTTGTCGACGATTATTTACAGGAGGAATCATGGATAGTAATGTCTATCGATCTCTCATAACTTAGATTATTGATGAATATCATAGAGATTAAATAAATGAATAACAAATAAAATGATTATGCATAATTCTCAACGTGGACCGATCATAGTCAGAGTGATAGATTCGCGATTACCAACGACCAAAACATTCAACGATGATGGACTAGGCTATGTTGTTCAGGGGTTTTCTTAGAAGCATAATTCCAAAAGCAATACCGGTTTCAAAACGATTAGGAATGAAAGCTATTGACGTTGTTCGTTCTCATAGTAATAATATTTTCGCCAGCAATCAGGGATAGACTAGAACGATTAATACGACGAAAACCACAGCCAGTAAAATTGCCAAGCACTGCGGTAATCCCTGCTGATGTCATTAGAGTAATCAATCGAGCTGCAAATGAAACATTAACAGAGTTGTTTATTGTGCCGCTATCAGAAAATATAAAGACCAGCTTTACGGGAAGTGGTCTTTGGGTTAGACGAAAACAATTATAATAAAATGTGTTAGTGAAAATGTGTAAATGTGTATCTGATCCAGCAGTCGACTTGGATGTGCCGATTCTAAAAGAAGAATCTTTACGCGATTACCAGTATTATTCTTAGGAAGCACGACAACCAAAATCAGCGTGGAAGAATCGAACTTAATGTTAAGGATACAAGTAGATAATTCTTACCCGCTAAATCGTTTAGTGAAGTAAAAAATTAACTCGTGACAGACGTCGTGCTAATACAGAATAAGGAGTTAATATCAGAGTTGGTTCTGTTAATAATGGTATTATCGTCATTTTCAGAAGTGACGTATGTATGGTTGATGGAAGAGAAATTAAAACAATTCAAAAATATGTTGACGTTGCTGCAAAGATAGTTGGTTTAGCCAGATATTCAGATGATTACACAAGATCAGCTGGTCTGATGATAATGTTTTTCAAGGATAATTCTGACCATCCAGATGGTAGACCTAATAGTGTAAGACGATAAAGAAACGTTGCTGATAACGCCAACACCGATATATGGACGGTGGTTAATGGCATATGGCATCACCTCATGGTGTCTCTGCACCACGGAATATTTTCATTGCATTTTAGGATGTTACACAATTAGAAGATCAAGAACGAATTCAATCGTATTTTCCGAAGTTTTCCTAAAAATAAATTGACATAAAGAACATTCTGAAGATATATTACTGAATTTTGATCAGATACTGGTTTGCAAATATCACAATCAGATTATACAAAATATATCTCCAATATATTATGTCACACTGGAACATCTTGATTTAGTTAGACAATCTGTCGTTGATATACTTTTTCGATATCGTGTAAGTCCAGGTGTTGCTAACTATAGAGCAATCACTGTTATATTAAGTGACAAAACGATGCTACTTGAAGGTGTTGGACGAATGAGAGTCATTGCTGTCCCAATATAGAACATCTAATTACCTCATGATTTTATAATGCCAAATACAATAGTCACGTTAATGTCACTCTGACTTCTGGTCAGTTACAAAAATTATAACCAGAGCTCGTAAGTAAATGCGGAACATAAATAACACTCAAATAGATTGAATTGGTAGTGATGGTCCAAACAAATTTTTATTAACTAAATTTGATGTTGGAGTCGCTCCTGGAATGTCATTAAAGAAAGTAACAGGTTAAGGATTTAAAAACGAGAGAAAGTCAAAGCCCACCTGAAACTCCACATTCGTGGTACGGAAAAGGCCTGAGATATCGGCAAAACTTTGGTGATACTACCAAAAGTCTAATTTTTGTTTTTGATGCTGCTGAAAAATTAAAAATACAAAACATTACAGGTGTGTTTATGCGCAGTCAATTACCAAAACAAACACAAACAAATGTTCAAACCGGTATCATTAAACTTGACAATAATTTTGTCCAGGTATTCATGGAGTTGCCTACGCATTTGATCCACGTGGCATGTTTTTGATTTGTATGGACTGCCACCACCAAACGAATTTTTGAAATATGTCGGCAGACATCAAACTCCAATCTTTTATACAACATTACCAATACAGACAAAACAGTAATATTGTGGCAATATTTAAATAATGATCCAAGACACTTTACTATAGATCTCTGTGATAGTAGTCTTGGTCACGCACGCGAAAATGTGTTGCTGATCTGTCTTGAGTGTATTCGACGTTCAGGCGCTAGTTAAGTGATAATGGTAATAATTGTGTGTCTTCAGAAATTACTTGTAAATTGTTCACGTACAAATCCACGTTTTGAAGCGGTTGAATCTAATATGTAGATTGCAGGTATACCCGTCGATCTTAAGAAATTTATTTGTGTAATTCCACTCCAAATCGTATCAGTCGCCCTTTCTTACCGTCTTCACGTTATCCAGGTTAATATAAATAAGTTACAGTCACATTGCCGGATATTGTCTCTTTTGAAAAATCATGTCGTTGTATTTTTTATATATATTTCATGTGATTGTATTAATAGGATTCATAGAAGTTGTTCCCGTATCACACTTGGTAGTTTTCTAACCCATTCACAAGATCTTGTATATTTTAAACATTTTTCAAAGATTTCTTTTGCATTTTGATATACAAAAAATAACCGCTCAGCGAGTGTTCTATTTGATCGTTCAACGATTATCTGATCACAGTGAATTGCAGTAGGACATCATCAGAGATGGTATTGTACCAAGAAATATCTTACCAGGATCAACCTGTTGCAACTGAGGCCAACGCTAGGGTCCTCGTTAATGAATTCGCTCAAAATCAGACGACACTTTAATAGTTTCGTAGTTGAGTGTGTTTCTGCCTCCTTATATCTACTTACAACATCAAAGACAGTTAACGCGTATTTGTATGTGTATTGACGTGTACCAATTAAAGTAGTATCTAGAGATAAAATCAAAATATCCGCTTGTTGAACTTCGTTAGCAGCGCTGACATAAAAATGTGCATACTGAATTTGCGAAGTTGGTTGTAGATAAATTTGCCATTTCGGTAAAATCAAAATATCCGCTTGATGAACTTCGTTAGCAGCGCTGACAGAAAAAGGTGCAAACTGGATTTGTTTAGATGGTTGTAGATAAATTTGCCATATCGCGTCTCGTGCTAAGCAATTTGCAGTAACATAACGTGTACCATTTGCTGCATCCACGAGTGTACTAATATGTGTTTTACCACTCCAATATCCTCTTGGGCTATTATAAATCGATTATATTGTAATACTAAGTGGTTGATTAATTACTGGCTTCTAGCACTAGTTTACTTTTCATTGCAGATCTTATAAACCAATTACCTAATGATTGTTTAATTATTTTAAAGAATTTAACGCATAAATCTACTTCACATCTGTAGTATGTCATTGTTGCAAATTTAGACTTTATATGCTACAATCATGAACGTGATATGCATGATCAATAGCATTTATTGGATACTCTCCTTGTCTTGGTTGGTCTCATTCATCAAGTCGAATAGCAAGTCGGGTTCCAGGACCACAATAAATATATCTTGTCTGATGTTTTTCTTCTGGGCATTTAGCCCATGGGATTACTGGTTGTTTTCCTAGTAAAGCAGCAATATTACCACCTGGGGCTTTTAAAAAGAGATCGAAATTTATATTGTTGTACCACATTTCACAGACTTGCCTGTAAGTGCACGCTTTGTATGTTTTGTTATTTTTGTTGTTAATCTATTGGGTGAGGTGGATGCTCTGCTTCTAATATCAATAAAAATTCATATTATTGTTTTGTACTACATGGATGTCATTGATTTCAGAGCGACACGAAAACAAAAACCAGTATAACATCGTCCAGGGCTACCGATTTATATTAGGATTATAATCATAGGTCAATATGGGGCCTGGTAAAACGTAATTATTACTTAATTTAATATGAGATGGCTCAAGTGCGATCAGTTATATTTAGTGGCACCATCCGTAGATGATCAGAGGTGCTACGATGTGCTTAAAAATTTTAATGAAAATGCAAAATTATTGAATGAAGATGGTGATGATATTATTAATTTTATCACTGATATTGATAAAGCCCTGTCTGTAGATGACCTCGATGAATTTATTAATAACTTTAGTAGTTTATGACAGTATGATGATATACAATCAACCAAACCCAGCTCGGATATTTTCACAAGGCAGACATAAAGACGTGAATTATGGTATTCAGTGATATACACAAATACCTTATGTGGAGCTGATACACATTCTCTGGGAAATGTTCATTAGACTTGGTGTTTAGGGGATATAGATATTAATAAGTTTACAAACGTCTTTTCACGTGCGCATGCTACCCCACACTAATTTATTACGATACCTTTACATGATCCTAGATCAAGATATCCTGTAGTTATTGACAACATTGTCGGTTTAAACAAAAACTAATCCGATATAATAACGATTTCATTACTCACACATTTATAGCAGCGGAGAGGGCGCGAAATTATTGAAACGTCCCTTTGGGTAAACGAACACACATACAAATTTAAAAAACACTAACGTCAAAAGATAAAGTAACAAACTATGCGCTATCAAATGCACATACTCCAAATGAATTATATTATATTAAAACAGACAACATATATATAGAGAGAGAGAGAGAGAGAGAGAGAGAGAGAGAGAGAGAGAGAGAGAGAGAGAGAGAGAGAGAGAGAGAGAGAGAGAGAGAGAAATGCACTTATATTACTATCGAATCGATTCCAATAGTTCTTTAATATGCTCGGAGGATAGAAAGGGCCGGATTACGTCCCAATCCTACAAACGAGGCTAAGCGAAAGTGTCGTGTTCGAGAACACGCAGACAAATCACATCAGCACCGGAAAGGCTTCAGACCAGGTCGTCCGGTTTCAAGTCCACCGCGTTATCGACTGAGATATTAAAATAATAATTAGATTCTAAATACTAATCTTTATACTTCCGTAACCAAATATTTTTTTAAATTGTCATTACATCAGTCAGGTAAACTGAATATCATTGAAGTGCAATTTACTCTCATAAGACCAAAATGATGTCCTTTTAATAATTCCTAACCGTGTTTCATAGTAATATGAGAGCATATGCTTCCGTGTGAATAATATGTTACTTTTAAATATAAATACAACAGAACCATGGAAGCTACAAAGTCTATATGTTCAAAGTCAGCTTGTATACATTAATAAAACAGACAACATAGAATGCTTTGTTAGAATTTAATCGTCATAAATTTAACTTAATCATCATGGAATCATTATAGTAAAATCTTGCTCGCCCAATGAAAAATGTTTAAAATGCGAGGGTAATTGAACAAAATTGAACATCGATCAAAATCGGAAAATAAGCATTGCCTCCGTTCTGCTGATTACACTTTTCTTCCATTTGACCAAGTGACCTAGCTTTGAACCCAGTGTAATCTCAACAAGAAGCAGAGACTCATTCATATAAACATTCTGATTATGTCTAAATACATGCGGCCTCTATTGTTAGTTGAAATTATCAGTACAAACATAAACGGACATCAACACCCCTGATGGCCATGTTGGTTTTTTTTCTCTCAAGGACGCAAGCTTGTTTGACCAACCTGATAGAGGATCAAACAAAAATTGATTCTGAAAATTATTTTGAATTTGTAAAAGTAGTTGCAGAGAAAATGTTTAAAGTTGTGTATTTACGCTTATGTAAGGAACACAAACCTAATCCTGGCGTCCATGTTTTCTTAACGAATCGACCCGGTTTATAGAAACCTGATAGATCATCACAGGAACATCATGTCAGCGATATTATTTCTAAATTTTACCAGCAGGTTCAGAGATTTTAAAGGTTGGATTTATTATTTCCCTTTCTATGACAACCAAATTCGTGATTTGCATTAACTTGATAAAGGACCATGATTTAATAGATTGCCTAAGCATTTAAGTAGAGATGTCTTTTTGAAGCAAAACATTGACAGTTACGGACGACGAGTTGTAACACTAGTTCATCGTTGATCGCTTCGTGCCATGTGCTCTAATAACGCCAAAGTATAGCATATTTTACTGATACACTGCACTGGTCAATAAGATAATGTGGGATTTGAAAGCAGCATAAATAATTACCCAAGGTTAGCATTTCTGTTCATAAAACACAAACTTCGCGGTTTCAGCACTCTTAAATGTCTTCCATGTTCCTGTGTTTGCTTGAAAGCATTGTTTTTAGTCCTGCCTTTGTCTTACTTTAAGTCCACATTTTTTATGTTGCTATAGATTTTATAGTTAAAATGCATCGCGTTCCCTTTTTACGTTCCATTTTTCTTTATCTTTCAAATTAAAGGTACATTTTCTATTCATAGCGACAGTATGTATGTGATAATATTCCCTGTGATAATATTCCCTGTGAAACATGATAGAGGTAACAAATGGCGGGAAAAATGACACTCAAACCACCTTCCCATTATATAGCTTACAATGTTTGGGTCAAATGTTGGCTTTGAAATAAAACTTGAATGTTTAATGACGATGCCGCTATACTATATGCGGCCTGATCCAGGGCCGTCATTTCAATATATTTCAGGGAACAGGGTGGGGGTGTAAAAGATGGCAAAACATGCCGTACGATTAATGTTCATATATGAAAATCCCCCACCCCTCATGATGTCCCTGGTCTGGTCTTGACTTATAGTATTTAGATGTCTTCGATGATGCGGCGCATCTTTTCCTTGTTGTGACTCGTAATATCAAGGAACGACGTCGAGGGATCGAATATTTCTTCTGAACGAATTAGTGCAAACTGATCAAGCAAGAAGAAGAGGAAAAGAACTGAAGAATAACCGTGATTGTAAAGACATTGTGATTGGACCTTTCTGGAAATTGAAATTGTCGATTCTTATGGCGGGATATATAGAGTACTGTTCCTACCTTGGAAAAGATGGGTGATTTTCCTCAACCAATCAACTCGATCATCATCCATGTTTTAGCAAATGATGTAAATCATACACTATGTAATACAATTTGTGTACCTGGGTAGTACGTGTTGTTTCGTAATTGCTTATGCCTAAAACATATAGACAATGGCTTTTATTCCCAACAAACTTTGATTTTGTGACCAGGAAAGTGAAAATTTGAAATTTACCTATTTCTAATGAGAAAACGGGCGAATGTTTGTCTTTTTGTTCACATAACTTCATAACAAAACAACATATGAATCAAAATTAGCAAGAATTTATACTATAGAGCAGCAGAGAGTGTGAACAGACCAAGTTTTCAAGCAAAAATAAGGCTTCTACGGAAACCGAAATTATTTAACAAAATGCAGAGAGTGTGAACAGACCAACTCTTTTAGGCGTCAATTTACTAAACTGAGGCTTCCCAAAATTGCTTATATAGGCCTCAATTTAGTAAACTGAGGTTTCCTTGAAAATACTTAATTAATTGTTTTAATAATTTGAGCAAAGAATAAAAAAAAAATTTAAAAAAAAGACGCCATTGTCATTGGCGTTCACATTCTCTGCTGCTATGAAAATCTTCGATTTTTACTAACAATTTTTTTACTAACTAAATATTTGATCAAGTCCGACACGATATCTTGTCCGAGGGTCTGATAAATTTATCGTCACAAATCCATGTGGGATTGTCTGAGCGCGGCTAAAGAAATTTTTAAATTGATTATGATCCATATCGCCACCGCACCAAGTTTGCCAAATATTTCTAAGAGTATGTGTATCAACTCCGTTAAATACACACAGCATATTGCAGTTATCTCTGATCACTTTTGGTATTTGAGTGTAACGTTGAGTTACATATATCACGTCGGTGTTTTTATGTCTGCCTCTGGAAAATATTCTAGCAGGATTTTTTTGATTATCTAACATGATATCATCATATACAACTAAATTGTTAATACTTCCGTCAATGGAGTCAATGCTAGGTGCCTCTTCGATATCGGTTATAAACTCAATAATATCATCGCCGTTAATTTCTCGCGCGGCTTCGTTAAAATCTTTTAACACTTCATAACATCGCTGATCATCTACACTCGGAGCAATCATGTACAACTTATCCCACGCCATCCATCTCGTTATCAAATTAAGTAGCAATTGTGTTTTACCACTTCCAGATGGTCCGATGATAATCGCGCGAATAGAGTTTGGTAACATTGCTTGGTGTCTAATAGGTTCCCGTCGTCTCGTAGCTGAATAATCAATTACATTCATGCCGTTATATATAAATTATGGATCTATATTGTGTGAAGTGTAGGACGCGTACTGGCACAAATGACTTGACGATTACAACGAAAAATAATCGATCAGCGCTTTCTGGTAAATGCGTACAATGTAGTACAAAGAAATTTAGATTTACTTCCACGAAACCTTTAAAAAAAAACGAGGAGGTGATATTGCAGCCAAGTTAGCAAAACTCCCAGGAACACCGTGGGCAAAGTATCCAGGAGAAAAGCACCTTCCAGGATATAGCTACTGTGGACCGGGAACACGATTAGATATCAGACTTGATGATCAAAATCTGCCCCGACCCGGCGAGTATCCAATAAACGCTATTGATAAGGCGTGTCATGCTCATGATGTCGCGTATAAAAGCAGCAATTTGCAGCATAGACATCTTGCGGATGTGAAATTAATTCATGCGTTAAATGCTATTCCTGATAAATCCTTCAAAGAAAAATTGGCTTCGTGGTTGGTAAAATCTGCTATGAAGGGTAAATTGATGTTAGGTGCTGGTAATTGAAAATGCTAGCATTTTAATATGGAATCTATTTATTATTCTCCGAGAGGATACTGGAGAGGTTACGCAGCAATCAATAAACTCGCTAGCACATCAAAGGTGAAAAAAACCACTGCAGCGAACTGGTTATCTAAACAGGCAATATGGCAAATTTATCTACCAGCTCCTAAACAAATTAACTACTCGCATTTTGATGTGACCGTTCCTAATGAAGTTCATCAAGCTGATATACTATTTCTGCCGCATGACAACGGTTACAAATACGCGTTAACCGTAGTTGATATTGCGAGTCGATATAAACAAGCAGAACCGCTAAGGACAAAATCGGCCACTGAAGTTGCTTCTGCATTTGAAAAGATTTATCGACGAGGCCCACTACGCTGGCCAAATCTGTTACAAGTTGATCCTGGCAAGGAATTTCAAGGCGCTGTTTTAACAACGATGAAACATCATAATGTCACCATCAGACGAGGGCATACTGCGCTACATCGCGATCAGGCAATTGTTGAACGATTTAATCGGACTCTTGCTGAGCGGTTATTTGGATATCAATACGCGAAGGAGTTTATTCAGGATAAAAGATCCCGTGAATGGGTTAAGAGATTACCAGCTGTGATTACCGCAATCAATAATGAGATTACTAGAACAATTAACATGAAACCTGTCAACGCGATTAAGAAAGCGTCTATACCAAAAATGGAAATCCAAGGAATTTCACAAAAAGATTTCAAAGAACCAATTCTTGGTAGTAATGTCATTGTAAGGTACTTATACGAACCAGGAGAGCTTGAGGGTGGTAAAAAAAGAGCTACTGATCCTATTTGGAGCGTCACTACGCATAAAATATCCGGCATAACACGATCAACTGGTGGAAACGCTAGCGTTTCTAGACCAGCAATCTATAGACTGGATTCAACTGCTCCTCAGCGAGGATTTACTCGACAACAGTTACAAGTGATTCCTGAGGATACTCAATTACCACCGCGTGGTCTTAATTAGCACCTCTGCGTCTGTTGCACTCAAGACAAGTCAACCTCACATTGTTTCTGACATGACCGAGATTGTTATTTTTTCTGTCTACGGTAAATTGGCGAGGATCTTTATCCGAATACTGGCAACGCATTATACAATTGCAACTCGCGCAGTGATTATTCTGTTGTTGCTTTAGCGTAATTATTAATTCAGCATCAATGTCAAATTCTCGTTTATTTTTTTTATCCTGTTGTTTATAACCAGAGAGTTTTTTTCTGATTATATCACCAGTGATAAAATCACCAGTGATAATATCGTCACCAATGATTTCATCATCGAAAACAATTCTTCGAAGTTGGTTTATTCGCCGTACTCTGGATACTGCGAGATAAACTAAATTTGACCACTCAATGTGATTATCTACTATCCAAACAATTGTGTCTGTGATAGTTAATCCCTGTGAAGAGTGTATTGTTGCTGCATAACCTAACGTCCATGGGGATTTATCAGCACGCAATGCATCTTCGACGACGCTGATATCAACCAGCACAATATCATTTAATACTAAATTCTGCGTTTGTTGTTGTCCAGGAATGTCAACGTCGATATTCTGCTTTCGTGTATTCGAAGGTCTATAACACAACGGTACTGGAAGTGTTGCAAATTTTTCTTTATGCAATTCAAATAATTCATCTGAAGCGCGTCTCTGACTATTTTTCTACTCGCGATTATTAAATCATTTGGTCTCCATGTTTCCCAAAAATCATTCATGGGAGTTTCTGAAATTATTTCACGCGCTATTTCACATTGGATTTTATCCGGTTGTAATCTAATTAGCGCTTTGAATTCTCGTAATTGTTCATCAAGTGATCTATGGTCGGTATTAATCTCTTCATAATAATCTACAAATCCCTTCAACCACTCATGTGGAGATCCACCAACAAATGGCTGTGGTTGGCCGTGATCCCCGCACATGACGACTTTTGTATTTTTCAATAACAACCATTCAAGAAATATCTGTAATACTGTCAACGATACTGTGCATATTTCATCCCAGATTATGATTTCAGGAATGAATTTATCGCCCATTCGATCAGGAGTCCATGTATCGCCTTTCCATCGAAAGAAGCTGTGATAAGTACAGGCTTTTACTCCCCGCGCTATCATCTCTCTGGCGAGTCTGTGAGTTGGTGTTAGCACAATCATGTTTGTGAAATCCGTAGGATTTTCCCGACGAAATAACTCAATTGCCCGAGTTGTCTTTCCTGATCCACCACAGCCGTTTAAATAAACTGTCTTGTATCTACATACGGGGTCAGATACCGGTGGTGCATTAGAAAATTCTGATTGAATCTTTGAGAGATTATGGTTGCTTTTCAAGTATTTATCGTCGATGGCAACGTCTGCGGATTCACAATACTCATGTAGTTTTTCCTTTTTAAATCGCCAACGTCCCCACGCTTCCTCGGGATCTGTGAATGCCGCGACAGCTGATTTGTATTTGTTGTGTATATACATCGAATCAGTAGCTACTCTAACCGCGGTATTAGGAAATCTATTTATCATCGAAAATAGATTAATAATAGAATAACCGAGCATAGAACTTCTCAAATGTGTGTACTGACAACTATATCCATCACAGTAGGTAACAACCGTACCTAATTTCTCACCATTGGATAGAAAAGCATCCCTACGGGATACAAGTTTTCCCTGTTTCGTTAAATCCGCTACAATAAAATCGTATTCTGCGTTGTCTATGATCAACCTCGAAGAGTATTTTGCATTGTCAAATCTTCCACCTTGAGTGAATTTACCAATTATTTTTCGTCCGAAATCTTTGGCTTCTTTGTTTTTAATTTCAAATAACTCCTTAGACCAATTCATGATTTGTTCTTCACTGAAATTAGGAAATTGTTTTCGCTGTTCGCTAATTATACGATCTAGATCAGGTTTTGGTAACCAAACATCCTTCTGAGCTCGATAGGATATAATCGCTTCACTGACAATTAACGATATTAGCATACCACAATCAATCATATACCGCAATAACACAATTGGCATCCACGCCTTTTCAGACATATGTCTACCAAGCCAAACATAACTACACGGATGTAACCCATCAGCGAGTTCAAATGATATCACACGAGCGAACCCGGTTAAATCAAAATCAGGCAAACGACCATTAATCGCAACACGAGTCATTTCATGTGTGGGATGTCCAAATCGTTTAAAATACTCAGAGCATTCTCCATACCCGAGAAAACTTCCAGGATAACACGCGGATATATCAATTGAAATCATACCATCACGTGAGTATTTCGTATTCCACAATCCTCCATGACCTAATTCGACGCAACTCAACTTCACGTCATTGAGAAAATCACTTCGTGTTGGACGCCATGAGTTTTTTTCTCTTGCGAAGTGAGCTACCACTGATGGAATTGTAAAGCTATCCGTAAGTAGTTTTTCATTAGAAAATTCTTTAGAATTTTCAGGTGAAAATTCATTGGCGATTTTTCTCATCCTGTTATCTAATTCTTCAATGCGATATAATTCTCCATTTGGTCTTACAAACTGATCAAATCCTGATTCGGAATCTTCAGCGCTGCGAAGTAACCACACTGACACAGGATCATCCTTACACAACGTAACAATATCATCAAATAATTTCTCTTCATAGAACACATCCTTGTAAAACTCCTTAGGGATATATTTCACGATTCGTTCTCGTGGAAATATATTTACTGCAGGTGTCCATGCGTGTTTGTTATGATCAATAATTTCAATTGGAGCTCCTCGCGATTGATATTTCGGTTCGTATAATACTTCTCCGGTTATCGTTGCTACCGATATTGGAAATTTTAATGATGCTTCTAATTTAGCTATATCGGAAATCATTGCCCCGCGCTGTTTCACTGTCAGTTCCCATTCGGTTATTTTTTTTCGTCGTTGTTCAGTTAATTTGTTTCCCCGGGATGCATTTGTGAAGTGTTCCATTAACCGTGTTGCTACACAATTTAACGATGACGACTCCGTCAAATCACCATGTGATTTTAACGCTGTTTTCATCGGAGCTAGTTTTGCAATACTTGGCTTATCATTTAGCTGATATATTCCGTAAACAACTGCTGTTACAGGGTAAGATCTCTCATAGTATGGTTTGTCAATTCCAGTTAGAATTCCTGGTTTGGAATCTCTACTCACAATAACAAATTTTTTATCCTTGAGGATTGGTTCAAATTTATCTCTGATAACCCATTCACCTTCGTCTTCGATAATGAATTTTATTCTAAAAAAATACCTCCGCTGGGATTTCCCGCCAAGGTGTGAAAGTATCTCAGCTGCTCTTGTATCGTTCATAGTAGCATCAATTACGGGTACATTGACACCAATAATTCGAAATGTCGACCACGCATGAGATGCTCCATCGCGCTTAAACTCATTAAAACAGTCGCTGATTTTACTCAGCAGGGTTTTGTCATCTATTAGACTTTTAGGTATATCAGAGATTCTATCGAGATTAAATCTAGCATTTTTCCAAGGCGTAATTTTCGATAATCTCTTGAACTCCTTCATATTATAATTAAAACAAGTATTTAAATAAAAAGTTTTTTATATAATGAATCATTGCAAATGGCTTATGATTGGATCAAAGACTCCGTGTAACAAATCATGCAGAAATGAATTCTGTGGGTATCATATGCAAAGTGTGAGAAACGGTTCGGAGGGGCCTCTTCCGTGCTTGTATTGTGGGGTAGGTGTAAGAGGTAAGTCGCAGTTATGCATTAGTTGCGGGGGTAAGCGTTATAGAGAGTTGAAGCATTATTATGACAAGCGAAGAATAAAAAATCCTGACAACGTATACGGCAAAATCATAAAAACTGCTCAAGACTACATAGGCAGATTTGCCAATGTTATATCTCAGCCAATTAACGAATTAGACAAATAGAAGTATTAGTATATAAATGAGCCAAGAATTTCAAAGACATCCTGTTATTGAAAATTACGAAGCGTCTCGTGATGGTATTGTTAGACACTGTAAAAATAAGAAATCTGTTGGTGTTGTGAATAATCAAGGGTATTTGATATTTATATTTGGAGGGAAAACTTATCTCAATCATCGTTTCGTCTATGTAGTGTTTAATGGATTGATCAAGGATGGTTTTGTTATTGATCATATTGATCGCATTAAGACTAATAATTTTTTATCGAATCTACAAGCTATTACACAAAGTGAAAACTCCAAACGAGGAGGAACTGGGAAATACTCGAAAATTGCTAGACCTGTAAGATCGTTTAATACTGAAAATAACACGGAGATAGTATTTCAATCAATAAACGCAGCTGGTAGGTATTTCGATATTCACCCCTCCTCAGTACAAAAAGTAGCAGAACGAGTACAAAAATCGGCGATTTCTAGAGAAAACAGACAAAAAATTCAGTTTTCTTATGTGGGGGAATAACTCCGTTAGGTAACGCGCGTGCGACAAATCACCAATGACAGAGTTACGGATCTTAAACACAGTCATTGATTTTGATTGGTTAGTTTCGCTATTATGAATCTGAACAACACACAATCAATTTCGTCTTTTTTTCAAACATTAACAGAACTGTTTTATAGACATGTCGTATTTAAACATTTTTTTTAGTGTCTGTTTCAAGTATTATGCGTGTTTTCAACGTTGTCAGTGATCGCTAATAAACAAAACAAACAATTACAAGCACTACACCTCTTTATGTCACTTCGTTGTAATGAGTGGTTATATACAAATCCGTCCTTGTTATAATTGGGCTTAGCCGAAATTCAAGTGTAAACCAAACCTGAAATCACACGTGGCGTGAACGTTATTATTGACATTCAAACCAAGTTTCGTGATTTCAGGTTTGGTTTTACACTTGGATGTAGAATTAGCCCGCGTCATCCATTGTCATTGTTCACCTATAATCTATTGTTGTACCGTCGTCATTGTCATTGAAATCAATTCATTCACCTATAATCTATTGTTGTACCGTCGTCATTGTCATTGAAATCAATTCATTGTATATACCATTGTCATTGTTCACCTATAATCTATTGTTATGTGTTTGTCGGTTGTAACCGTTGAGCGCGCTGCTTGATGTATAAAACACCAAGGGGGTTCAAAACGGTTATGTGTAATTGTGCCGTCGTCAATCATAATCACCTATAATCGCATTAAGCTTCTGGGCTGCTAAAGATGATCAACACCTTAGCGGTCCAGAATTCATTTTAGAAATCCTTTGGATTTCCAATTCAACAAATATATTTTTATATAATATGAATATTGAAAATCTCAAATTGATTATTATTGAAATCAACAAGCTTAAAGATCAAAATGTTAAACTATGTTCAGGGTTAGATTGTGATCAAATTACGACCGATTTCGAGGATATACAATTTGCAGAACAGACCGGAAAATACGTCCTCGCTAAGAAATATTTTTTAACTAAGCGGATACAGAAACTTATACGTGAGAGTTTAGTCAATACTGAAGACGTTAATATTTTTGTACCATTATGTAGCATCGTTGAACGTGTACGAAAGCAATTAGGCTTAGAATATGAACAAAAGAGGCTTATTAATTGTAAGGTGAGACAATTAAAAACGTTAATGGAGCAGGGTGATGAGCCCCACGCGTAGAGAGCCTCCTTTGTTAATCACTACCTGTGCAAACGAGGAAGTAAAATTGTGTGTGTGACAACAGGGAAGTATAATCTAGTGATTTTTTTTTACTTGCAATTTAACAATAGTGATACTCTTTCAATAATGGTAGGACAATCATTAACCACACGGACCGTAAAGGAGCGACTTAGCGCTCTTAATAAAATATTACCACTTCGTGATCGTATACGTGAAAAACTTCAACAGCGGCAATTACTTCAGACTGATTTTTCTGATGATACACAACAACTCTTCAAACCTATTGTTAGTGCAACTGAGGGTGTGAAAACAGCTACTGAACGAGCTATATACGGTGATATCCCTAAAGAGGGTACTAGAACAGAGAGACCTCTTCTTGGTGAACTTGAAAAAATAGCAATCGAAACTGAACAAACAAAACAGGCTGTACAAAAACTTTCAGGTGATATGGCAACTCAGATGGAAATACAACGACAAAGTGGTATTGATGTCCTTGAAGAATCCGCCGAAGACGAGGGCGCAGTTTCCACGAAGAGTGGTGTTTCCTTTATAGACAAATTCACTCCGGCGAGTATAGAACAAATAAAACGATTTCAATTAATAAAACCCAACGATTATACCGCCTTTGGTAATTTTGCTGTTCAAAGCTATTATTCAAGAGAAGATTTTTTGAAGGACGAGTATAAAGAGAGTAAAATATCACGAGATAACTGGGTTGATTGGTTGTTTAAAATGAATAAGGATATTAGTCGTTTAAAAAAAGGAAAAATGGAGTATAAAATGTTTATGAGAGGAATTGAAGATTATGATTTACAACAACAAGAAGAAAAACAACAAGAAGAAGAAGAAAAGCAACAAGAACAACAAAGAAAAAGAGAAGCAAAAACTAAGAAAAAAACCGGAAAGGGATATTCACCTATGGATTTTCACTCTAGTGTTGGAAATTCTAGTGTAACATGTCCCGGCAATATTCTCGGTGATATAGCACGATTAGAAGTACTCGTAGGAGGAAAACGAGCCGGGAATAACTCACCAGAAATAATTAATGAAGCTGCTGATATCTGTAGGAGGTTATTTCAAGGTGGTATCATGGATATTGCAACATATAGAGATTTCATTGAAGAGTTAGTGGATGGTTATCATAGTGACTAATGTCACCACGATTAGATAAATAGCAATTGAATAGAGAATGATCATACACTACAACCATGATAAACCAACTAACGTCTACGTGGTAAACTCACGATTGCCAAAATACCGAGCATACTATGGAGATGGTCTCGGTAATACTATAATGCGATTATTTTCAAGAATGGCTCCAAAAGTGGCTCCGCTAGTAAAACAATTATCGATGAAAGCAATTGATGTTATCCGAGATAAGGGTATTAGCGCTGTTGGTGATCTTGCCGGGAAGGCATTTTCAGCCGCTAAGGATAAACTAACAGCGCTAGTTCGACGTGGAAAATCTTCCAGATTTTCAAAACCAGGAATGACTTCACTGCCATCTACTGAGGTTATGCCTGCGCGGGTTAGTAAAATAATAAACAACGCAGTAGATGAAAAACTACAGTCGTTGATGACTAACGCCCAGGATAACATAACAGCAAATATGATAGCGGGAAGTGGCCTTGGAAATTCAAAGAATTTCTACAAACGTCAAAGACAACGACAAAGTCGTCATCGGTGAAAACTGCTTGCATTTATAAAAAAAATAATTATTATAATAAATTAAAAATCGAGGATTTTCCAAGCAATTTCAAAGAATTTCCACCTCCAATTTAGACCATCGGATATATAATAAAAAATGTTCAAACAGAACCCTGATAGTGCATTTGACATGGAAGCCCCAGTGCTCAAAGATACCTCTGTACGTGATTATCAATTTTTTGCTTATCATGCAGTACAACCTAATCTTCGCGGAAGAATTGAACTTCAAGTTCATGATACAAGTAAATACTTTTTACCCGCTGAAGCTTTTATTGAAGTCGAAGGTGAACTTATACACGCGGATGATACACCATATTTAAATGACCATGTTATTCGAGTTGGTTTTGTTAACAATGGCATCATGGCTTTATTTGAAAGTGCAAGATATCTCATTGATGGAAGAGAAATCGAACCTATTGAACGTGAGGTTGATATTGCTACCGGAATAATTGGACTAGCAAGATACTCTGATGATTATACTAGATCAGCGGGTCCGTCTATGATGTTTTCTAAGGATATTACTGATAACGCTGATCACATTCAGCATATTAAAATAGGTACTGCAAGAGCTACTGCAGCTGATCCACAACCTGATACCCCTGAACATAGAGATAGACCAGCTGCTGACTTTAATATTCTCGGAGGCGTTAATAATAATTTCAATTTAGGATTTGCAACACGAAAAGGAACATTGCAGGGACAACGTCGAAGTTTTTCATGTGCGATTCCACTCCATCACATATTTGGATTTTGTAGAAACGTCAGAAAAGTTATCTATGGAGTAAAACATACTGTAGCTCTAATGAGAAGGGGTACTGATGATGCTGCAATCTGGCGCGCTGATGGTGTTGACCCTGGTAAAGTCATTTTATCAAAACTAACACTGTGGATGCCAGTGTTGACTCCGTCGTTGTCAACAGAACCACGTTTATTATCATTTATGGATCAGGGAGGAAAGAGATTATTAAGTTGGTTGTCAACGTCCACAGATACCATGGATTCTAATATTGATGGTACACTTACATGGCACATGGCATCAAAACAGGGTATTTCAGCTCCACGTCACATATTTGTTGCGCTACAGAATACTGCGCGATTAAATAATCAAGAACGTTCCCACATGATATTTGATCAGATAGGTGTTAATGAAATTTCACTAAAAATAAACGGACAGCAAGAACCATCAGAGGATATACAACTTAACTATGATAACAATCACATTGCACGAGTTTATCATCGGTTGTTGTCATTTATGGGACGTGATCAAAATGTTGATACTGGTCTACAAATATCACAGTTGGATTTTAGAAGTCTGTATCCGATTTATTACTTTTCACTAGAACATCTTGACTTGGTAAGACAGTCTGTCGTTGATATACACTTCCGAGCTCGTGTAACACGTCCTGTTGGTATTGTTAATTATAGAGCAGTTGCTGTCATTCTCAGTGATAAATCAATGATACTCGAGGGTGTTGGTGGACGAATGAGACTGGTAGATGCACCAGTGGAAAATCTTTGATTGAATCGCTTGCGATTTAGAATCAATCTGTTTTGTATAATGTCGTATAGTAATATCAATGTTACGTTGACACCTGGTCAGCTAAAAAAATTACAATCCAAATCAGCTAAGCAATGCGGAACCACAATAACGCTGAAACCTAATCAAATGAATGGCGGGGGGAATAAACTATCGCTGACGAAGACTCAGATTAATCATTTTAATAAAGCGCTGAAAGAAAAAAAGGGAGTTCAGGTTACTCTTTCTGCGAGCGCGATTAAAAACATGGAAAAGACTGGTGGTATATTCCCGTTGTTAGGGTTGATTCCAGGGTTGATTGCCGCAGCGGCCCCAGCGGTGGCGAAGGCGGCAGCGTTAGGAGCCGTTGGTACCGCGGCAGGAATGGCACTAAAGAAAGCAACTGGTGGATCCGTCCGCGCTGGTAAATAAAAAGGAAAGGGTCTAAGACTACCAGGAACCCCGTATTCATGGTACAGCGGAAGCGGCCTGAGACTAGGACCGGTTTACTAACTCGGGAATCTTCGATTGGAAATCCTTTAGATTTCACACCTATGTCCAATTTTGATTTAATTGATGCCGCTAAAAAACTCGCGCATAAAAACTTCAGAGGTGTTTTTATGAAAGATCAGTTACCGGCACAACCAAATGATGTTGAAACCGGTATTATTAATCTAGATAACAGCTCCGGACCTGGAACTCACTGGGTTGCATACGCGATTGATCCACGTGGGATTATTTATTTTGACTCATATGGATTAGCGCCGCCGAAAGAATTTAACCGCTATGTAAGTAAATTAAAAATACCCCGTTGGTATTCCACGTTACCAACACAGACAATGCTTGACCCACCCATATGTGGCAATGAAGTATTAAACGTACTTGATGCTATTTCAAAGGAATCAAAGATTCCTCAATCAAAACTACCCCATGTAATAGTGAATGAGTATACTAGCGGTCGTTGGATTGAAAATCTTTGATTGAAAATCTTTTAGATTGAAAATCCGTTGGATTGAAAATCTTTTAGATTTTAAACAGAGAAAAGATTTTTATGATAATGATTGATATTTGGGGACGACCTTTATCAACGCTGAAGAAACCCGAACCTGGTGGAGTTGAAACCCTTGATAAAATCAAGGGTGTTAAAAAACTAATCGAAGATGAAATAGCCGAAACGTTAAACCTAGCAAGTGTTGATCCTGGTGAAATAGTTGTATTTCAAGATCGTCAGGGTAAATTGAAAACTAGTAATGTCTCTCTCGATGATATTTTGGTTAAACGACGAGATGCAGCAGAGGATACTATCGCGTTATTTTCCGATCAGGGTAAACTCAAACCAGGTGTACTTGTTTCAACGATCACAGATAAATTAGCAACATTCGATAACACGGCGAATTCATTGAAATCGCTCAATGATAAATATGACGATCATATAGTTGTATTTGATCAGTTTAGTGAAACACAAAGAAATACAATTGACCAAATTGACAAACCCCTGCTAGAATTTTTTGGAAATCCACCAGTGACCACACCAAAACTCACCTCGATTAAAGATTCTATGTTGGAACTAGCTTCTCTTCAATCCGAATATGAAAAACACGTGAAACAGTTTTCAACGCTTCGTAAAAACATCATTGACAAGTTTATTGGAACCCCATTTGATAAAATTGAAATAACCCTTCCTGATATTAAAAAATCCATCGATGAGCTTAAAACATTCAACAATGCAATGAGGGATGATGCAACGAGGATGATAAGCGTCATTGAAAAAATAAAAATTCCTCATGATAAATCTATCGTCAACAACGTAGTATACACGATTCAATACGGATCATTTGCGTGGACTCCCACAAACAACATTTTAAACATAACCGCAGCAGTCAAGGGTATTTATCGATTAACAATAGTATCACCGAATCAGTTTAATATATCATCGTCGAGTTCATCTGGAGTCAATAATACGATATCAACGATCATCGACAAGGATACAACTGAACAATTCACGATAACGACCACAGATAGAAATCTAGTCAGGGTTTCAGTAACGTGGTACGTAGAATTCGTAGTGGATTTAAGTAAACAATTAAACTGAAAGGGAAATCCTTCGGATTTCGCAATTGAAAATGCTAGCGCTTTTAAAATAAAATGACGATCCCTTCAGTGTATCAGTATCGCTATGATCAAGTCAGAGAATTTCAAACTAAACTCAGTTCTCTCTGTGAGGAGTATCAAATAAAAATAAAAAAATACCAACGAAGAATAACCGCAGTTGATATCACCGTGTACTCGGTGTCGGGAGTAATCACTGCTGCTGGGATAATACTGTCTTCGGTTACAATGATTGCTCCGGTCGTAGTTCCAATCGCTATTTCCGCGGTGGCTACAATTGCGGGTATATTAACCGAGATCACAAAAAAACTATCATCGTGTAGCCAGAGTAAACTACACAATTATGTAATTAAATTTCACATTGCATCTGCCGGTTACTCGCAATTGTCCTCGTTGATATCATCGTCACTCGACGACACAACAATATCAGATAGCGAATTCTCAACGATGGCTCAATTGTATAAAACAACAATGCTGAAATTAGAGCAGTATAATAATAATAACAATGTCGTCGCAAGAACTACTTCAACAAATAGTAGCAAATACAACACCGGTGAAAACAAGCATGATATCAGTAACCTCAACACGTCCTGAATTCAGTGTGAATTTCCCGATTCCCGTTCCGGTGAGCGAGATCGCGCTAGCAAAACTACGAGTGTATCATAGCTGGCCCAATATCAGATCCGTAGCATTTGGTGGTCAACAACCAAATAATTCCTTGGTGTTCGCGTGGAAAAATCGTGAAGACGGAACTCCAGACTGGAACGTTGTCTCGTTACCAACAGGGTCATATCAAATCGAACAAATCAATAATGAATTACAACGAAGAATAAAATCTATCACTGGAAAAGAATCAAAAATCGCTATAACGGTTCACGAGCCGACGTTATCATCTGCGATCGAGATTAATTCCCTTGGGTATGTTGTAGATATTTATCAGAGTTCTATAAGATCAGTATTAGGATGGCCTGAACTACCACCTCGACGAGAAACCGTTGATATACCAGAACCTGTAAAATCTGATTATGTCACAGACAAGATGAAACCTTATAATCCAATAAAAAGTTATCAAGATTATTCTCCCAACAAGTTTATAGGATATGACAACCAGAGTAATATGATATTTTACACTAATTTAATCAAAGAAAATTTAACAGCGATGAATAATGATTTTTCATTATTGTTAATATCCTTAAAATCCGGCTCTCTCACCCAAGATGAATTTATCAACGTTGTAGAAGCATGTAACAAAATCATCAACGATATGGAAACATTTCATGCGCAAATTATTCAACAAGTATTAATGAATGAAATTTATAAAGAAGTGTTTGCGGTAGAATACAATATCCCCAAAGAGGATATTCAAACATCTAAAATCCCTGGGTATAACCCCGACGAATTAAAAAAATATCTCAGTTATGCCATCGATATTGGGTTTAAGAAAATCCATGACGATTGGAAGAAATTATCACGACAACAAACAAATATTCTGACATTTAATAACGACCCAGATGGCGGTGGGAGACATATCGCTCCATTCAATGTGAATATATCCTCGGTGATATCATTGAATTTAGTATGTGACGTTATCGAAGGAAGCTATCAAATAAATCTCGAGCAATCAAATCAAGCTCAGCAAGGTTATATTCTATATTCATTTGCACCAACGGCTCCTCCAGGATTTCTAATTATTGAAGACCCAACTAATCCAGTCTATATGCGATGTCATAATAATTCTTTAACGAGAATTAATTTCAAACTCACTGACCAATCTAATAATTTGATTGATCTGCGAGGTGAGGTTTTGCAAATTAGTTTGTTTGTAAAGTCTTAAAGACTTTCATCGTGAAAGGATTTTCGTCCTAGGACTTTCATCGTAAAAAAAATTGTTAGTAAAAATCGAAGATTTTCATAGCAGCAGAGAATGTGAACGCCAATGACAATGGCGTCTTTTTTTTAAATTTTTTTTTTATTCTTTGCTCAAATTATTAAAACAATTAATTAAGTATTTTCAAGGAAACCTCAGTTTACTAAATTGAGGCCTATATAGGCAATTTTGGGAAGCCTCAGTTTAGTAAATTGACGCCTAAAAGAGTTGGTCTGTTCACACTCTCTGCATTTTGTTAAATAATTTCGGTTTCCGTAGAAGCCTTATTTTTGCTTAAAAACTTGGTCTGTTCACACTCTCTGCTGCTTATAGTAATACTTAAATGACTACAAAGGATTTAGAAGTGAGTAGTTGTTTAGATGTACGATTATACAGTAAGTCACTTTCACGAATCAGCCACCAAATTCCAGTATATCCTGGTGGAAGCGATCGCCTTGCTCATCCGAGTTGTAATCCTGTTTGGGGTCCATCTAGTGAGCCAGTGGAAGAGACGGGTACCTGTTCCCATTATGGAAGCAGAGGCTCATAGATGAGCTGTCAGTGAAAAGGCGCCACTCATTCTGGTTGCAGGCATTTCCGATTGCATCGAACAGACGGGTCACATTGTGACTGTGAAGTGTCGTTTAGTAGGGGTGGGGTTCTTCCCATAGACGTTAAAGAATTATGAGGAAGTTCCCCTGGTCCGCATTCAGAATGTTTACTTCTGGACAATATATTATATAAGGCTACGAGCCCCCAGTAAGCAATGCCGACAGTTAAATTAAAAGAAATACAAAGATGAAATTTAAACAATTTAATAAATGAAAATTTTAAAGATATTAATCAGTCAATGTCACTCTTGACCCAATGGTCCCTAGATCATCATTTGATTTCAGTGTGAGGACTATTTTCCCTTCCTGAGTGTTACTCATCTAAATAAGTCTCCTTTCGTCTTTCTCTCCTTCCGATTCCTCTACTTCCGTTTCCTCTCCTATCTCTACTTCCGTTTCCTCTTCTATCTCTCCTTCCCTTTCCTCTTCTACGGTATCTCTTGAGGTCACCCGAAATTCACTCGGTATCTCTCAAATTCACTCGGAATTCTTTCCACGTCATCCGAAATTCCCCCGGAATTCTCTCAACGTCACCCGAAATTTCCCCGGAATTCTCTTCAACGTCACCCGAAAGCTTCCTTTGAAGCTATCTTAAGATTCCCTTGATTTCTAAAATCTGAGTCTGCCACCAATTTTCGTCTGGCCGTACGGAGTTCTACTCTCTTCTCAATTCTTGTAGCAACTGACGAATTCTTACTAAACATGAATTATTATCGCAGATTCCAATCAAGTGCCCACCCTCAGCGCATTTCGATTGGAGGGCGATCGACTCTGGTCAGTCGTTCGACTGTCAATCATCCGAATGTCTGTCTGTGTGTCTATCAATTGTTACAGTCTTCTTATTTGACGCTGTCCTGTCCTTTGATGTGGTTACGTCACCCGTCCGCGATGGACACAGTCTCCTCTCCCCTCGAGAGCTAACAAAGACCATCTTACGTAAGGGGATTAGCTAACTTTTAGAACAATTTGAACATCACAGCTGGGTCAGGCAGACATACAATTTATACATGTACAAGGCCAGTCAGAATCACAAGTTATAGTTACTTATACCTACATACAAGGGGTTGGGGTATGGTATGGGGTATGGGTCACATCCCCCCACGCTTGAGAATAAAATCAGGATTTTATTCCCTCAAAATACTACAAATGCAAAAGTGTTACAACAATATAAAGAACAACATCAGCAAAATCAACTAGATGCTAAACTGAGTATGAACATGAAAATTTAACCAGAATGATCTATCTCATTCCAGCGCTTCTACTCATGAAATCTGCGCCTACGTTTTCAGATCCTTTCACGTATCTGATCTGCATTTGGTACTGCTGTAAGAACAGCGACCATCGCATCAATCGACCATTGGACAACTTTGCCTGCGCCAAATAGGCAAGTGGTTGGTGGTCGGTCTCCAATATGAACTTGCGTCCATATAGGTATCGCTCGAACCGTGATATGCCGAACACGATTCCGAGACATTCCCTCTCCGATACGGAGTAGTTCTGCCGTATGCGACAGGGAAAAGAGTTTTGTCATGCTCCTGTAGCAGTACTGCTCCCAGTCCTGTGTCGCATGCATCGGTGCGAAGAACGAATTCCAAATCCAAATCCGGTAGACGAACAACGGCGTCGGATGTAAGTCTAGCCTTCAGGGTTTGGAAAGCGTGCTCACACGCATCTGTCCAAATAATCTTACTCGGGGTCCGTTTCTTGGTTAGGTCGGACAACGGCCCCGCAATCGCGCTGAAATTAGCGACATACCTCCGATAGTATCCCGCCAATCCCAGAAATGACCTCACCTCCGTTTTCGTGGTGGGGCGTGCGGCGTTTCGCAGTTGCTCCACCTTCGAATTCTCTGGAGACAGCGTGCCTTGGCTCAGGGTATGTCCTAAATAGTCCAATGTCCTGAAACCAAGGTGACATTTGGAATGGCGGGCTGTCAAGCCCTCCTGACGTAGCCGCTCCAGAACGTCAGCTAACAGAGTGAGGTGTTCACCCCATGTCTCTGTAGCTAACAAGAGGTCATCCATGACGTTGTGGACACCCCTATCGCGCAAGGGCTCCAACAACTTCCGCATCATCCTGGTAAAGATGCTGGGCGCGTTTTGTACCCCGAACGGCATAACCAGCCATTGGTATGTCCCGTCGGGAGTAGCAAAAGCAAGCTTCGGTCTGTCTTCTTTCCTTACCGGAATTTGCCAATACCCCTTGGACAAATCGAGTTTGGAAAAATATTTCGCTTTTGAGACCGAAGCGAAGATATGTTCCGGGTCAGGTAACATTTCGACTTGAAATTCTGTCACCTGATTCAGCTTCCGGTAGTCGACGCAGAACCGATGGGTGCCGTCCTTCTTCTGCACTAGGACTACTGGTGAGCTGTACGGAGAGTCGGCAGGTTCGATTACTCCCAGAGCAATCATTTGCTCAATTTCCTCCCTTACAACTTGTCGTTTCGCGTGGGGCAAGGGGTAGGGTTTCCGCTGCACTGGTCGGTCGTCCACCATCTTTAACCCGAACTCGACAAGCGCCGTCCTCCCGGGTTTTTCTGTTAACACGTCGGAATACCCGGCCAGCAAGGTCTCTATCTCGTCCCGCTGGCCTTCAGTTAACATGGGGTCACACTCCACGTCCGACGGAGTCTCGACCCTCGTTAATGGACAGCTCGGGACAGTGTTGGCACCTTCCGTATCGCCTTCGGCATCCTCGGTGACTATCGTGGCGACAACAAAATCGCTTACGGTCTCCCTTTCCCGGTACCTCTTGAGCAAATTGGCATGGTACAATTTCTCTTTCGTCGGTAGCCGTATCAGGTAGTTTTGACCTCCGACCTTCTCGGTGACGACGTAAGGACCCCTCCAGGAAACTTGCAACTTGTTGTGTTCCTGGGGCAACAACAACAACACCTTATCCCCTACCTCAAACTGACGTGGTTTTGCGCGCTTATTGTAATTTTTCGCCTGCTGCGCCTTAGCTCGTTTGAGATTATCTTGCGCGAGAGAACAAACCTCTTCCAGTTTGTTGCGCAAGTCCGCGACGTACTGGTAGGTAGTGCGTACTTCCTCTACAGCGTGGTCGTCAGTCCACAGCTGTCTCAGTACGGCGATTGGGCCGCGTACAGGAGTTCAAAGGGAGAGAACCCCAAACTCGCTTGTGATACTTCCCGGTATGCGAAAAGCATGGCTGGAATATACCGGTCCCAATCCTTGGGGCGGCCTTCGCACAATTTCTTGAGCGTGTGCTTTAGAGTCCCGTTAAACCGTTCGACCAATCCGTTACATTGGGGGTGATACGGTGTGGTCGTGAGGTGCTTAATTGACATGAGACGATTCACCTCCGCCATCACACGACTCATGAATTGTGTCCCT
Organism: Unio pictorum; assembly: GCA_030141615.1. Classification (NCBI taxonomy): domain Eukaryota; kingdom Metazoa; phylum Mollusca; class Bivalvia; order Unionida; family Unionidae; genus Unio; species Unio pictorum. The sequence goes on from JARLTB010000113.1 coordinate 3,357,210, forward strand.
TGATCGGTCAAGATCTCGTCGGGCACTCCGACTCTTGACCAGATCACAAACAGAGCTTCCGCGACAGATTCCGTGTCAATGTTACGCAATGCTACGGCCTCCGGATAGCGTGTAGCATAATCGACGACCGTTAAAATATCCCGATTTCCGTGCGCAGACGCGGGTTTTATCGGTCCGATTAAATCCATGGCGACACGTCTAAATGGTTCATCGATAAGGGGCGTACTCCCCAAGGGAATGGGTCGATGATCCGTTTTCGGTGCCATTCTCTGGCATTTGTCACAGGAGAGACAGAACCGTTTTACGTCTCCCTGGACCCCTGGCCAGTAAAACTCTTTTACAAGACGGTCACGTGTCTTAGCAATTCCCATATGTCCACCCATGAGACTTTCGTGTGCAAGCTTCAGCACTTCACAACGCTTTTCCTTTGGCACAACGACTTGCTTAAAGTTCTCGTTGTGTTTCCTGGCGTGGCGATACAAGATTCCCTTCTTGTAGACGAACTTCACCGCGCCGTTCGGAGTTTCCCTTTCCGTTCCTGCTTCTGCGTGTTTATGCAACTGCGCCAGAGTTGCGTCTTCCTGTTGCAGCTTCCTCAACTCCGCTGGAAGAACATTACTAACCGGTGTCGATGTAACTTGGATCGGCTTCGGTTTCGGCTGTCGACTCATGGCCCTGGTCTCAACAGCACTCACTGGCATAGGTGTACAGGTTTCGGGGTTCGGCTGGGGTAACACATAAAGGCATCCCAATATGACGTCATGTGATAAACCCTCCAAGCAAGCAGCTGCAATTTTCCCCTTCACGTATGGTGAATCGAGGTCAATGACAGCTACTGGTAATGAGTCACGCGCGCAGTTCGCGTACTGAACTTCTATTACCTCCCCTGTATAGTCCTCCGGCTTGACATACTTCTTGTCGACAAGCGCGGGGACGCTGCACCCAGTGTCATACAAGATGGTGGCACCTTCACCATTGACAGTTGCGGCCGCAAGGTTGGCTGGGTTGCGACTCGCTTCCGGCACGCACTCTTTCCTAGCAACGACATTCACCTGGGTCTGCCTGCCCTTCGGACAGTCCCTGGCAAAATGCCCCAGGCGCTTGCAGTTAAAACACGTCGGCGGCCCTCGCCGACTTGCAAGTCCTGGTTTCGTGTGTGAGGCCTGTCCAGGTCGATAGGTGGCATCCCTACCTGTAGGTGCCCCTCCGACCTTCCCGTCGCCCTGACGGTTGCGGACAGCCGGCTCAACCTCCCCCATACGACGCGACTCAGAGGGTCGGGGTCGATCCGCGCCCCCGGAACCTCCACTCTTCGAGTGCGCCTGCTCGTATCGCTCCGCCATGTTAGCGATCTCTTCGAGCGTCCGGTGTTCTCTTTCGGCTAAGAAGACTGTCAATTCGCGACGGTAAGTACCCAGGACATGCTCCTTTAGTATTACCTCGCGTAGCCCGTCGTACGTGCGTTCGACTTCAGCCATTTTCATCCACTTCTCAAATAAACCTCGAACACGTTTGTGTAATTGAGAGTGGGTCTCGGTTACCTTTTTCGCCGAGTCCCGAAAATGTTTCCGGTAAGTCTCGGCGGTCAGCCGATAATGGCAGAGAAGGGCCTTCTTGAGGGCATTGTAGTCATCAGCCTCTTCTGCAGCTAAGCCGTGGTAGACTTCCCGAGCTGCACCTTGCAAAAAGGCTGAGACATTAATGGCCCAGTGCTGTTCAGGGACCTGATGAGCGTGTGCGAGTTTCTCGAACTGCACGAGAAAATCGTCAATAGCCTCCTCCCTGTCATTGAAGCGTGGCATGTTGATCTGGACCATCCGGTGGTCGATGAATGGTCGGCCGGTCGTTCCAGAGCTTGTACTGGCGTCGTCCCGTCCGTTGGTCCTAGCTTCAACTCTCACCTTTTCCATCTCCAGAGTGTGGGCGAGTCTGGCTAGCTCCAGCTCTCTTTGGGTTTCTCTGTCTGCTGCTATCTTGGCTAGCTCCAGCTCTCTTTGGGTTTCTCTGTCTGCTGCTATCTTGGCTAGCTCTTTGTCCGCTGCTATCTTGGCTAGCTCTTTGTCCGCTGCTATCTTGGCTAGCTCTTTGTCCGCTGCTATCTTGGCTAGCTCCAGCTCTCTGTCCGCTGCTTTTTCGGCCTTCCATTCCTTGATCCTTTCTTCTATAAAGGCCGCCAGGCGATCTCCCTCATATCCGAGCTCTTCAGACCCCATAGCTCGATATTCCTTTATCATTTGCCTTTCGGTGGCCATTATAACTAATGTAAAGTGATACCTTGTCTCAATATTCTAACAAGACACAGCTACTTGTAATACAAGTTTAAATACTTACCTGTCGATAGCAACTAATTTCGTTCAGGTAAGATATTTGTTCGATGTCTGCTTCACAAGTACTGCTAGTAATGGAAGGTCCACAAATCATGCACATATGACAATAAAATGCAAGATGAGAAAATTGTAAAACAAATACAAAGAATGGAAAATATCTCACACTGTTCCCTAATACTCCTACAAATAATTTTAGGTCCTAAAATAATATATGTCTAATACATATCCCGGACGAAGCGCCCACTGTGAAGTGTCGTTTAGTAGGGGTGGGGTTCTTCCCATAGACGTTAAAGAATTATGAGGAAGTTCCCCTGGTCCGCATTCAGAATGTTTACTTCTGGACAATATATTATATAAGGCTACGAGCCCCCAGTCAGCAATGCCGACAGTTAAATTAAAAGAAATACAAAGATGAAATTTAAACAACAATTTAATAAATGAAAATTTTAAAGATATTAATCAGTCAATGTCACTCTTGACCCAATGGTCCCTAGATCATCATTTGATTTCAGTGTGAGGACTATTTTCCCTTCCTGAGTGTTACTCATCTAAATAAGTCTCCTTTCGTCTTTCTCTCCTTCCGATTCCTCTACTTCCGTTTCCTCTCCTATCTCTACTTCCGTTTCCTCTTCTATCTCTACTTCCGTTTCCTCTTCTACGGTATCTCTTGAGGTCACCCGAAATTCACTCGGTATCTCTCAAATTCACTCGGAATTCTTTCCACGTCATCCGAAATTCCCCCGGAATTCTCTCAACGTCACCCGAAATTTCCCCGGAATTCTCTTCAAAGTCACCCGAAAGCTTCCTATGAAGCTATCTTAAGATTCCTTTGATTTCTAAAATCTGAGTCTGCCACCAATTTTCGTCTGGCCGTACGGAGTTCTACTCTCTTCTCAATTCTTGTAGCAACTGACGAATTCTTACTAAACATGAATTATTATCGCAGATTCCAATCAAGTGCCCACCCTCAGCGCATTTCGATTGGAGGGCGATCGACTCTGGTCAGTCGTTCGACTGTCAATCATCCGAATGTCTGTCTGTGTGTCTATCAATTGTTACAGTCTTCTTATTTGACGCTGTCCTGTCCTTTGATGTGGTTACGTCACCCGTCCGCGATGGACACAGTCTCCTCTCCCCTCGAGAGCTAACAAAGACCATCTTACGTAAGGGGATTAGCTAACTTTTAGAACAATTTGAACATCACAGCTGGGTCAGGCAGACATACAATTTATACATGTACAAGGCCAGTCAGAATCACAAGTTATAGTTACTTATACCTACATACAAGGGGTTGGGGTAAAATCGTCACAGTGACAGAAACAGATACCATCTTGACTGGTGATAGAAAAGCTGGTGAAAGCTTGGTGGCACATCCTCTGATTTGCGACTTGCATCAAACAAGTTCCATTGCTTGAGAATAGACGTCAAAATCTCGGCATTAGACTTAGTAAGACCAATATCTCTGATAATGACGTCGATATCTCTTTGTTTTGGTAGTATGGGGTTCTCTCTTCATCTCCACCTCCGAAATTGTCATCTTAATCTACGTCGTCTACCACGCTCTCTGATTTGCTGTTCTCTTCTAAAGACTGATGCTCTCTCCCGCGAGGAATGGTACGGTGAGCTCAGGATAGTGTGGCACCGGGACGATGGATGAAAGAAGGTCAGGATACAGGATATCAGGTGCATTCTTACTATTCCGATGTTTCTAATGGTCCACCATGCTGAAGTATTTTACCTTCCATAACTTTATTTTGCAGTGCTCGCAGATCAATTGCAAAGGGTTGGTATTGATCCCCGACTGGAATGCCAAGATATGCATTGTAGGTCCTACACATCTTAGCAGATACTTCCACTGAGTACGTTTTTGCTCTTGTCTTGAAAAATTGGCCGCTGACCAAACAAAATGCGTCTGCCGGATGCTTGCAGCCTCTTGATGCCTTCTCAGAAAAATACAGATATGTATCCACTGAGACAGATGTAAATAAACTAAAATGAAGGGGTTAACACCCTTTATTCATATTACTATTTATATTAGTGGAAAGTTCTAGAAAGACCCAAAAGTTACTCCAAAATTATGCAGCACTGACTATATCTGGAATATTCTGGAAGATAGGAAAATTTTAAAATATCTGTGTCTTTATCACAAAATTAACGCTTATGGGGAATAATGGCCATTTTCTATACTTTTGAGGCATAAGAAATTAAGAAATAACATTTAGTACCCATTCAAACAACCGTTAGGCTATACGAAGCTTTATGTGGAGTACCTAAGACGTTTTTCTGGCCTTATTTTTTTATATAGAGAATGCTTTAATTGCTTTTAATTTCGTGTGCCATATTTGACAAATCCTTATTACGAGATGATATGCAAATGGAACCCCACCCCTACACACAAAATAAATGTTATTCATCAACACATCTTGACCGGGGGTCATTCTTGATCACACATATAAATCCAAAAGGTATAATACACACACACCCTCGGAGAATAAAGTTTATATGGATGAGGTCAGTATTTTCTACCTTGGAGGTTGTTATTCTATTTAGATTAATTACCAGGGGACATTTTCTATACGTAATTTTGGCCTGGGAACTGGTTTCACAGTTCTGTTGGGTCTGCTTTACTTCGTGATGCATCTCTTATTTATATAGGTCCTTATTTGGTGAATTGGGTGGTTAAGTTTGTGTGAATATGTATGTATGTATGTATGTATGTATGTATGTATGTATGTATGTATGTATGTATGTATGTATGTATGTATGTATGTATGTGTATGTGTGTGTGTGTGTGTGTGTGTGTGTGTGTGTGTGCACTCATGCACGTACTTAATTACTTATGTATGTGTATATGATATTGTATAGTATGCACGTATGTTGTAAGGACTGCCTAATTAAGTAATGCTCTCTGCCCATACATTTAATTTTTGTTGTCTTTATTTTCTTCTTTTTTCTTCATGTTTGTTGCTGCTATAAACAAACATTTTTTGATACTAGTAGTTGCAAATGTACAGACATACAATTCAACTAGTGTTTTTTAATGCTCGAGATTGCATAGTTCAACTAGTGCTTTTTAATGCTCGAGATTGCATAGTTCAACTAGTGCTTTTTAATGCTCGAGATTGCATAGTTCAACTAGTGCTTTTTAATGCTCGAGATTGCATAGTTCAACTAATGCTTTTTAATGCTCGAGATTGCATAGTTCAACTAGTGCTTTTTGATGCTCGAGATTGCATAGTTCAACTAGTGCTTTTTAATGCTCAAGATTGCATAGTTCAACTAGTGCTTTTTAATGCTCGATATTGCATAGTTCAACTAGTGCTTTTTAATGCTCGAGATTGCATAGTTCAACTAGTGCTTTTTAATGCTCGAGATTGCATAGTTGAACTAGAGCTTTTTAATGCTCTATATTGCATAGTTGAACTAGTGCTTTTTAATGATCAAAATTGCAGTTAAACTAGATATGTGCCTTGCATGTATCTTGGTAAGCTGATTATTTCTATAGAATTCTTACAGCTGATCATTTCTATAGAATTCTTACAGCTGATCATTTCTATAGAATTCTTACAGCTCATCATTTCTATAGAATTCTTACAGCTCATCATTTCTATAGAATTCTTACAGCTCATCATTTCTATAGAATTCTTACAGCTCATCATTTCTATAGAATTCTTACAGCTGATCATAACTATAGAATTCTTACAGCTGATCATAACTATAGAATTCTTACAGCTCATCATTTCTATAGAATTCTTACATCTCATCATTTCTATAGAATTCTTACAGCTCATCATTTCTATAGAATTCTTACAGCTCATCATTTCTATAGAATTCTTACAGCTCATCATTTCTATAGAATTCTTACAGCTCATCATTTGTATAGAATTCGTGCAGCTCATCATTTGTATAGAATTCTTACAGCTCATCATTTGTATAGAATTCTTGCAGATCATCATTTGTATAGAATTCTTACAGCTCATCATTTGTATAGAATTCTTACAGCTCATCACTTGTATAGAATTCTTGTATCCGTTGCTTATTTTATTTCAAAACAGATCTGGAAGCGGGAACTAAAAATGCATATGTATGATAAACAATATGAACCGTGTATTTTGTAATATCTAATGAATACGTATAATGCCGTATATATTTGCGTATAACTCGTATCAAATTGCATATTGCACACACCCAAATTTGTTAGATATGGCTTTTTACAGTAAGGAAAAGAGTAATTAGTAGACAAACAACATGGACCCTGATATGTTGCTGTGTCATGTGACGGCAGATCAAGGAGCACATTCGTTGCAGTTGAACACAATTTATAGGTGAGTACATATAAGTTTAGTAATATCAGTTTACTCATTCTGATAATACCAATTAACATCAAAAGAAAACTCGTGTGGTGTTTTCGGTTAGTTTATTTCAAATCAAACAAATGCAGTTAAATATGACAAAAGTAGCAATACAAAATACATGCGTAACACGATTAATATACACATTTTACTGAATGTATAGCTGTAACAAAAGAATGGTTACAACACCTTCATTATGAAATCTGAACAGGTGCTTGTAAATAAAAATCAACACAGACTAAAAGTGATAAAACGTTCTGAATACTTTAGCATTATACTGATATGTAGCAGGTGACTTTCATATAAATGGTAAAATCAATATTTCATATGAAATGAAAATGTATGTCTGGTAGGCGAGTAACTCGGACAAAAATAAAGAAAAAGAAGTTATTTTATAACATACAATGTAATTTTTAGTCTTGATATAATATCTTTTTCTATTTATGGAATAAAACATCAAACCATTATATCTCAGTGAAGCAATGAAACTGTCATGGGCTTGCAGGATATGGCATTCCAATACGTGGAATACCTATCTCAATTTCGAAGTTTTGTTTCCAATTAAAATGTATTTTTAAGAAGAAAAATTCTTAAGTCATTTTAGGAAAGTGTTTTTCTCTGGCTGTTCCACATCACAAAATCAACTGTGTGTCTTATTATGTTATTACTCATAATCAGATATAAAACAAAATACAAATAAAAAATTACGACGTATAGTTTTTTTTTTATATCTCCTTACCGTCATTAATACATTTGATATGAGATGTTATTATTGTTGTTGTTGTTGTTAACGCCATTTTTCAGCACACGATAGGCTATGCATGGCGGCCAGTACTAATGGTGGAGGAAAACCCCGGGAAGAACCACCGACCCACGAAAAACTACTGGCAAGCTTTGTCACATACCCACATTGGTCGAATCCTAGACTCGAACCTACGCAGACAGAGGTGAGATGGCAGTGATCTGTAATGGAGAGCGCCTTTGACCACTCGGTCACTCTGGGCCCGAAGTGAGATGTAACAAAATGATGCATATAAAATACAAAATGTTATTCATAAACCCTAATACCCAAATAACTATTAAATATTCACAGTGCAGAAATAACGATAATTGCAACAAAATAACTTGAATACAAATCACAGAAGGTAAATTCTCTAACATTCAAGAGGAAAATGCATATACAAGTCTTTTTATCACAGTCAAAATTAATGCCAGAAAAAATAAATAATGTATTCATACTGTATGCAATTATTATAGGTCTTTATTTATTTTAAGCAAAATAAATTATATAATTTAGCTGTATAACTTTACACTTTCATTATTTTAATTTGACAGTTCTCTGAAAATAAAATACCCCAATTATTAAAATAAGTGCCTGGAAATTGTTTTAATGATATCATATGTGAAACTAGACGTATTGATGTATACTTGAATGAGCATAGACTGTTTAATTATTTCAAGTTTCACAGGAAAATAAAAACAAAATTTCACAGAAACTACTAAACTTATGTCTTGAGCTGACCGAACTTGTGATGATAATCTTTGTTCAAATGGCTACCACAAACATTAGTCTTGACAATATTTTGAACCTGTTGCAATTAGCCCAGTTGCTACCAAACATCTTTATCTAAGAAATGTCCCATAATAAGTTCATTAAAATACTATGCTATATCATTATCTGCTATATCATTTCTTCAACACTATCAAACAATTTTCCAAGAGACTGAATGATTTATTTATGAAACATAAAGATGAAGAGGGGAAGTACTAAGCCTCATAGTTTTGCATTAAAGAGCTTTCTCTGGGCTACTGAATTAAAAAAAAGATGTTTTTGCTGCGTCTGGGCAACTGAATTAAATGAAAGGTCTTTGCTGTCTCTGGGCTACTGAATTAAATGAAAGGTCTTTTCTGTGTCTGGGCTACTGAATTAAAAGAAAGGTCTTTGCTGTGTCTGGGCTACTGAATTAAATGAGAGGTTTTTGCTGTGTCTGGGTTACTGAATTAAATGATAGGTCTTTACTGTGTCTGGGTTACTGAATTAAATGAAAGGTCTTTGCTGTGTATGGGCTACTGGATTAAAAGAAAGGTCTTTGCTGTGTCTGGGCTACTGAATTAAATGAGAGGTTTTTGCTGTGTCTGGGCTACTGAATTAAACAGGTCTTTACTGTGTCTGGGCTACTGAATTAAACATGAACTCTTTGCTGGACCATGAAACAATTATCATATGATGATATAATACTAACACTCTACACCTGTACAAGTTTAAGTTTTTGCAAACACAATAAAATGAATTTTGTGCTATACTCAATTCAATGGACCACTTTAAGATATTTAAAATAAATTTTCATGCACATATATTTAGTTTTTTTCAGATACCTGAATGTGCATAGAATTAAATCCATATTACATTATCCATTATCAAGTGCATTTACTCTTTTATTCTCATGTTAAAATAATTGCTGAAGTATCAAATTAAAACATTTGGCTGTTGAAAAATATGTTTATCTTTGTGCTTCAAGGCATTCAAACTTTTAGAGATGATTGAATGTTTTATATGTACGTTTTAAACAATCTGTTTTAACTAATGTGAAATACATGTCAAAATAATAATTTCTGTTAGACAAGATGAATTGTTGGAAATACTTTTATGTATATTTATAATTAAAATATATGGGTTAAGACAATATTATGTTGGTATAATTTACAATTTTATATTATACAAGTATACAAGTGGCCTATTTTGTGAATTATTTGTTGTAAATTACACCCTGTGAAATGGACATGTACCCTCTGTAGTACAGCACAGCTTCAAGCTTTGAAAAACCAATGTTTCAATTAGTTTGACCAAAACACCAATGTCCCAATCAGTCTGTCCAAATGCCAATGTCTCAATCAGTCTATCCTAACACCAATGTCTCAATTAGTCTAACCAAAACACCAATGTCTCAATCAGTCTGTCGAAACACCAATGTATCAGTCAGTCTGTACAAATACTAACCTATTAATCAGTCCATCAAAAGCATCATACCAAGTAGACTGTGTTTGATCTGAAAACACATTAAACTGAGACAAGCTGTGTTTGTGCATGAGCAATCAATGAAAATGCGCATTCTAATTTTAATGCTGAGAAAGTTTAATGTTTCAAAAAGAACTTGGGTGAATATTAACAATTTCTTGCTGGGTGATATGTTTAAGTCTAAACAAAAATAACAACAAACATTTTATTGTCTGTCAAGCTTCTTTTGTTTCATAAATTTTATAGTTAGGTTCTTTTTTCAGATCCTTGACCTTTTAGCACCCACTTCTAACCCATACTGTTACATTCTACACAGGCATTTGATAATAAAGGTGACACTAACACAAAGCCCAGTCACATGTAATCTAGATGGAGTTCTCTTAGCAGCTATGACCCATCATTTGGACTCCTAAGTACTCAACTGCCCATGATTCAGATTTGAATTATGTCCCCATGTAAGTTTAGAATTATGAAGCTGTGCTGTGCATCAATATGTCAGGAATATTTTCTCTAATTACTTAGCACTAATTTCTAGGCTCATTGGAGGTGGCACACTGCTCTGTTCTCCTTGACGTTTCTTTAACTCTTTCTGTAGCAAATATACTGCTGCCCTGCATGGTTTAATCTCTGGTTTTTGGTATGTAAGGTTATTGACTGTATTGAAGTCAAAGTTTCCTTCTTTATCAAATGATCTTGGTTCTGGCTTAAAGTCTTTGACTTTTTCAGCTTTCTTGGGAATAAACGTTGATTGTGTTACACTTTCTCCGTTAAACTTTGTCTGTGGAGGTATGTATGGTCGGTTCTCATGGAAGTCACCATGTCTCACTCTCTTGGATACACCCCAATCTTTGAAGAATTCCTGGAAACTTGTTTGATCTTCAAACTTGACATCAGGTGCTGTACGCAATTTAGCAGAAGGTGGTACAGCTGTAGCCCTACTGTGCAGTGCCTGGACTTTATCAATTGGTTTGTAGTCTCTCTGTACATATAAATAAAAACCATATATCCAATCTGGATATATATATATATATATATATATATATATATATATATATATATATATATATATATATATATATATCTGTGACAGCTATGTTCCAGCAAGTTCAGACTAATCTATGATGAAGAAGCAGGTTGCAATGTTGCTTGCCAATCAAATAAACGAGTAAAACCTGCCAAAACATATACATTCAAGTAACAAAAACCTATTCAAATAAAGGTACTTCATATATCAATTCTTTTTAGTAATTTCCTGTTCATATTTGCAACCCCTACATAACAGTGCTTGCATATAAAGGCTACACTATTGTGTGATCTCTCTCTCTCTCTCTCTCTCTCTCTCTCTCTCTCTCTCTCTCTCTCTCTCTCTCTCTCTCTCTCTCTACAGTTAGTAACATAACATTTATACCTTCTGGCTTGTCTCTGTCTCAAATCTTACTGTTGGGGGTTGGTATGTTTCACTGTCTTTCTTGCATGACTTTGCCACTGGATGTTTGGTGATATCATGCCCTTTGTAGATCTTTCGTTGCTCAGTTTCAAAACTTCGTCTTTTAAAAAGAAATTTATATTCAACTTAAGATGTAGAATCATGACTGTCTGTCTTTCTGTATGCTTCCACATATGTACGGTATGTATGTGTATGTATGTGTGTGAATATCTGTCTGTATGTCTGTCTGTCTGCCTGATTGCCTTCATTCACATAGGTGTGTGTGTGTGTGTGTGTGTGTGTGTGTGTGTGTGTGTGTGTGTGTGTGTGTGTGTGTGATGGGAGTAAGTAGGTACTATGAGTGCATTTAAGTAGGTAGAAATGTAGGTAATGGTATTCTCAAGTCTTGTTGCAATATACCTGTTTCATTGTCCCTTTATAATTATGAGAATGTACTCTTACAAATTGTATTAAATTATCCATTGCATGCAAAATTATATGACATAAAATATTAAGTATCTGTGCTACAGTAGCAAACACAGAACTGATATGAAAACAACAGTTGTTGTAGAAATGTAATTTTGATATGTATGTATGTGTGTATGTTACCGTATTTCTCCAATATAAACCCATAATTGATGATAAGACAAACACCAAGTTTTACAAACATTATGTCACAAAAGTTCATCCCACACTGTGACTGCAACTACAGCATAGGCCATGGGGCCAATCATGGGAGAAATACTGAAAGCCATGTCCAAAGATAGGTACATCCCACACCTACCATCAAGTTTTTAAAACAAACCTGTTGAGTCAACCATCAAATAAATACTGAAAGCCCTGCCAAATGATAATTGGATAATTTCATCCCTCACTTTTCAGCATGTTAACAACATAGACTGGCATGGTCAGGGGATAAATAGATTACAGTGTACTGACAGTGTTTACTTCAATGTTTATCTGCATTATAAAATATGTCCTCACTTGTTATCAAATTTGAGGTCCAGTGTGTCTGGGGCAGGGACAGCCATCTGAGAACGTTTAAAGTCCATATGAGCTGGAAAAGAGGACTTGAAGCTGGTCTCATCCTGGAATTTTCCCTTCACTCGCATTGGGTTCTGTTTTGATTCTGATACTATTTTTTCTGGTCGATGATATCCACTAATTTTCTTGTAGGTTTCATTATGTGTTGTCAGATGATCAAATTCACCTGCAAAATATTTACACTGGCATCATGTTGATATTAATTTGATAATTATATATTTATTATACTGAAGCTAAACAGATAATGATACTAACACTAATTAGATAATAATAGTGATATCATACTGATAATAACTTGATAATTAAACCTTTATAATACTGATACTAAATTAATATATTTTGCAAAGGATTAGTCCACATTTTATATGAGCTTTTAAACTCCAAAATGAACTTCAAAAAGACAAAATATTTCAAATTAATAGTTTTCTTATACTGTATTATCAGACTTCTCATACTGTATTATCAGACTTCTCATATTGTATTATCAGACTTCTCATACTGTATTATAAGACTTCTCATACAGTATTATCAGACTTCTCATACTGTATTATCATATTTCTAATACTGTATTATCAGACTTCCCATACTGTATTATCAGACATCTCATACTGTATTATCAGACTTCTCATGCTTATAATGCAATATTGTTATCAGCAAATTCACTATAGTGATTATGAGGGTAAGAATCGTTCAGTTAGTAAAACGACCATTGCATCTGACAGAGGTCTCAGGATCCTAACCCAAATATAGTATTTTTAAATTGATAAGTAAAATAGTGAAAAAAGGACTGTGATATGACAACATTTTTTCGTGTCTGATAATGCAATATAAGAAGTCTGATAATACAGTTTGAGAAGTCTGATAATTCGGTATGAGAAATCTGATAATTTGGTAAGAAAAGCTTGATATTACAATATGAGAAGACTGATAATACAGTAAGAAAAGCCTGATAATATAGTAAGAGAAGCATGATAATACAGTATGAGAAGTCTGATAATACAGTATGGGAAGTCTGATAATACAATATAAGAAGTCTGATAACACAGTATGAGAATTCTGATTATTCAATATGAGAAGTCTGATAATACAGTAGGAGGATTCTGATAATGCAATATGAGAAGGTATTACAGATTCATAAGTATCTTCTACTCATGTACAACAGATATAAACAGGGCATTAATGACATTAGCTATTTAGAAAGGTTTCTCAATGAAGTGTACTCATCTTATGGTAAAATTAAATACAAAATATATTTGGAATTAAGCAAGAAAAATTAAGATATAAATTATTAAACAAGCCTGATAAGATGAAAGTGAAATTAGTATGAATGACTTCTTTCTTATAAGGTCAAGCTCAAATGAGTACATACGACTGATCTCATATATAGTCATGAAGAAATAAATACAAATTAATCATTCTTTGCTAGCAAAATATCAAAAATTCACCAAAGATATTGTAATTTTCACATGATGCGTGTATTAATATTGACACAGATTAAGATTCCAGATTTCCAATATTATATGAACTAATATACTATGAAACTAGAAGTGAAATAAATACAGCATTGAAATTACAGATCAATCAATATGACATATCTTTGCCATTTATGAAATTTTGATGTCTGCTTCTCAAACAAATGCGATAATAAAGTAATCTAAAAAATATGGAATATATTTATAAAATATTGTATGAATGAGATATCTCTACTTTTACATAAACATTTAATTATTACATACAATATAACACTTTTATCCATTTCTGCTTGACTATTAGTAGCATGTATACATTGTATCTCTACTGCTGCTATAAATTTGCAATGATAAACAACAATCATCAAATCTATCAGTCAAATGTTTTACATTGGTAATTTCAATTGACTTCTAACCTATCTGAGTCCAGGCTACCAGTGAATTGTAATAACATAGTATAACTGGAATGCTAAGTCTTCAATGGTGTGATTAACTGATGATGCTCTCAGTCTATGATTTGCTGACGGAATTGTCAAAAGTACTCAAAATGTAAGTACAGACCCTTAAGATACTTTACAATGCAATACAGCCTACACTCTTAAGAATGACAATATCATATATATATATATATATATATATATATATATATAAATATATATATATACAGAAATTGTCATTCTATAGAAAGAAAAATAAAGAGATGTTCAATGAGAAGAGTCACAAATATAATATGAAAAATGTTCTTTATCAGTTAAAAATCACTTTAGATTTAATGATTGATGATTGGATAATTATAAAACTTATATAATAATAAATAAAACAAGAACATGTTTTAAATAGTGTATGAAAATAAAATCAAGTCACTTCAGATTAATGTACACAATGTAATAAATTTTGTAAATTTAATCGTTAAGGAAAGAATTCTCTTTATTACAGTGGTGTATGTTTAAATCTCTAATGTAAGCAGTGAACACAATTTTTAATCTGAAAAATAAAATGTGTAAATATTATTTCTTAGCCCATATTCTTGAGATTGGCCAAGGATTTTTATATTTCTGGATTTCACAACATCATGGAAGTAGCTGAAAGTGTTAAGATTTCACTATGGTAAATGCAATTTCTGTTTAAAACTAAAAGTAGGATATAACTGCATGGTGATTAAAAAACTCATTATCATAAATATTATTAAGGGTTTAAAATGTCTTTTTTGGGATGGCATTTTAGGTGGACAGATGGCAGTATAAGTTGGTGATGGTATGGATGTAGGAATGAAATAATCTGAAAAATCTTTTTTTTACCATTAAGTATCTGTGCATGATTTCAATTTTTAACATAGCTTGAACAATCTTCCAGTCCTATCATTACAATGTCTGCAGTGTGCAAGTTTATATAGATGTTTAACACTGGTGCATCATGCTACAGCATCACACCCACCCAGTCACATCATTCTAACACTGGGCTCACCAGTCCTACTACTAATCTCTTAGTACCAAGCAAGGCAGCTGCTAGTACCCCATATTTATAAGTCTTTGATATGGATCGGCCAGGATTCAAACCCATGACCTTGCACATACGAGTGGCAATAAGTAAAGGAAGCAGAATAATACATGTCGCTGCAATAAGTGCAAACTCTGCATCAGAGCTTTTATTATCTTGTATTCAAGTTTCAGGAAAATTTCCTTCTCAACTCAATTGAACACATTTTTTATATAAAATAGTGACATTCTAAAAGCAAAAAAAAACTTATTTTTATTTAACAGAAAAAAATAGGTTAGTACCAGGTTTAGAAAATATTCTGAATTATCTCGATTTATGCATAACATGGTTTGTTGTACCTTCAGTCCCGATATGGTCATCCACCATCTTTATAAGATCTGGTCTGCGAGCGAACTCGCCTGTGAAACTTTGCTTGGTTATACTCTGTCCAATACCTTCTTTGCTTGGAGGGAAAAGTATGGAGCCTAATCAAAGAATAAAGTATTTTTTTTAAAAAAATCACACAAAATGTGTCATTTCTTTAGATGGAGTTAGTGAAAAGATAAGATTTTATTAAGATTCATCTGTGAGCCAGTCACTAAATAAGTCCAATTATGTAGAATATCAACAAATTAATGAATAATTATCTTTGGTACAAGACAGAAACTTTGAAAATAAAGTTTTTCTTTTATTTGTAATGTACTCTCATTCCTGCCTTTGTATATTGGATCCAATCCTACAAAATAATTAGTATCAAGTCAAAATCCCAATTTTCACAATTAGCATATTAAGTTTTTCCATTAGTAAAATTTTCTTGCAAATTTAAATTCAGGCTGCTGCCTTGTCTCTGTGAAATGATCTCTGAATTGTAAGCATGTAATTACACAAAGTACAGTCGATATTTTAACTATCAATAAAATATATTAATCAACAGTGTGTCTGAGTTTTGAGTTCATACTAGTTTTGTGTTCAAAAGTTTATAAATTATATGTACAATTTTCTGCGGTTTATTAATGCCATTACCAGCAAAACTAGGAAGCTCTCCAAACTGTGCCATTTTTTGTGGTACCCACTGCCTATGGTGATCCTTATACGTTGTTCTGCCATCAAATTTGGCACTGGATTGACGGACAGTAGCTGGTGGCGCGGTTCGTCTCATCAATTCTATTTCTAGCTTTTTAGGGCCAAACTCTGCTTTGTAATACGTTTCCCCATCTAAAGGGACTGTTGGGGGTTCATATGAGTCTTTCTGGAATTAAGAGAACATGATTTTCAATTTCAAAAATAAAGTGAAAATTTCTCATATAAAATAAACATTTGTGCTTAAATATTTTCCCCGAGCAGCAAATTGCTTCCAAAATAAACACACAGTTATATTTTTGTGTCTTTTGCATTAAGGTTCAATATAAAAACGAATGTCAGAAAAGATTTGTACCAATCTTGCACTTAATGGTATGTGTCCTTGACAGAGACATATTCACTATGACAGGTTTTATAGTATTCCTTCTGATAGACTCAAAGACAATGATACACGTGAATGACCTAATGACATTACAGATTAATGCCGGTCAGTCTGACTTGAGTTGGTGATAATACCGTTGTTGTAAATGATGTACAAAAATGTATACAGCATATTTTCTTGGAGAGAGGAAGCACATTATAGTTTAAAAGAAAGACGACAGAAAGAAATAAGACGCAAAAGAGATTTGAAAAGAAATTAACCAATTCAAAGTGAACGAAGCTCGGTCAGTTCAAAACTTTTCAACGAGCAGAAAACATTGACACGTACCGGTGCAAAGTCTGGAGGTCTGCCTACTGTTTCTGGTGCCTTGTATGACATTCTTGCGCTGGTCTCGAATATCATCGGAGGGAGATTTGGGTCCCGGATAGGTGGAGCGGGCCTTTTGCTTGAACGGGGTCGTGTGTCCTTAAATTCTTTATAAGTTGACCTATAGTCGGTATCAGGAAACGAATGCAGCCTCCTTGGACATCTTGGCATTTGATCCTTCCGCCGTTTGTGACGACTGGAATAAAGAGAAAAACAGATGATCATTCCGTTTACCTTTAACGTTTTATTCTCCGCTGCAGTACTTGAAGCCAACAAAGGCAAATATCAACGCGTATTTATTCTATTTGATAAAGACGGTGATACAAATTTCGGATTCGATCCACGACGGTACCGATGTGTTGTTGAACTCTCAACCAACTAATGACGTTTCGAGATATGCTGCATTTGACAGACTCAAAGGTCGAATGAGGTATATAGTACGTACTGATTTATCGGTCAGATGCAATACAACATCTCAGTCAAATACGCATATTTGAAACTGGTATCAAATCCATGGTAATTCATGAAAATAAGCTATTTATTTTATTTTTCAAATACCCAAACAAATGATCATTCCAGGAAACAGAATCCAATTATTTATGTTACCTTTCATTTTAGCTATGATTCGAAGGCCACAAGATGAAACTGGTATGTCTCTGGATTGGCTGACATTGCTCAACGAGGAGACAGAGTATACATGAATTGAAATCAATTGTGGATGTTCAGGAAACGCGAGCAATGAAAACGTAATAAAAGCGTTAAGATAACTTTTATTATCCGTGACCTTGATCCTAACCACCCAAGGTGAGCTCGTAAGGCACACAATCAATAGTATTTGTTTTACAACGAGACATTTCAAACATTTAACAAAATCCATTACTAGTTTTCAAAATATAAGCAAATAAAAAAGATAAACAAAACATTAGCATAACTAGATGACGACGCAGGCAAAATAAAAAAATATAGCCGTTGTTAAGCTCTTCTTTTAACACAGGGGAGAATTTAATCAATGTCGATATATTCCTTACATTATTTGTAACAAAATCAGCCGACTCCTTTGTTGTGATTTTACATTGAACGCATTGCATAAAAAAAATACGGGTTGAAGAAACAGCTTCAGTAATTTGCATTCCTTCACAAAGTTGTTTGAAACCATAGCCACACATAGCATCAAAGCGAGAACAATAAGCCAGCACGCGATCAGTGAAAACGGAGTCATGTAAATATTGATCACAGAGGTGGGATAATCGTGTAAAACAAGCATCGTTAGCTTAACAGATATTAAATATAACGCATTAGCTCGTGAGTAATGATATATCGCACTTTATAATACTTCTTTATAAGAAATGTCTATCAAATTATTTTTCCGCGATACACATTGATTTACATTGCTGTTTAGCTAGAATGTTTCAGATAGCCTGCACTCCAAACTAGTCTTAGACTTAAAGCAAGCCGTCTTGTTCTCTGTTTTGCCTTTAATTGATAATTTTGTCTAAATAAATGAATGTAAAGGACACTTGTTCAAAATATGTCTGAATCTAAATGACACTTGTTCAAAATATATCTGAGACTAAAGCACACTTGTTCAAAATATGTCTAAGTCCAAAGTACACTTGTTTAAAATATGTCTGAGCCTAACGAACACTTGTTTAAAATATGTCTGAGTCTAACGAACACTTGTTTAAAATATGTCTGAGTCTAACGCATACTTGTTCAAAATGTGTCTGAGTTTAAAGGACACTTGTTCAAAATATATCTGAGTCTAAAGTACACTTGTTCAATATATGTCTGAATCTAAATGGCACTTGTTCAAAATATATCTGAGTCCAGAGAACACTTATTTAAAATATGTCTGAGTCTAACGGATACTTTTTCAAACTGTGTCTGAGTTTAAAGGACACTTGTTCAAAATATGTCTGAGTCTAAAGGGCATTCGTTCAAAATGTGTCTGAGTCTTAAGTACACTTGTTCAAAATATGTCTAAGTCTAAAGGACTCTTGATCAAAATATGTCTGAGTCTAACGGACACTTGTTCAAAATATGTCTGAGTCTAAAGGACACTTGTTCAAAATATACCTAAATCTAAAGTACACTTGTTCAAAACATGTCTGAGTCTAAAAGACACTTGTTCAAAATATATATCAGTCTAACGGACACTTGTTCAAAATATGTATCAGTCTAAAGGACACTCGTGAAAGCAGAATTGTCAAAGTTATGATTTAATCTAATGTACATGTGTCCAAATGGAGTTCACTCTATCGGCTAGCTTATCCAGAATATAAATATTCTGGGTTTCGTTTCAGAGATTGCGCTCTGAAAATAAGATCCTTTAAAATTATCACACTATCCAGCGACAGTCATGGGTGATGTTCGGGGCTTTCCGCCAATAATCGGTAAAACACTTTACAACTACACCAGTAGATGTCATTTAATTCCACTGGGTCACAAAATAACGTTATGAGCTCATTACACACCTAAGACTTACTCATAACGAAAACATTCCCATGTTTCTTTTATTTTTAATTCGCAGGACAAGTTTTGATCCACTTGCGCAATATAATTTCAGAAAGGTACCATACAGATTTCGACATGGTTCTAATTTTTTGTAGCCTACTACTTTAATGAACGTATGTCGATTAGACCTAAATACGTGCCGATATATATCTATCACCGAACAATACTGGCAAAGATGTGTATATTACGTGATTTACTCGCATACCGTAGGGAATGGGGCATTCAGGTAAAATGTCTTAATTCCTAGTTACGGACCTATTCATGCAGTGGGTATCAAAGACAACAAAACAATCGTTTACCATGAACGTATTTAATACATACATTGAAGTAGTTTTATACTATTCTGTCATAATGAGTACATCATTGATATCACTGTTCTGGTGACAAATCAATTTTAGTCCGATTCTTAAATAGGTACAAATATCCGACAACTACCCAATCGTCCAGTACAAGTAGTTAAATAACTGATATTATCTGACCACCAAATCTTTGAAAGGATGTCTTTGAACATATATACACTATTTAAAATTAATAGTTAGCGAACACAGTAAGAAGACCTACTATAGCAAATTAAAGGAGCTTTGTCAAAGTTTTAACAGAAGAAATCGATTTAACAGAAATGGAAAAGACGATAACATTTCAACAAAGTAAATTATTAGCAGTTAGCAAACAACCAGATATCGAATGATCGTCTGCGTTTTATTGGGTGAAGAAAGAAAATTACGACCTCAGATTTTGTATGTTTGTGTGGAAGCAATATAACTTATGTGTATTTTAGCCAGCATGTAGAGATGAACGTATTCGAGAAACAGCAGTCATAATATATAACACTATGTATAGAATGTCATAATAACAAAATACACCCAATAATGTGTTTTGAGGTCATAGTAATGGAATATATCAAGCAATGTGTTTTGAGGTCATAATAATATACATATAACAATGTCTTTTGAGGTCTAACAGCAGAATACATCAAACAATGTCTTTTGAGGTCTAACAGCAGAATACATATAACAATGTCTTTTGAGTGACTAATGACAGAATACATCAAACAATGTCTTTTGAGTGACTAATGACAGAATACATCAAACAATGTCTTTTGAGTGACTAATGACAGAATACATCAAACAATGTCTTTTGAGTGACTAATGACAGAATACATCAAACAATGTCTTTTGAGTGACTAATGACAGAATACATGGAAAAAGTCTTACAACTGGAACTCTAGTATATCATGGCTTATATGTGATTCTGTTTCAAGTTTTAAATATATTAGTCGTTGTTAATAACATCTGTGCATAAAGACACCCACATGTTGACCTAGTAAAACGTTATCCTCCAAGTACCCAAAATATACACCAAACAGAACGGAAATAGCAATCGCATGATTTTACAAGATAATGCTATATAATATTGACATCATTTTAAAAATAGGAGTAAATAACATTTTCATACACTTAATGAATTTGTAATTTGTATTCTACGGAGATTAGAACATGCGAGTCTGTATGTTTCTCATGGGTGAAAATAAGTACAGCCTCCATTATGATGCTCATTTAGAAGGTAAACTAACAGACAAGACATAAATAAGAAAGCTCAAGGACCTGCTTAACATAGCTTTATACGAGAACAGGTTTTACGGAGAACAATATCATGGTTTGTACTTTTTTTTAAACAATGTCAAAAACATGTACTGAAGACAATAAGCAGAGAAACGTAGACAGGTCACGTCTGTAAAATTCGGCTGGATTTGGCGATTATACATGTTAGGTGAACACGTGACGTACAAACGTAAAGGGTTATGTATCACAGAACAATGGTTTTAAACACCACATACATAAAGGAAATGCAACTGATATTTAAAATGTTACTTAATCTGCTACACACAAAAACTACTCAGGAAATATGTCAAGATACGAATTGATATTTGGTTAGAATAAATTAGTTAATAGTACATGTAGATAAATACTAACCAATGAGAGAAATATACATGAAATTACCAAATATGGGTAAAGAAACAAAATAATTGTCAAAAGGTTCAGAATAAAGATTACAGATATGCCTTTTTTGTCTGATGATTCATAATAAACACATACATACATATCATCCAGATAGTACATTGGTTTGATAGATGCCAATCAAAATAGACAAATTCACGAATTCTATAATAAATTTAACGTATCACAGCAACTGAATGGAAATCGTAATCAGATTCCTAAAACCTTTTAGAATGATAGAAAGAGAAACTCATGTTGATATTCTGTTTGTACTTGATAGAAACAAATATCATTTTTGCCGATTAACGGTGTTGTCAAGACTGGTTTCATCTAGAGTAAACAATCATGTCTGCCCCGAATCTAGTAAGAAACTGAGTTGATTATCTTGCGTAACTTGCTCAATCTGATGTCGGTTATTTAATTGTCAAAATGTTCCAAAATGATCTAATTCATGAACATCGGCATATTTATTACATTTTTTCTCTCGTCCCAGTCTTCTGTCTGCTTGTTGACCATCATCATCGTTATATTTATTAACATCCTCTTTTTTTACTTTTCCTTTCCTTATTGCTTATATAGACAGTGAGTACATCAATACAATTCCGCTTACTACTTCTTCTCTAGTTTGGTGTGTATATGCTAACTAGCATACATGTACTTATAAAGTATAGTATATGCTAACTAGCATACATGTACTTATAAGTATAGTATATGCTAACTAGCATACATGTACTTATAAAGTATAGTATATGCTAACTAGCATACATGTACTTATAAGTATAGTATATGCTAACTAGCATACATGTACTTATAGAGTATAGTATATGCTAACTAGCATACATGTACTTATAAAGTATAGTATATGCTAACTAGCATACATGTACTTATAAAGTATAGTATATGCTAACTAGCATACATGTACTTATAAAGTATAGTATATGCTAACTAGCATACATGTACTTATAAAGTATAGTATATGCTAACTAGCATACATGTACTTATAAGTATAGTATATGCTAACTAGCATACATGTACTTATAAGTATAGTATATGCTAACTAGCATACATGTACTTATAAGTATAGTATATGCTAACTAGCATACATGTACTTATAAGTATAGTATATGCTAACTAGCATACATTTACTTATAAAGTATAGTATATGCTAACTAGCATACATGTACTTATAAGTATAGTATATGCTAACTAGCATACATGTACTTATAAAGTATAGTATATGCTAACTAGCATACATGTACTTATAAAGTATAGTATATGCTAACTAGCATACATGTACTTATAAAGTATAGTATATGCTAACTAGCATACATGTACTTATAAAGTATAGTATATGCTAATTAGCATACATGTACTTATAAAGTATAGTGCTTTCTATTCCATCTAGAAATTCGTGAGTAGTTTGGTCTTCACGTGCTGACTAAAGTGTCCATACACTTGAGTGCTTACTGTTCCGTCTAGTACTTGTTGAGTACTCTTTGTTCTTTTCGAGCTGACTAAAACACCTATAAGTTACAGTGTTGTCACAAAACATGCAAATCAAATACTGATGATCTGCCGATCTCTAGCTGCGTATGACTGAAAGTATTCGTTTTTACACTGCTGATATGTTGTGCCTCTCTTTTCCATATCCCTGTTGGTCATACTTGTGTGCGACTCTTAAGTAATCTCTCCATCAGTTAATTTTCACAGGAGTAACACGCTACCCATCATATCATGTCAATATTCTCATCAACAATTCTCAGCATCATTTTTCAATGAACATAATAAAGTTTGCTTTCTGAACTTGATGGTTTATTCCTTCATTTGTCCAAATATATCACTAATGCAGAAGTGCGTAAACCATCAGGCACAACGTAGGCCATTATGAAGACATCCTCACCACTGTCAAACAGAGAAAGCTGAAATTGTATGGCCATGTCACTAGAGCCAACAGTCTATCCACAACAGTACTGCAGGGCGGCGTCCAGTGTGACAGAAGGAGAGGTTGACAGAGAAAAAAGTGGACTGACAACATCACAGAATGGCCCAGGAAATGATTTGCAGATACGCATGCATTGGCACATGCTTGAGACAAGTGGAGGGAGCTGGTCAGATATTCATCAGCACAGTGACTCAACGACCACACTAGGTCAAGAGATGATGATGATGATGATGATGATGATGATGATGATGATGATGATGATGATGATGATGATGATGATCAGTATTTCACCGTAAGCTTGTCATTTAAGGATATATTTATAATATAGTAATTCTAAATGAGCTAGCATGGGCATTTCGTAGATGGAATTAGTTTAAGTGTTACAAATTCATAATATTTGTCATTATTTTGGATGTGTGTAAAAAAAGCAACGATATATACATATTGAACATCAAAATATGTAATTTGAAATAAAATTGTGAGAGCTGTATACTAAAATCACGGATTGATTCTACCTCACCCACTGCAAATGCTAGCAAGTGATTGCGGGCGGGGGTGGGGGAAGGCCGTCACATTCATGTAGTTTTATATAAGATTGGTTACTTAGGTTGATCGGTGAAAATGACGATGCCTAATCTTCATAATATTTTATAGAACAACAGAATTCATCTACACGTGGGGAAAAAAGAATAGCTATCTCTAAGAGCAACAAATTTACATATTCTACTCCAAATAGTATAAGAGAAAACAACTTATTTCATCGCAAATTATACTAGTACCTGTTACAATTTATTGTATTTCTCAGCCATCAATCTAAAGCATACATATATGTCCTCATTATAAACAATGATGGTGTGAATATTTTGAATACGAGTGATTTATCATAATAATGTCTTTCACCTCGGACAAAGTTAGATTAATGTCAGGTCTAACACGATTAAAACTTGTCCATTGTGTTCGCTCTCGAGTTAACATACTGCGGTATTAAAAACCTTGTAATAAAACTTTTAGCACAATATAAGTCTCACTTCAATATGCCGTCACCCTATCGATTAGCACTAGGAAATTGAAATCCAAATGGTGTTTGGTTCCCATTCAAACCCGTGAAATCATATATAAGCAATTACTGTACTCTCCGATGACACTAGAGAGCTGCATAGTGCGCCGGCAGATCTACGCTGATCAAATAAACCAGGTGTTGTTTAAGTTATTTTCAACAGAGGTAACAATGGTAAGGTGCGTTGCCCAAGGACACCACATCGTAGTCAACCAAAATTCAGGTAATGGTAGAATTTTAACTTTAGTCAGGTCTCCTGCACGATAAAAACTTAATCTATGTCGATCTTTCTTCCATGCGTTGCCTCTAAAGCGCGCAGAAGGAAGTATCACGTTAATTATGCAGCCCCCAGACCACAAGGGATATAGATGGTGGAGGGGGTAGATGTGGAACGAAGTACTCGGTGTCCAGATCCTGATCTGTCAGTATAATATGCCATGGAAATTAGATGTCTCCATTTAGGAAAGACAGATCCTCTTCTGTCAGTATAATATGCCATGGAAATTAGATGTCTCCATTTAGGAAAGACAGATCCTCATCTGTCAGTATAATATGCCATGGAAATTAGATGTCTCCATTTAGGAAAGACAGATCCTCTTCTGTCAGTATAATATGCCATGGAAATTAGATGTCTCCATTTAGGAAAGACAGATCCTCTTCTGTCAGTATAATATGCCATGGAAATTAGATGTCTCCATTTAGGAAAGACAGATCCTCTTCTGTCAGTATAACATGCAATGGAAAATATATGTTGTCCCAATTTAGGAAAGACAGATCCTCTTCTGTCAGTATAATATGAAATGGAAAATATATGTTGTCCCAATTTAGGAAAGACAGATCCTCATCTGTCAGTATAACATGCAATGGAAAATATATGTTGTCCCAATTTAGGAAAGACAGATCCTCATCTGTCAGTATAATATGCAATGGAAGATACATGTTGTCCCAATTTAGGAAAGACAGATGTGCACCAATACGGTACATTTGATTTATCAAATTAAGGAGTAAACTACTATATTAAATTGTATATGGTGACACATACAATACACGCAAACTTTCGTCATTTTCTAAAGTCAAACCATACCAGTGTAATATACAATTCTATCAACCCTATTATGAGTTAATGTGTGGACGCATAATGCTTTCAGGTGACGGTAATGTACATTATATAGTTTTTAATATATCTCCCAATGAGTTTTAAATGTGTATATGATAAGCATAGACGATACTTCAACAAGAATTAATAGAGTAAATAAAAGAAGACTATAGTATTTAAATTGCCTTTATGAGTACTGAGATTATCATCTATTTAAAGGAATTTCACATTTAAATACGAATGTATTAATTTAAAATCCAACACCTACTTTACAATCTAGTTTGGCCAATCAATTGGTCTGAATGTTAATTAAAATGAAGCCATCTAATTAAATTTTAAAAATTGTAAATGAAACGTTATGGTGCTGTCAGTGCCTAGACGATCCGTGACATAAGTCATCAACAACATATTCATTGATTCATTGATTTGTTTCCAATGACACGTGAGAGGATATTCACGATCTCCGATATGTGATTGATGTGTACCCTACTCGAATATAGCATTTATCAGCAGACTCTTGCTAGTGAAAAAATCGTACCTGCAACCCTTTAACTATTAATTTAGCACAATGATCTTTGAGTTACTTTGACATCCTAGAAAAAAAATCTTGTCTTTTCTTATATATATATATATATATATATATATATATATATATATATATATATATATATATATATATATATATATATATATATATATATATATTATAAGATAAGTATGGCGAATGCAACAATGTATCTTTTGTTTTCCTTTGATTTATAAACGGTCTCCATTTGTCAAATGAATAGATAAAGCTCCAAATTATCACCACGAGATACTTGAAATAGCTCCTCTACCTGTCCATTGCCACTGCTGATCCGCACATTCGATGGGCATGCCTTACTAAATTTCTAGATAAAAGGGGTGCGAAAGATAAATACCTATTCTTGAATACCTACTTCTACTTAACTAAACAGCAGGTAGCTCAGTCTTCTGGTCTTACAATGGAAAATCTCTCAGCTTTATAAATTTTTCAAAATCAATAAATTGATTTTGTACTCAAAGTATGAATTCCTATTTGTTTAGGGACGAAAGGTATTCGTTGTATAAATATGCCTTTTGGTAGGTATGGATTTTTAAAGAGCTCTACATTAAGTAGGAAAAACATTATTAGCTGTTGCATGGCCTTCAGTTAACGAATGTTGTAAGGTGCAGTATCCGTAGACAGTGATTTTGTAAATTAAATTATTTCCAACAATTGACGAACCGCCAGTACCAAGAAAACGTAGACCTGCTCGTTATTAATATCTCAGCATTTTCGTTAAACTTTGTTTTATTAAAAAAAGAACAGTATATTCTGTTTATTTGTATATTTGCAATCAGTGTGTGTGTGTGTGTGTGTGTGTGTGTGTGTGTGATTTGGATTTTTAACATATGTATGTATGTATGTATGTATGTATGTATGTATGTATGTATGTATGTATGTATGTATGTATGTATGTGTGTGTATGAGAGAGAGAGAGAGAGAGAGAGAGAGAGAGAGAGAGAGAGAGAGAGAGAGAGAATGGGGCAGGCGGCAAAACACATATAGAAGCCTTTTTTTTTGCATGTGTCAAATGATTTATAAGTATTAGTTATAATATAGTTTAGTCAAAAATTAAGTCCAAATGAAGCACACAAATATGGACTTCAGATACTTGTCTGAATCAATTTATGGTTCTTAACGACACATCAGTATATTATTGGCTATAAATTGCATATTGGATTAAAGGTGCACAAATTGACTGAATCGTGTAAAGAAGCACTCGGATTATTTATCTGTGCATATTCACATGTTGAAATTTAATTTGCACAAAGTCTAAAAGGTCGTTAAAAACAATTATCACATAAAGAGTAACAATATCTAAATCAATATCCTCACGCTGTGGTTTACGGAGGGGGTATAAACAATAAACGTCCATGGCAAATAATGTGGCTAGTCGTTTATGTATAAATTTATGGGTGGAGGAAATAGGGGGCGATGCGATAGTACCTGATGCAACTCCTCTTGAGACATTTGTTACTATGTAGCATTGTGGAGAATAACGTCACATATTTAACATTTAACCTAACGTCACTGCCGCAAATCATGTGTTCAATTGAACACTGGAAAGTTTAAACGGTTCAGATATTGACACCTAACATACTCTTTTGAGTGCTGACATACGAAAACCTTGTTAAGAAAAAACCCCACCCCCTCCCCATCCAAAAAACACCTACATTGGTCCAGCGACATGTACTGCATCATCTCGAAAGAGAGCGTCAGACCCAGGACCAAATAGGCACATAGTGAGTGTCTTAATTCGATACTTACAAAAAATACATACATACATACATACATACATACATACATACATACATACATACATACATACATACATACATACATACATACATACATACATACATACATACATACATACATACATACATACATACATACATACGTTAAAATATCCTCAAATTTTATCAGCAAATAAAACCCAAATACATTGTTTCGCATCATCAAACAAAATATACTTGCCAAATAGTCTCTTAATATGTTTTAAACTTTTAATCCCTAGATAAAGTCCGAAATAAATACTTGCCGATATAATTTCAGCTACAATGATATATAGTTTGGCCACAAAATGTGTTATATCCTATCATGGTCGCCATAAGTACCTCCTAAGGCGGATAGTTTTCGTCCCAACAAGTCTTTTCAGCACGAACCTAATTATTACAATACATTGGTGTTATTTCAGGTTGTCGTTTAGTACACACTAGTTTTGACGTGAAACAATGGGGGGTCTGATATACAACGTTACTGAATAGATTTGGAATTCACAGTCACGAATAGTGACGGAGTATTTTGCTAAAATTCATACATAGGTTGAGATGTCCTCTATAGAGTAAATAAATAAAGCTACATATCAAATGATGGGAGTTGAAACAAAGAATACTTCTGACTGTGTAGAAATACGATAATTGTCAACACGCTACGCATGAAGGATATATGCATTTCATACTTATTCCGATATATTTGTTACATCGTTTTATCTGATTTCTAGCGACGTAGTTCTATCACGATCATTTATGAGAAGAATCAAAGAGCATAAGGACGTCTAGTAACACAATGACAGGTAAAGCTGTAAGGATAAAAAGCCCACACCTTTCTGATAGATACTAAGCAATTAAAGTGTAAATGCACTGGGTCATCGGATAACTAACCCACACACGTCGAATATTTTTTTCAACAAACAAACAAATCCACAAACTCATAAAAACATTTTTTTTTAAAAACAACTAAATTTTCCACAGCTTAAAAGAGTTGGACCAGTTGGTAATACTTTAAACAAAAATTAAAACAGACTTTGCTCGTCTTTTTTATTTACAGGTCGCTTCGAAATTTTGGGTCACTTCTAAGTTAATCTCGCTCGCAAGTTGTTAGGAAAAAATAGTAAAATTCACAACAGCGCAAACTCTGTGAGAAGATTGGTATGACTTTCGAATTAATTTTCTTCTCATGGTAGCCGGTATAAAAAGTAGAGAATTTGTTATTTGAAATGTATTTATATGTTCAGCAGCAATATACATTTTATATAACTGAGATAAATGAATATCCCACGAACTTATTAAGTTCTTCTATATTTTCATCTATTTTTCTGTTGAACTTCGTACGATTGGCAAAGTGGGGCAGGACATATTTTTAGTTATAATATCGTACGTTAATATACAAATTCATTTCAGATAGTTTCTATTAGGATTTTGCATCAGATTTTTCTTTTTAAAAGATGTCTGAATGCATTCTGAAACTGACGCCACAAATTCTGATGTTGTGCGATGACAAAATCGATGAGGATCTTACAAGGGACACAAGCACGTCTTAGTTACACGTGTCATTGACTATCATTTTCTTAGAAATTCTCTACAACGCCAACTAAAATAATAATTGATGTAACAGTTTAGGAAACGTTTATAAGTACTTTTACTGACGTTCGATGTTTATTGGAGAGATGTAAAATTGCATTGCCATATCCATCGTTCAATTTACAACCGTCAACAATAGAAATAATCATTGTTTTTCTTAAAATGAAACAGGTATATATGTTATATTCAGAATCTTTGTACGCAGTATGTTACCCGAATATAACGCATTTTAACCCGAAAATGCAGTCTACACAAGAACGTATCGCAACATTGTATCTTAAACGTAGGCAGGCCCGCACCATAGAAATTATTGGCCCCAGGCAGCTGACAGAGTTTGGGCCCCTTTCGTGTTTCAAATATGTGCGTACTCGAAAAAGGACGGGCCCCTATCTAGCTCGGGCCCCTGACAAGTGACATGGTTGTCCCCACCCCCCACCCCGCTAGGTGCAGGCCTGACGTAGGACCCATGACTCCCTCTCCCCGTCAACCACACCTGTAACTATCTTGCCCACACTATACAAATGAATACACGAAGACGAAAGCTGGCTAAAGGCATTGACTACGCATGATCACGTCCATATCACCATACCAATCAGTCACATTAAATATAATCCAATAATAATTACATTCAATATTCCTACACCACGATACCTTCTTCGAATATTGTTAGCCAGTTTGGTTTGTATATTTCTTTGGATATAGCATATACTAATAGCGTATAAATGGACATTCTGAAAATTGGATCAGCTTGCTTAGAATGTAGTGATAAAGAAAACCAAGATCAATGCTTGATGAAGCAAATATTAAAAGCATATTTAGTCGCCATTGCTCGCATTTCTTTTATTAAAGCTATATTAAATATTAAATATCAAAGGACAAAAACGTTTGTTGTACATAATACGTGGCGAATGGACCAAACCAGAAAATACTTTAAATGTTAAAAGGAGACGTGTCCGTTGACTTTCAATCAGAATTGTATTAGGAACCCGTATAACTAACTGCTCCTTGATATACTTAATTTGGATTTACTGGACTCTTCTTTCTCCTGTTTGAAACAGGTGTTTTATATTATAGGTTTATATATATATATATATATATATATATATATATATATATATATATATATATATATATACGCGCGCGTGCACTCACTTCCCAGTTGCTATTAATGGAAGGGGGATAAGGTGTGTGTGATCTGGATTTTCTAACGTAGCTTTTAAAAAAATTCGGTCATTGTGGCAGGTTATAGTTTGTACTCATGTCTAGAACTGGGGCATCATGCCGCAGACATGTAGCATCATGTTCCACCCAGTTATATTATCCTGACACAAGGAAGACCAGTTCTAGCACTAACCTCTTAATGCCGACCGCCTAGCGAAGCAGCTGTTGGTGCCATTTTTATAAGCTTTTTATATGACTCGGCCGGGGTTCGAACCTCAGAACTCCATCATCTGAGTCGAACGCTCTGGCAACTTATGCCATCGGAAGTGGTCCCATAAATGGAAGATCGAGGTAAAAAGTGCACTGTCATAGAAATTTGATATGCATATAAGGTTTTGTTTCCTGCAACAGCTCATTAAGGATCGCTCAAGTTTTCAGCAAGTTTGTTGATGAAACGAAAGAGTGTAGTCTCTGGCGTTAAGAAAGAAAGACGATGTATTATTGCATGAAAGGTTTGCGGAAAATAATGAAGAGAGCATATGAATTTATCATGCAAGCAGAGGCCATTCCAAAACTCGCAGTAATCATCAACAAAGTATAGTCCCATACTATCATCAAACCTAGGGGTAATTAAATTAAAATACCATTAGATTAGTTTGGTGTTTTCCTCACAGCAACTCGGGTTATTTAGTGTCGAGGCAAATGAAGTAAAGCACCTGGCCCAAAGACACCAATCGTATGTACTAAACCTGTTCGAACACATATCTCTTTAAGATCATATCTTCGGAACGTAACCGCTACCAGGCTCTTGCATCCATTTCTCGTATTTCGACATTTGAGAGCACGCATCAGGATTATTGTACAGATACGTGTCCACAGTTAAGGACACGGTTCAAAATACATAAAATTGTAGAAAAGAAACAGAAAAAGAAAATGATGAAGAAAAAATAACGAAGACATACAGTCCATGCACAGTGCTAGCATTTCGGGAGAAAACAATAAAAAAAATAACAAAATAACAAAATTAACTAAATAATTTAAAAAAACTACATTGTGGCGGAACGTATCTGAACTGAGTAGATTGACATAACGGTTATTATTTACTGATCAATGTGTATTGAGAACTGAATACATAACCCACATTCTACAAGACTGTAGCGATGAAATTATAGTAATGTCGGGCATCAATATTTCGATAAAAAGGACAAACCACACAGTTAGCAACATGAAACGGTATGAATCACTGCTAATATTACACGTGCTAACCCATACTGAAGCAGTACCTTTAAGATCGACATATACGAAAAATAAGCAAATTAAAGAAAACAAGTGACAACGACTGCATATTTAGAGGATTAAAGATGAGACAAAAACGATACCATTAAAACCAAATCCTCCCAAATGTACACACAATTCAACTTGATTGAAGATCATCAAACCTATCTTCCTTAACTGCGTCCTTTACGAATGAATATAATCGCGACTGTCATTGAATGTGTGTGAGATAAAATACCGTTTTGTTCAGGTTGAAACAATAATAAAAACATGATTTCATGTCTTAAAAACCAACGTTCTCAGGACTAGATGGAAGGATTCAAGTATCAGCTGGCTGATGAGGTGGCCATAGATAGTGGGTTCAATATGAATCAGTGTTCCTTTTGTAAGAATATGTGTCATAAATTATTTGCTGGGGAAACATGATCGCATTTATGAATGATTACATCGATGGCGCTTAACCTAATTGACAAAATCCTCCACCAATTTAACAGAAGCTAGACCATTCAAAAACCAGTTATTGCTGTTGTTGATGTAGAGATGAACGCCATTATTCAGCACACGATAGGCCTCGGTACTATGGTGAAGGAAGAATCCGGGTAAATGCCCGGAAAAAAACACCGACCCACGAGAAGCTACTGGCAAGCTATCTCACATACACACATTGAACAGAGGTGAGATGGCAGTGATCTGTAACGGATAGCGCTTTAGACCACTCGGCCCCCTGAAAAACCAGTTGTAAACTTGTGCAGGAATCAAACCTGCACCTTTCTAGACGAGTCCAGTTTCTTAACCACTAGGTCTTCAGGTCTTCTGAGTGGGGATAGGGATATCAGTGGTTTCCGGGTTATGACCTTGTGGTGGTGATAAGTGCAGTGCCAGAATTCCTCTCTGACTGCATAGATTAACTTTGCATGTAAATAAAAAAGTGTGTGTGTGTGTGTGTGTGTGTGTGTGTGTGTGTGTTGTGTGATTTATATTTTTAACATAGCTTTAAAAAATATTCAGTCATTTCACTTCAATGTCTGCAGTGTGCCAGTTTATCGTGATGTCTAGCTCTAGGGCATCACGCCGGAGACGTGTAGCATGATGTCCCACCCAATCACATTATCCTGACACCAGGCTAACCAGTCCTAACACAAACCTCTTAATGTTGAGCGTCTAGTGAGGCAGCTGTTAGTATCATTTTATAAAGTCTCTGGTATGACTCGGCCAGGGTTCAAACCCACAACGTAAATGAGCAAGACGAAAAATATAGGTGAGGAGATAATGCGATGGAGAAGAGTCGATATTCCTTGCTAACATGATAAGGATATGAAATAAGAATTATGTGGTGTTTTTTTTTTCCTCCATTGATCTATAAGTGTGAAACTTGTGCGGTGTTGTACATTATTGTAATCTTCATTAACAAATAAAAAGTGTTTTGAAAACAAAAGAAAATTTGGAAAAATGTATTACTTGTAAGGGTCATAATTTATAAGCTGCTCCAAATCTCAGTGTCAACATTGTCAGGTAGATCCTTAGATCCCACCCCTAACTCACTAAATCTCTTTGACACCCCCTTACACACACATACACACACACACATAAACACACTATCAGTTACTGAGACTAGGCTGTATTAACGTCCCCAAAAATATAATTAAAAAATAATTTTCTTATGTTATTTTGAAACAATTTAAATTTTCTTGTATTATGTTTGTAGATCTGTTACCTGCCAGATACTTATTTGATCGACTAAAACAAGCGAGACACCTGCGCTAGACACAAATAAAGAAGTGTAGCATAATACAAATTTATTTTATTTTTTAATATTTCCCCCCCCCCCTTATTTTCGGTATTAAAACTTACCCGCAGTCGCACAAGTCACTGATGGAAATATCATCAGGAAATTTCTCAGCAAGGATATCTTCCTCTTTTAACGTAGCCATCTTGTTCAATTAGGGCTAATCTTCAATAATCCCTGCACATTTAAAACAAACCGGTCGTTTATCGTCGGAAAGTCTCCGACTTGAATTACATTATTTTGAAAATTCACTGATGCTAATCTGTGCAAATGTAAGCTGACTCCCTTTCAAGGAGAACCTAAATCGCCAGTTAAATTATCGTTCTTCCGCCGCTAAGTAATTGTAGAGATCACAAACTTTGTCAAACTATACTCGCGTGTACGAAAGTTTGCCTGGCGTGTGTAACTACGGTTAACCCCCTTAACAACCGTTGTAGCGACGGCTGTTCTGTTCACCTCCTTTGTAATTTGAAATGTATAGATCCTCCTATTAGAGGAATGACAGATAACACATGAATAATGAACGATTCCATTTATATGCATATATATTTTTTGACATCTAATTTCAGAGACTGTTCTTAATTTCAATTATTAAATTGCTGAACTATGGAGGGTGGGGATTTTTTTCGTAAATTGGCCACATGCAAATTTCTTCACGTACGATTATTGTATGACTTTTTTTTTTTTTAGCTATTATTGTGAAATAATTAAAGATATGGATATATTTGTGAATTTGTTCTTCCGGCTTGTGTTGTTCTTGAAAATGATACCTCCTATGGTCACTGCACATCATGTAGCCAATTAAATGCCAATGATTGATTAGTAAGCAGAGCTAGACACGTTGGTTCAAGGCAAGTAAAATATGCCTTGATGACAATTATTTTGAATTGGATCAAGCTGTTAAATACACAATGTTTTTAAAATTAATCACCAATGAAAATGGCGTGCACCGTGAGCATCACATGTTCTCAAAAATGGCCTTTGGACGTGAAAAATGCATGTATAAATTTGGGGTGAGGTGCATCAACTTTTTAGCTTCTGAGTTTCCACAGACTTGTCAGGTCAAGTGAATAATATTCTTATGTTCTGCTTTATTATACCCATTCAAATTATGGAATTTTCGACATCAATTATATATTTTCTTTTTAAAAAATCATGAAATTTACTTGTAAAAACCGTCCCTAGTCCCCGTACGGCAGGTGTACGCATCATGAAATTTACACATAAAACCGTCCCTTGTCCACATAAATGTTTAAGCAGACCCATTATAGCATTGTGCAAAAACTTGATAATGAATGTAGACTTTATACTATACTGATATGTTACAAAAAGAGAAAATTTAGACAAAAATACGTTACTAAATAAATTGCCTTGACCTTAATGGGTCATTATCAAAAAATGGAGGGATTTGAAATTTAAAAAACTGAAAAATAAATCAACTGGAAAGAAACCTTTATTGGAACAAAAACATTGTTTAAACATCACACGATGTAAATCTAATAAAATTCCAGCTTAATTCAACACAAGTATTTTGTAAACAAGACAAAACAATAGGTGGTAACCACCAAATGTCAGTGATGTTACCTTTTTAAAATGCCCATTTCTGATATGTATTTTTCTTTTTGTAGTCATTTATTTTGTTTTATTCTGAAAAAGAGTTCAAATGTGTAACAAATAATCCGATTTTATTTAGCTGAATTAAAAATAAAATACTAAATTAACATTAAAATACCCTGTTAAGGGAAAAAAAGTAAAATTTTAAAATTTTTAATTCATATGATGACAAAATTAAGAAAAGCTCAATAGAAATTTTAAATGTATTTGTTTTAAATACATTTATGTATTTATTATCAAAAAAGGTTTTGTCATTATTCTATTTCTTGTTTTGTCAAAATTGATAAAAACTCGCAGTAACATCACTGACAAAAGGTAACATCACTGACAACTTTGTAACATCACTGACTTTTACATCTATAAAGACAAAATGGTTAACATTTTTATGGTTGAAACTTTGTATCTTTAGTCAATATCAACATTTTATGCCAGACAATAAAGATATTATGACTTACAGCTAAGTTTAGACAATTTCTTTATCTAACAGTGACAGCAATGACAAGGCATGTAACATCACTGACATAATCATTCATATGTGATATCTTTCATAAAAACTGGAACATTATATTGCAAATGTCACAGCAAAAAGCATAGCTTCTTAAAAAGTTTTGTAATTAAGTACTAATAATTGAAAAATGCCTTTTATTTTGAAGTTCTGCTTTTTACTGTGATGATTAACATATTTACGTAATTTGAAAGTATTTGTGTGCTACCTGCATTAGAACTGCACCATTAAAATATATGAAGTACAATAAAACATAAAGCCTGGGACTTTGACCTTAAATTTCAATAATATATCTTATTAGTATCACTTATATATTTTACTGGAGCAATCCTTACTTTCCAAATAAAAATAACCACAAAAATCAATCAAAGAACCATTAACAAATCCAAACTTAACATAATAAAGTAAATATAGTTTTTAAGAACAAACACAAATTTGGTCACTTTAGTTCTCTTTCAGATAGTCAAGTATTTTCCCCCAAATAGCTTCATCGATGGAGTAATGTCTTCCAATTTTTATAGGCTCAGAGATGATTGTAAGGACACGCTCCATATTGTACCAACATTCATTAACGAGTGTCCGTGGCCAGAAAAATGGGCTGTTTGTTGTGCCTCTTCCCACTCTGTGCATGCATCTTACATATACATCTGTATCCTCTGAATCAATTACTAATCCTGGGTATGGCATATTGTCATACAAAACTACTACATATTGTCCAATTAACTGACTAGGGGTGCATCTGATTTCAAATGATTGATCAGTTCCATTTTTCTGGTTTTCACTCAATCCTTGTTCATTGTTTTCAATATTTTCCTCTACATTATCTGTTGCCATTTCGTTGTTTTCACTTGTTATGTTTGATGCCATTTCATTGTTTTCACCCGTTTCATTTGTTGCCATTTCATTGTTGCCATCTGTTGCCTTTGTTGTCATTTCATTGTTTTCACCTGTTTCATCTGTTGCCATTTCATTGTTTTCACTTGTTAGGTTTGTTGCCATTTCACTGTTTTCACCTCTTTCATCTGTTACCATTTCATTGTTTTCACCTGTTGCCTTTGTTGCCATTTCATTGTTTTCACCTGTTTCATATGTTGCCATTTCATTGTTTTCACCTGTTTCATATGTTGCCATTTCATTGTTTTCACTTGTTAGGTTTGTTGCCATTTCACTGTTTTCACCTCTTTCATCTGTTACCATTTCATTGTTTTCACCTGTTGCCTTTGTTGCCATTTCATTGTTTTCACCTTTTTCATTTGTTGCCATTTCATTGTTTACACTTGTTACATTTGTTGCCATTTCATTGTTTTCACCTGTTTCATCTGTTGCCATTTTGTTGTTTTCACTTGATGCCTTTGTTGCCATTTCATAGTTTTCACATGTTACATTTGTTTCCATTTCTATTTCATGGTTTTCAAATTCATTCTGTTGCTCATTTGCTTGATCTTTGCTTTCAACAGTTTCATCTATAGGTTCAGATAGAGTGTGTTGATTCTCTTCTTCTCTCTTCGGAAAATCCTTCTTTGGGAAATCTCTCTTCTGGACATCCTTCTTCGGGATATCCTTCTTTGGGTAATCTCTCTTCGGGAAATCTTTCTTTGGAAAATTGACTTTTGTTAGTTCATGCTGTTCATGAGGATCTGTAAATCTACAACGGCAGCTGATGTCTCTCACATAAATTACTCCAGGGCATTCTGCTTCATAAACTATCTGGTGGATCTTTTGTGTGCCAGGTACTGTCTTTAATTTGCTAGGGATCTTTTTCTGCTTCTGTTCTATCATATCATCTTGGACTTCATAAAGTACTACATTACTCTGACTTTCTCTCAGTGCATCAACAAATTCTTTTGCGTTTGTAATATCTTTTCCATGTAGGACATATCTGTTGGCTGTACGTTTAATAGCCCCTCCAATTCCATCAGGTGCCCCTTTCCCATGACCAGATTCATGGAAGTTCCATGTTCCACTTTTAAGTCCTCTTTCGCTTAGTTCCTGGGTAAACAAGAAGAAATTGTTCTTTTGTCTGTACTGCGTTGATGGACCGTCACTAAAGAAATGAATGGTGTCAATTAAAGGATATTTCTCCTGAATCTCAGTAAGCACTGGATCTAAGTATGCCCAAATAGCTGCTGGACCATGCTTTAATGAATCTGATACTGTGCAGAAGGATATGGGATTCTTTTGATCTTTCATGTGGTAAACACCAGTGTGCAGAGTGATTTGAGATTTTGAGGCACCAAAATGCATACTCTGAATTTCTGTTGACATCTTTGTTAAATAATTTTCGGCAAAGTCTACATGTATAAGTACTTCATTTTCATTTAGGCTTTCTTTCAGTTCTGTGTAGTACATCATTTGAGATGTTATATTAAATATGTGCCGTTTGAATCTAACCATCTCTTCATCAAACTTTTCAACTAACTGCATTAGTTTTCCTTGCTGTTTTTCTTTTACTGTAATGGTTATTTCTTTTTTCTCAGATTTTACAGACCGAGTTTCTCGTTTAGTTGTCCATTCAGTCCATTCTACATTTTTAGTGTTGTCACGTTCTTTCTTCACAAGGCTACGACCTCCACACGTAATGCAATCATTGTACATGCAATTTTTATCTTCAACATCACACACTGCCAAGGAAACAAGTTCTCTCATATCATTTGACTGCAATAGTTCCATGGAGTTGAGAGACTGTATAAGAAGTTTAATGTTCTCATGAAGTTTGCAAGCACACGTATCTCTGTCTTTTTCTGTTGGACTTACTACCCAAAATGGCCTTAGTCGACAAAAACTGGTATAACTGATCTTTGTTTCTTTGTGTTCTTGAAGAAATTTCTTATGAAGATTTGTTAGGCTGTCAACTAAAATTCTCTTCTGCATCTTGACTTTTAGTCTTGTTATTGTCTGTTTCACTCCTGGTGTCAATTTGCTAACATCATCTCTCTCGAAGAACGTTCTTATTTGTTTTCCTAATCTGATCGTGAGGCATTTTTTCTTTTTTCTTTTTCCATGGGAGTTGGACACACCTGGTTCTTCGCTTGCAAATTCAAGTAAACGTGATCTTTTTATTAGGCGTCCAGCAGCAATACTTATGATGTGATTTTTCTCTTTACGGTTTCCTTTTTGGTATTTCTTTCTTATTTCTTCAACTAATGCACTGTTGAATGCTAGTTGTTTTCTGACCTTTTCTCTTGTCTTTGGCAAAGAAAAATTTCGAAGAAGGGCTTTTGTTTTGCTTCTTGGAGTGGCACCATCTTTTTGTTTTTCTCGAATCCACCTTTGTTTGTACATATTTACTCTCTTTACCAAGTTGTCAACCTTTTTCTCGAGTTTTGCATTATCTCTGTAACACTTTTCTTTTTTGCCTTATTTTTTCTGTCTGCTTGCATTTGTCTGCTATGCCCAGGATTTTGTGGTGATTCCAATCGATTGCTTGGTCCTGGAATAGGTATGTGATCATTTAAGTGTTCATGTTGACTTCCATCAGGTGAAGTTGGAGGTGTAACAATCAATTCTAAGGCCTCATGTTCTTTGAGTTTTCGTCTATGATTAAGCTGGTCCAGTCGCCATTTTCTTCTTGTATGTCGTTGGTCTCTGTCTGACATTTCAGCAATTGTTTTTCTCTTTCCAACACTTTTATGTTTCATACTTCTGCCTCGATTTTGCCAGGTACTCAGCTCTTCTTTGTGGGTCACGATCACGTCTCTCACGATATCTCCGCTGTTTCTCTGCTTTAGAAAGTGGCTTCTTTTTCTGAAAAAATAACAGAATTTGATATACTCAAAGTTTTAATGGCTGTTATTTTAAATGCAATGCTTCTTTCTTTGTTAACATTGTTTACATGTATGATGGTTGTAAAATGCATATATAAAATAGTTTTTATTTGTCTTTATCTGACATTAATTGTATTTGTTTCAGTTATATATTGTCTTTTTTTAATAAAGAGAAATATGATCATCTTTAAGTTCTTGAATGTGAAATCTAACCAATCATGTCTCACAACCATGTTGCATTATTTTGTGTTTATTACCAAACTCTAAGATTGCACTGGAATAGGGTGTACATTGTTTAACCCACCGTTTATTTGAAATGCCTGTACCAAATCAGGAACATTGCAGTTTTCAGTTTCTTTTATCTGTTATTAACTTATTTTGTTGATCTTTTTCTTATTGGACATTTCAGATTGCTCATTCCTGTTTAGTTATTATGTGTTACCTGTATTCCCAACACTCAAATGGTATACTTACTCCGTGAGGAAGCATTCTGATTCAGATTAAATATTATTTGCACTTGAAACAATACTTCAGTATTTCTGAAAAAAAAAGACAATGATGTATTATAAGTGGTGCACTGTTTATTTAAAAATAACTCTTTTTTTTTTCCATCAATGGTTCAATAAATTTTGGATTTAGCATTATATGAATGAGAAAAAAAACAGTATTTCTTGAATTTGTCAGTGATGTTACCATGTCTTGATTAGTATGTTTGTAACAAAACATTTATTGAAATATAGTTTTTAATGGGTATTGTAATGTTTGAATGATTAAAGTTTAGCCTTTCAAAATGATGTTCTGCTTTTTTGTTATTGTTTTTCTCTGTGTGCATTGTAATTAAAAGATTTATCAGTGATGTTACCAAAGATGTCAGTGCTGTTACATTTTTGGATCACATACATTTTCATTATATTTTAATTCTCTAAAATGCTTCTTTTGTTCATCACACTTAAATTTAGAAGTGATAAGTCAATATCTTATATGAAAAATATGTTTAAATATGAAAATCATTCATAATCAACTGAAACGTCAGTGATGTTACCAAAAATGATCAGTGATGTTACATTATAAAGTATACAGCTCTAATTTAACATCTTGTAACAGCATTAATA
This sequence comes from Unio pictorum, assembly GCA_030141615.1. NCBI lineage: Eukaryota > Metazoa > Mollusca > Bivalvia > Unionida > Unionidae > Unio > Unio pictorum. The sequence goes on from JARLTB010000113.1 coordinate 3,397,898, forward strand.
CATGTATGCTATAAAACGATTTTGTATGAAAAAAATGGAAATGTAACATACAAATAAAGATTAATTTCTATGTAACAATGATTTTATTTAAAAGTTAAACAAATATTGTCACTGATGTTACCAGGTTTGTCAGTGATGTTACCATTAATGTCAGTGATGTTACCATTTGGAATTTACAATGATTTATGGAGCTCATCAAACAAATTTTGATCACAAACATTAATCTCTAGTATTTACACTATTATATTTATTATATTTAATAATATTGCACTCAAAATATGAATATTTGAACATTACAACTGTCATCTTTCCATTTCTTTGTCAGTAATGTTACATTTTTCAGTCAGTGATGTTACAAAAGAACTTCTATAATGTTTCAAAATATTAATATTTCCATCCACATCTTCATTTTAAATGTTGTTTTACCTTCATTTTGATCTTTTTTATTAGTGTAAGTTTTTAAATATGTACACTTTTTTTTCAGTTTTAAAAAAACATATTTTAGTTTAAATTATCAGTGATGTTACTAAATATGTCAGTGATGTTATGTTTTCGATAAAACATTGATTGACAGTCAATATTTGTTTAAAATAATTGTTTTTTAATATTATTCAATTTATAAGAGTTTGTATTATTCTAAAATTTATTGTTTTGTGACTTATTTTAACCTACAATTAGATAATTTCAAAATAATCAACTTTTAAAAAAAAATTATGTCAGTGATGTGACTAAAACCATCAGTGATGTTACTTTTTTATGGTAACATCACTGACTGTAACATCACTGACAAAATTGCAAAAAACAATATTTTATTTTTCAACAACTGCTCCCTGAGAAACAGGAAGTTTATTTCTGCAACATGTGCATTTTGCTTGTGTTTTCAATAGTATTTTTTTTTTAGCTAAAGTAATTGTTTATATATAAATATCTGGTAATATCAATGACAAGAGAAAAAAGTATGCATGTGTTTGACTCACCTTTTTCGATTTTTGTGGCTAAATCTTCATATTTTTCTAACTGTTCTTATGGCGTCTGCAACACACAGGAAGTGCCTTTGGAGAATCTATTGCAAGCTTTATTGTACGAAGAAAGACAACTCTAACCCATCAGCAAAAGTAAAAAAGTAACATCACTGACATGGAATTTGAAACCGACCTTCTCAATGCTAAAATTTTTTCGTGGAAGGGAATTTTGTACAAAAAACTACCTTCGTCTACTGTAGCAATTGGTTTTCACAGTTTATAAGAAAGAAATGTAAAACTAAAGCATTTTTTGAGGTATAAAAAAATACATAAAGTTGAAATTTTAATTTTGCAACAGGCAGTTTTTGGGGTGCTTATGACCTTTCAAGTCAATTTTATGAAAATTCATCAGAAGTAATCATGTTTTCTTGATATATTCTTAATAAATATAGTCACCAAAACATATTAGAATAAAAAACACATGCAAATACGTTTATCTATAAAAAATATTTTGGGGCAAACATTGGGAACGCAAATCCCTCCATTTTTTGATAATGACCCTAATCAGACTACAAGTTAAATTGTTCTTGTTGTATGCGATCTACATTTGTCACATGATTTTCCTCCTTGGTCAAAATGGCGACCGTAGATATTCGGTTGAAGAAAGTGAACAAAATCTATACTGAAGGGGTATTTGAATACGTTATAATTTTTTATTACGAGAAATTAGCTTTTATTCATTTTCTGTTTACAAGTTTATGTGAGAGTAGAGTGTACACGTGTATATCGTCTTTTGCGATATTGACAACTTGTTACCTATTTTCGATGGTTGACATTGTTTTCTTCGAGTCCGACAAATGATCACACGGTTTGAATTGTATTCACCTGCCAGTGCAAGAGAAATGCACATATTTTTAAAACGAAAATCATAATCGTCTTCGTTGTCGTCGTCGCCGATAAAACATTACCATAACTATTCATAAATAACACATTGAAGTAGTAAAGTCAGTATATGAATGAACTAAATCCTTCTTTCCAACCACCAATGTGTGAGTGCATCTATTTGTAGAGAAATGTGCTTTCTTAATGTAACCACCTAAACTCTAGCTTTGTTACAATAGTCCATCATTGATAGGATTGCAATTTTATGGTTTTATTATTTGTCTACATCTGCGTAGTAATGTCGGGCATTGGTTAAATCTGACCTTATGTTCTAACCAATATAATTGGGTTTTTATGTTAAATCTTGAATAACATAAAATTTTGACTTTGCTTTCTCAGAGTTGAATATTTTCCTTAATGTATGTTCCCAAATGTTTATGAAAACAGACCATCTAACAGAGTGGTACTTCCTATACAGCGATGTCTGCCATTATTTCCCCCTAACAGGTTCACATTACAGTTTCAAACTAATTTTATGAAAAAAATAATGTACACACAGCAGTTAAAATCTTTAGGTCAATGATTCTCTTCTTAAAACACAAATTTCTATTTACATTCTATTGTTTTGGTTTTGAAACACAAATTTGTATGTACTTACCATCAAATGATAACTTGCGGTAATTGGACAGTGATAGTTGCTTTAACCAGAGATATATCACACATCTCTGCTGTAACTTACTTGGGAAAGGAGTAATGGTCAGTTGGCTATCAAAACACATGTCTGTGGATATGCAAGGTTTGTTTGTTGGTGCATCTGAAATCAACACCATCTATTTGATGGCTTAAAGTCTAGGCTTTGCCTGGAGCTATAACATAACACCTGACGTGACCAGCTAAGGTGAGGGAGCATCTCAACACCTAATGTCACTCAATGAACATCTAAAAATCACAAGGTAAAGTCATTTTTGCTTTCTGAAAAGAATAAGGTGAAGTTTTCATTCTTTAGGTGACTTCATCACCCACTTCATCTGGTAGCATGATCCCTGTCACTGTTTCATTTTATTCATCATTAAAACAATTGAAACAATTGAACACACTCACTCTCTTATTTATTGTAATCCACTTGGGCTGGTTACTTGTATATATGTCACATCCAGTGGCTTGAGTTTTCCTTACGTTCATTCATTTTTTGTATTGTTGCAATTCCATGTTGTTGTTTTTTTCACTGTTAAATAGGCATGATTATTTTTTAATGTCAATCTTTTCTCTTTTTTTATTTACAAATGTTTCTCTCTCTCTCTCTCTCTCTCTCTCTCTCTCTCTCTCTCTCTCTCTCTCTCTCTCTCTTGCATCAGTGTAGTCTATAGCTATTCAAACAGACAATGGAAACATCTTTATGTCTCTCATTAATATTGCACTTGGTAATAATGATCCATGAAATACTGGTTGACTTAGATCATGACTTTGCCATGGATTACCAGTATTTGGAACACAGAACAGATCACACAAGAAAGCCACCACCATAAAATAATTATAATTTCTCAGTTGCAACAAATATTGATTTTGCTTCAGTAAAATTCATGTCTTTGTTTATAAAATGACTTGCAGAGAAATGTTGCTAAAACCTGAATGGTTCTAAAATATTTTGATATAACTGATATTAAACTAGAAAGTTGCTATTATTATCAGATTAATTTGACTGAAATATTTGTTACTTACATGCTGTCATGTGTATAGTGCATTATTTGATGGTATTTCATAGATTTAGTGTTGTTTACATCAAAATGTTGCATTGTATTTGAAAGATTTGAACCGCATTTGCCATAATACATTTTATAATCCTTTTTGGGATACCAGAACTTGACACTATGGATTGTGCATACATACTTTAATTCGTAATAGTCCCAGTTGATCTGGGTCTCAGGAAAGACCTGAGAAATTCAGCATATGATCCAGGAAATGTGATAGTAGGAATCAAACCTGAACCTTTCTGGATGAATCCAGTTTCTAAACCACTAGGCCTTCAGGTCTTCTGAGTGGGGATATGGATATCAATGGTTTCCAGGTTATGACCTTGTGGTAGTGATAAGTGCAGTGCTAGAATTCCTCTCTGACTGCCTCGATTAACTTTCCTTGTAAATAAAACAGTGTAATTTGTGTGTGTGTGTGTGTGTGTGTGTGTGTGATTTAGATTGTTAATATAGCTTTTTAAAAATTTCAGTCATATCACTATGATGTGTGCAGTGTGCCAGTTTATAGAGATGTCTAGCACTGGAGCATCATGCCACAGACATGTAGCATGATGTCTCACCCAGTCACATTATCCTGACACCAGGCCAACCAGTCGTAACACTAAGCTCTTACTGCTGATTGTCTAGTGAGGCAGCTGTTAGTACCATTTTATAAAGTCTTTGGTTTGACTCGGCCAAGGTTCAAACCCACAACCTCCCACATCTGTGTTAGATGCTCTAAGCACTAAGCCACTGGAATGGTTGTGTATTATTTATATTTTGAGAGTGGTTCTATTTTTTAAAATAATCAATGTTTGACCCAAGAGCCACCCTGGCAGAGAAAATAGAAGCAATTCCCAGTCCATAAACTTTAATGTTGCAGGTTTTATCAAATTACTTCTCATAGTTTCAGAGTTATGGGCCTTGTAAAAAGGGTAATTAACATTGTTTTTCTGGGTGGCAAGGAAGATGTAATATTGCTACGTGTGATTTACCTATCTATTTATTCTGATTTGTTTCTTTAAATATTGGTGTGGTATTTGTTGCCTAATGAGGTTTCAGTTTTGAAATTCATTCTGATAGGTATTATATTTTGGCATTATTTTTCAGGTTCTGAAGAAAAGATTATATAAAATAGAGGAATTGAAGCAAACTAAGAATTATCGTGATACTGTACTTATGTACTTAGTCATCATAATGCTATCAACAAGTGTGTGTGGAAGAAAAAAAATGATGTACATCATTCCTTGCTTATTTGTTGTAATTACAATTACAAACATTAGAAAAACTTGTTTGGAAAATGAGAGAAATGTCAAGGATTTCAGACATGATTGAGCTAGATTTGTTTTACTGGATTATTTTTTTGAAATAAGTGTTACATGTATTTTCATCTCTGGAAGTGCTTCAGTTTGAATGTTCTAGGACCGTTACAGTGGTCTAGTGGTTAGAGTGTCTGCCTCGGATGGGTGAGGTCATGTGTTCGAACCCAAATCATAACAAAGACTTATAAAAAAAATGGTACTAATAGCTGCCTTGATAGGCACTCAGCATTAAGAGATTAGTGTTTGGACACCAAATAATAATTTTCAAAACACAGCATACTGTACCAGTAAGATTACATCACCTATATCTTTTTCATTCATGTTTATCTTTCTTGCAATGTTACAGTAAAAGTTTTCATATTTTGTGTTGGATACTTTTAAACAGTTTGTACCTATCTCTTCTCACAATGGATCCCATCAGCTGGTTTATGATTCTATATATAGTCTTTAGGAACACCAGCAATTATAGTGTAACACCTAAGTGCTCCAACCTTTCTTTTGCCTCTACCATGTCATTTTCTGCGTGGCTTTGCATTTGCAATCAGACTTATGTTGGTTATGTATGAGAGATATCAGGTCCACTTGGGACTCTTGCGGTGTAGTTGAATTATCAATACAAAAGTTTTGAATGATAATTTTATTAAATATTTGACAGTCAGTATGAAGTATATTACCTTTGGGTGAGTAACGTAACATAACATGTGACCACTAGCCTTTACAATAGCCCTTCCGAACCATTTCTTGGCAGATAGTCACATTGTGTGCATTATTACAGTGAAGCTACCTTTTAATGACATGCAGTATACACATAACTTTGCTACCACAGACTGAAATGTGGGTATGTGAGAAAGCTTGCCAATAGCTTCTCATGGGTTGGTGGTTCTTTCCTGGGTTTTCCTGGGTTCTTCCTCCACCAATAATACTGGCCGCCATGTATAGCCTATCTCGTACTGAAAAATGGCATTAAACCCTACAGCAACAACAACAACAACAACAGACTGAAATGGGGCTTCTGACATTATGGTGTTGGAACAGTAACTATGTTACAATAAAGGGACCTGTAGTGAAGAAGCATATGTAATGTAATAGTGAAATTATTGGTATAATGTACTTTATTATAAGGCAGTAGATTCCCCGACTTCCAAGGTTACCATTATGATAGGACAGTACTATGATATTTTCAGGATATTGTGGCTGGATTTGTAGTTGTACACAGTAAAGGGGATCTCCAACATCAAGGAATTACACTTGCTGTCGAAGGAATTGTCAATCTACAGCTCAGTGCAAAAAGTGTGGGACTCTTTGAGGCCTTCTACAACTCAATCAAGGTATGCATTTTACTTTAATGTTAGAGAATGGAATATCTAAATGCTAATGTACTTTCTATCAATTACAGGCATCCCACGCTATTGAGAAATTGGGAAAAATTCGGGAGAAATGATAATTTTTTCCGACCATGAAAAGAGAAAAAACGGAATTTTCCACCACCACTTGATGCTTGAAACAATTATGTAATTGAGCAATAACTGAACTGATCATGAGTAAATTTAATGAGTTCTGACCAGAATAATCAATGGTTGCAGTAAATATATGGGTGCTTGCCATAAACGTATTTTTTAAGTCAGTCCAAAAATGTTCAGTGGATTACATTTATCTTACGGATATTATCTAATAGACTGCTCGATATCTATCTTTTCTTACATGGAAGATATAAAAACCTTCCATCACAAGAGGTCAGCAAGGTGGTGGCAAAGAGTATCCACTTACAAGATGGCCTAGCAAACTTAAACATTGTGTGTGTATATATATATATATATATATATATATATATATATATATATATATATATATATATATATATATGTGTGTGTGTGTGTGTGTGTGTTGTGGCTAAAAGCTCATAAATCATCTTAAGTTAATTATGTTACAAAGAGTAAACAATGTTTTCTCCAAAGGTCAGCAGTCACATACAATGTGAAGAAGGGTATGTACCCAGACACTGATTTCGGAGAGATAACGACAGTTTATATTTTCTATTTCCAGCCTATTCATTTACTGAATTACACTCTTGATATAGCAAAGCCAGGGAAGTTACCCAGTGGTAAAACGGAGATTCCATTTGAAGTCCCTCTGAAGGCCAAAGGAAATAAAGAGCTGTATGAAACATACCATGGTGTATTTGTAAATATTCAGGTAATTTTACCAAAAGTTAAGGTGTGAAACCCCGTGAAATTTGGTAATGTTTCTTTACCCAGAGTTAAGGTGTGAAACCCCTTGAAATTTGGTAATATTTTTACTCAAAGTTAAGGTGTGAAGCCCCTTGAAATTTGGTTATGTGTTTTACCCAAAGTTAAGGTGTGAAACCCCTTGAAATTTGTTGATTTCTTTTACTCAAAGCGAAGGTGTGAAACCCCTTGAAATTTGTTAATGTTTTTTACTCAAAGTTAAGGTGTGAAACCCCATGAAATTTGTTAATGCTTTTTTACCCAAAGTTAAGGTGTGAAACCCCTTGAAATTTGTTAATGTTTTTTACTGAAAGTTAAGGTGTGAAACCCCTTGAAATTTGGTAATGTTTTTTAGTCAAAATTAAGGTGTGAAACCCCTTGAAATTTGTTAATGTTTTTTACTCAAAGTTAAGGTGTGAAACCCCTTGAAATTTTGTAATACTTTTTTGCTCTAAGTTAAGATGCGAAACCCCTTGAAATTTGGTAATGTTTTTTTACTCAAAGTTAAGGTGTGAAACCCCTTGAAATTTGGTAATGTTTTGACTTTTATTGGTCTCCTGATTGACGTACTACATGTATGTAAATCTTTCATTCTGTTTCATTGTTGAATAGTAATTGACTTTAACATGTGTTAGCAATTTTAAATTGGTAAATATTTTATTATTTGTCATGGGGTTTACAAACCCAACAGCTGATTGATAATAAATCAATCATTTTAGTACTTTCCTATACCATAATAAAGATTAAATGATGTACTACTATGATAGTAGTGCTGAAGTAATTAATCTCACATTACCTATTTACTGGGATTTTTAAAGCAAATATTCCCAGGAATTTACAAGCTAGGTTATGAAATCTAGGAAGATTGGTATTCCGAAATAAAGGTACCAAGAAAAATACTGTATTGTAATTGATTACATCTTTGTACATTATAGTTAACATAATGAAAACAAGAATCAGCCAAGTCAATTAATTATCAGTACCACTTACCTTTATCATACTTTTTTTACAGTATCAGATTAAAGTGGAAATGAAGCGATCAATGCTTAACAAAGACCTGTCCAAGTCATGTGAATTCATTTTAGAGTATAAGGTAAACATGCATTTAGCTGAGTGGATGATAATTTTGTAGATGACTGTTTCGTATAATTTCACCACATTACCACTATTGTCACAATAACGTCAAAACTAAACTGCAGACAGCATAGACCCTGATCAGCCATTGCCTGCAGATTATGGTCATTTTGTTTCTTATCGATTTCACGTAACAAAACTGAATAGACCCAGATCTTTTGGGACAATATGTGAGGGTAGATCTGATTCTGTGTATTCTGCAGTTGGACTGGAATTTTATTTGAGTATACATGTATATTGTAAATAGTCAATTTTGTTTTTATTTTTATGTGGGTTTTTTTTGTATTTTAATTAAGACAGCCTTATTTGAATAGAACTCATAATTAGATTCCACATAAAGCAAGGATTACTTTTATGTGCATTTAAAAATCATTATAAAGTGAGAGTAGCGTTAATTTGGTTATTTTTCATTAACTTTATGACAGCATTTTTAGTATATACCATATATACTTGTTCATAGAATTTTTGACTTTATGTCTATAATTTTGACAGAAAAATCTTTCATTGTATAAAATTTGATGTTAGGATGGGTAGAATGCAATAATAGATCAAGAAACATTTTTAAAGTTAAACCTTGGATGATAGTAAGTAGTAATAATTTTTTGCTTATGATCAAGACAGGCTTTCATAGAATTTGACTGCTTCAAAAATTAAAGGAGTGCAATTTCAATGTCCACAAGATAATTTGATGATTAAATTATACATTGCTGATGGACATGATAAAAATGTGCAAGAACTTTCAGCTGTTACATTCAGTTCAATGTTGAAAAGAAACTCTGAGGTTAATCTCACTAGACATCATATTCCGACATACTGCCAGTATAAAATAAACGTTCCTTTTTACACATGGATGAATACGAAAGGTTTTTTTCTTCTTTCTTTCTAGAGCCAGGAAGAGACAGCTAAACCTAAACCTATTCCTTTTACCATTACACCAGAAACACTGACAAACATCAAGGAGGTATATCATTTAATATTTTATGCTTTATGTACATGATTGACTCATTAATTAATTCTAATTGCAGATTGAAAAATAAACTAATTTCATTGACAGATCTGTGGACAGAAGCACTAAATAAATGTATGTCAGTCTCATATATTAGGGCTTGAATTTAACACAGTTTTCTTTGTAGCCAGAAGGACTAGTGTACTGAGAAATTTACTAGTCCTGCCAAACATTTACTAGTCCTGTCCACAAAACTATGTCACACACTTGTATTGAGATTAACAACAATTTTCTTTCATAAATATCATTATTATATGAAATGCAGAGGTACAGAAGTATAAAATCCTACTTCAAATCATCAGTCAGTCAATTAACATTTCTTGTTTCTCAAGATAACCTGGATCCAATTCCAGAAAGGGATACAGGTGTCCTTTCTCGTCCTCCACCTGCAATCTGGGTCCATATGGGGTTAATTCTGGTCTCCTTACCCGTCTCTCTCTGAAACATTCCACAAATGTATTGCTGGTGATGGATCAAATGTTGGAATGTCATTTGTATGGAACATTATTAAGAGTAGGTCGGACAGAACCCAGGGTCTCAAACAAGATCTCCAGTCACTCTTCACCATTTTCATCTCCGATTCAATTTTAATGTTCGAACAACCTGCAACAAAACTGGATGTTTTCTCTGTTTGTTTTTGCAATTTCTATTACTCCACATGATGTTCTTGTGACTTGTCCTCATCATAATTATACCATTCCCTGTTTCAAAACACATGCCTTTGCCACCACAGTCCCCTCCGCAATTACATGGCATCTCCCTAATAAGTTCTGCAGGATCAAAGCAGTGGCTATTGTAAACACTGTTTTAAAATGTTAACATCAAAAGATAATGTTAGTTTCACCTTGGAAAATGTGTGTTCCCATCAACGAAGCCATCTAACTCGAAGCGCGTTGTTTTCATCTGCTCCAATTACGGTCTCATCATTAATAGCCTAAGTTTAGTAAGTGTTTTTAATTAATTGGACCTCAATATATTATTGAAATTAATAATAATCGGGAAAATTTTTAAATCTTAGATGCCCATACTGAGAGATTTTAATTTCCAACAAATGTATGTCATTCTGCTTGTATATATCCACGTATGTTCAATTATTTGTCTTGTATGGGGAAAAAAAATAATTTTCTTTTTATTGCCATAGAAAAAGTAGTTGGATGGAAATGATGTGTCAGTAATGTGATCATAATAAATTGATCTAATTCTTATAATTATTTTGATTCAAACGTAAATTATGCAGTTCCCTGTTTGTGACTGTTAGCACGTTTGGCTAGCAAGCAACAAAACAAAAAAGGAAACAAACAAGCATGCAAACTAATTTATTTGAATAGTTGATGCCATGTGTTGTAGTTTTGTAGTTTGTTACTGTGGTTGCATGAATAAAGTGTGAAACCATGTTATTTTTCATTTAATTTGCTGTTAGATTAATTAGGATACCATTTACCAAACTTCTGTTGTTAGTTAAGGATGGGACCATGATTGGCGCTTTTAAGCGAAATGCACAAAATCAGATGGCTTTTTGTAATAGAAATACATTTCTGAGGCAGAAATTGACTTCATCTTCTGGTGCTGATATTTTATGACTGTGTTTGCAACGGTCACTGCGTTGATTCTACAGAATATATGCTGAAGTGACTTCAAACGTTGACTGTTGATAAGCAAAACTTACTAGCCCATTGGACTAATAACATTATGATAGTTACTAGTCTGACAGGAAATCTACTAGCCTCTGGCTAGCGGACTACCGCTAATTTTGAGCCCTGGATATGTGTGTGTGTGAAAGAGAGATAAAAGCAAGATTTTGTATTATTTGACCCATTTTATTCTGTATTTATTATTTCACAAATGTCACAAGATGTTAGACTAGATGCATATAGGTTTGCACTTATTTTTTAAAGAGAGATGCTCATGTGCAAACTAAAAACCTAGCATAACAGAACCCATCAGTATGGTTTCTTTTCTTTGCCTTTGGCATGTTAATTTCATGCGTGTACTGATAATCTAAAATCACAACAGCAGCTCGTCTACAGGTTTGTTTTCTTTGCTATTATATTGACAAGATACAATATAGCAAGGCTTAAGTGAACAGTAAACTGTTGTTGTTTTTAATGAGTTTTTCAATGAGTTAATTACTTTCCTTAGATGGCACTGTCATCAATCAATCAACTTCCAGGGGCTACCTTTATCGACTTTGATTATAAAGTGTTACAATGAACTATTTAAACGATGATGCTTTGATGTAAAATCCTGGAATTTAAATGTTGCCTAAGACTACATGAGCAGGATGTTTGCAGGGAAAAAGCAAGAAATTTTTGAATGAGCGAAGAACATTAGTGTTTTGATTTGTCATATGATCAGAAAATGAAATTGCACACTGTTGTCAATAAATATTTGGACCAGAGATCAGTGTAATATTCCAAAATTTACAGACTATGACATTTGCATTTAGTTTGGACAATGTAGTCAAAGCAACAGTTGAAGAGTGAAGAAAAAGACATTAATTAAATTTTTCTATCTCCTCCAGCTGGCTTAACAATGTAAATCTACATATCCCGTGCTTTTAGTTGTTGTATTTAAATATCTAATTTCTGAGAGAAAAAAAATGCAATGTGTGTTCTGCCTCATTGGTTTCACTTGAAAAATTACTTAGAGAAGAGAAAAAAATGTATGGCTTCACCATCACAATATACCTTTGCCACACCTCCTAATTAACCTTGAAAACCTAATACAATATATAATTGATTATGCAGATATAATAGTGAGAGACTTTGTGCCTGAGTTCTTTTACTCTACTCTCTGTTTACTCTTTTCAGATTATAGATGAATAATTCATTTATTCAAGCGATAAAGATTATATCAATTTATTAAGCACATGCAATTTGGTGTTTGTCTAAAGCATGAGTTTATTGAGTATCACTTATCTGATCAAGTAATCAGACAAAACATAATGACACAATTGCATCCCTGTATGGACTACAAAACAAAATGGACATTATTCATGATGAAAATAATAGACTTCACTATAAAGACTGATTAATTTTGTTGCTCGAGCAATGCTTTTCCCCCACTGAATGTTTTGACTCAAATATGACGACTTGAACCTTACTCAGCCCATTATTATATTTCATTTGTATATTAAATGTCAATTTCAGTGTATTCTTAAAAAGGAAGCATGAATATTTTTGAAGATAAATCGGCAATTACGTATAAGAATTTGTTTCATTTTATGATTTGGACCTTGAATCAACCACAATTTATAAAATGCTTTCCATTTGATTTAGAATTGTGGAATGCTATGGTAGAAAAACTAAATTCTTTATATTGGAAAGGAATTGTTCCTAAAATATATACAACACGTGTGCTTAGAGGTGTTTCTTTGTATGGTCGGTCAGCTTGCAAGTTGAATCAACAGGTAGTATAACATATTCATCTAATTTGTTGATAAGAAAGAGATATAAAGTGATTGTCAAATTAATGACATACGGTGACATTTCTGGACTAAAGGAGATTAGGTAATAAGTTTGCACAACAAAAACATTTTAAATTTGTTTCATTAAGGCTGCACTTGACATTAACATATGTTGTTTACTACATTAGTTGTAAATCTGTTTTATTATATTGGTAGGTGTTTTTAATAAATCAGAATTATTGCCATAGAAATTTGGAAAGAGCAGACTGCTGTAAAACATAGCCTGCGAAGTAGTTAACACATGTACAAAAGATGCATAGACGAGTTCCTACTTGGGGGAGACAACAACACTTATTAAAAAGGTCTATTGCATTAGCATTTTGTTGAATCACACTTGATAACCGACAGGCTTTTCCATTGTTTGATTAATCAGTGAAAGAAAGAAGAACTTGTGTGAACTAATCAAAACAGATAGTATAACATTTTCGTCTAGTGCATCAGTTTTTGTGAGGAGACTGTTGCAGAATTCAATATGTTTCATTTTATTCATCACTATTTTGTTTTAAGTATATTGGTTGTGCATTGACAAACCCTACATCACAGATGACTTCTTTTTCTCTTGAACACGTTCCAAACCACATTAATGTTAGAAGATATAAACCCTACTACTTCAATCCAAAAATCTATCTATCTATCTATCTATCTATCTATCTATCTATCTATCTATCTATCTATCTGTCTGTCTGTCTGTCTATCTAGAGGGAAATAACTCTTGCCCATTACCTCCCTTACCAACTTGAAAGTGACACTAGTTTTAAGCTTTTGCAATAAACTTACAAGACACCATTAACTTTGCACGTTGAAACAAAGTGGATACTTGTTCTAATTTTCACTCCATCCAATGGGAACTTTGGTTTTTTTCCAGATGTATTAAGGATTATTCAACAGGTGGTATACCTTAACTTTTTTACTTAGACCATAATTATGTGAATTTGTTCAACTATGTAGACTTAATTTCTGAGTCTTCTGAGTTTTGAAAAATTATATGCTTTCATCAGACATCTTTGGTGGGTTGCCTTAGAGAATATGTCTTCTTCATTAGTGGGTTGCACTAGAGAACACACAGAAGTCCATTAAGAGTATTTTCAGAAGTGAAAGGTAAAGGTCACTGTAAGCCTAATAAGATAAGTGTCTTTTTTACTGTTACTTGAATGAGTTCAAATTGTAACCATTTCTAAAACCTTGTATTGTACAAAATTTGTATGCAATGTCATGGGCTTTTTTTCTATGTTCTAGATTAAAACTAGCTGCTTGCGGAATTGACGTTCATATTTTTTCTGGCTATTTCTAATGAATCATCTTTAATTTTTATTTTCTGCCGTTATTCTAAACACTTTGCCACCTCTTTAAATTCTTCATGAAAATACTGATAGTATATTGTCCTTGGCTTGCATTGTTCTTTTTTGTTTTATTGAATATATACTATTTAGATTTTCCTAATGTATTTATCTTTTTTTAAATTATTATTAAATATTCTTTGTCTTTTAACAGAAAGGTCGTGTGCCAAAGTTTAAAGTCAAAGGGAAAATTGATTCATCAGTTATGTGTATTACTAAACCATTGACAGGAGAGGTAAGTCTTCTAAATTGAATATTTATTATGGCACAAGTAATTATTAAAACTATTAGATATTGAACTTTTATAAGCATATTTTATGAAGGAACACTTTTTCTTGATATTGACTAAGCTTGATTTTTATTGAGCCGGCATGGGTGAATCTTGATATGACAATCAATCACTTTTATCTACACATGCATTGCTATCTGTTTGCCTGCTTGTCCATCCAAGAAACTTGATATGACAATAACCTTCATCTACACGTGCATTTCTATCTGTTTGCCTGCCTGTCTATCATGATTAATCCCAGTGTTAATGTTAATTTGGTTGATTCTCAAAGTACGTTTGGATATAGAGTCAAGTTTCATGGTATGTGGGTACATCTTGATATGTGTAACACCAGCTCAACAAAACCTTTGGAATGGGACCAGCATGCAGACCATCCTCAGCTTCTTGTTATACCCTAAATTTTTCAATAACAGATGGTGGTAATGAGATAATGCCCATCTGGACAGGCATGCATATTTACAGTATTCTGCCATGATAGTCCATGAGGTCAGCCTTATAAATTTATCAAACATTTGGGAGTAGGTTTATTTTCAGAAAATAATAGCCACAATTTTGTGAAAACTGAGGTATGACCTTATCATTAGGTATATCCTATTCATTTGGTATTGTCATGTCATTAGGAATGGCCTTATTAGGTTTGGCCTTATCATTGGGTAAGGCGTTATCATTAGTTATGGCCTGATCATTAGTAATGGCATTATCATCAAGTATGGCCTTATCATCAAGTATGGCTTATCATTGGTCTGGACAATCAATTATCATTAGGTTTAGCCTTATCATTGGGGTGAGGCCCTTTCATTAGGCTTGGCATTATAATTGGGTAAGATCTTATCATTAGGTATGGCCTAATCATTAGGAATGGCATTATCATCAATTATGGCTTATCATTAGTCTGGATAATCAATTATCATTAAATTTGGCCTTATTATTGGGGTAAGGCCTTTTCATTAGGTTTGGAATTATCATCTGAAATGGCCTTATCATATCTGCCTTTTATTCATCTGATATGGCCATATCTTTAGTTATGGCCTTAACATCAATTATGGCTTCATCATCAGGTATGGCCTTAATATTGGATATGGCCTTAAAATTAAGTATGGCCTTAATTTGATATTTATGGTAGTTTCACATGCTGTTCTTTGTAAGGTAGAGATTTCAAACTTTCAGATTTGATTGAAGTTCATTTATGGATGTGCAGAATTAGTGGGTTTTAAAAAAATGATTTGATGTATGAGGACACAACTTGAGATAGGAACACTTATGCAGATATATATAATGCCTGCAGGAGATCTTGGTATTATGTTGGGTTCAGTATACACCATATACACAAACACATGCATTAGTATTTTTTGTTGTTGGTGGTTTTGTCTCTGTTAATAAAATTATAGCTACAGTGCAACTCTGCTATAATGCCCCCGCAATAACGTGGATTCGGATTCAATGCGGTTGTGGTGTGGCTCCTGAAATATCATATATTCATTAATATATGAACAAATATTGTTTGTTCATAGTACGTGAAATGGTGCACAAACAAATTTATTATAATTTTGTGGAAGAAATCGTGTAAGAATTTGAATATAATATGATTGTGGTGTGTTTCATGAAATATTAAACATGTACATATGTTTTCCTTGTACATGTACCCCAATTTTTCTTTTTAAAGTACAAAAAATAGTGTGTAAAACGTTTATTATAATTTTGAGTTTGCTTATGAATTCAAAAATATGATCATGACAAGGCTTCCAAAATTTAACAGTTCCACCACATTCTTGAAGTGTTATGCGAAAATAAATAATATAGGAAATGTTACTTATTACTGATCCATGATGATCAGTAACAGAATTATTAAATATTTAATATTTATGCAATTTTTGCAGTGTACTAATTGACATATTTTGGGGATTATCTTTAATATCAGATTTTAACTCTTGACATGCTTTAGGTCGTAAGTCCAAAGGTCATAAATTAATAAAGTCTAATAACCCACAGCATGGTAAGCTAGATCTAGCTACACTACTGTACATATTAGTGTATGACCTCATTATTGCATGCTTCGTTATAACACAAATTCTTATATAATAACATGGTTGTGGCTTGGGTCCCAAAATTTCATAAACATGTTCTTTTTTCATGCACAAAATTGTTTTCTTCCTAAAAGTATGAAAAATAATGTGCCAAAAACTACTGTCATTTTTGGGGATGAGATCATGTATAAATTCTAATACAAGATGATTGTAGCATGGCTCTTGTAATTTTATATACATGTAGTTTTCTCATATTCAAAAAAAAATATTGTGGAAAATGTTTATTCAGGGATAATGCTGGACTTTGCCAACATTGAAAATCAACAAAGATTATATCAACTGCTGATTTTCTCCCAAATTATTGATTATTTAAACTTGTATGTACACGTACAACCTTGGGTTTGGAGTAAAGAAATTCAGAGGCATCATGAAATGAAGCTGCAAACTTTATATAAAATGCACTGGAATTTATCTATTGTTAGATAAACAAATTCTTTGTTGATACTAACAGTGCATTGTTATATCATAGACCGGTTATTCTGACATTTGGCCTGAATACAGTATGCTGTGAGAGTTCAGCATTATTTTAATATATTTTTTTCATAATTTTGATAGCTGTAATTAACTGGATAAAGCCTTATCTCATAATGGCTCTTTTTGATGAAACATTATTAGATTATCGGCCGCTTGCTAGCAATTAAAATATTTTGACTGACCTCTGTATGTGGATTGTAAGTAAAATTCCTCTTTTCACTTATAGAAAACTTCAGAACACTCATATTTTCATAGTAATCTTTATCAGAACAGAACAAAATATCTGTTTATTCATTGTGTCTGTTGGTCCTTTTTTTAAATAGAATTTCTGACACATGCATGAAAGGCTGCATCACTCTGTCAGCAGGAAAAGTAACTGCTACAAGCAAACAAACAATGACTGATTCCTCTTCTTTATAAAATGTACACAGAAAAAAACAGCTTTGCTCAAACTTCAAATAAAAATTTCTGATGTATGTGTGGAAGGACGCAACACTATGCTAGTAGGAAAAGTAACTGCTACGATCAACCAAACAATGGCTGATTTATTTTGTTTATAAAATGTACACAGAAAAAAAAACAGCTTTGCTGAAACTTCAAAGATAATGTTTGATCTCCTTTTGATCTGGACAAATTCTAAGCAAATGGATAAAAGTCTCAGTGTTTTGAAATTATTTGAGGCTGCTGCAATAACAAACATAAATTTGCTTGGTATTCCAAAGCTGTTCTTTAGTGGAAACTTCAATAACACATGCATCGTCATCAGAGGAAGCCAACAACAATCTTCAATAATAAAAAAAATAACCTTTCATCGAAGGAAGTTAGCACCAAACTTATTTAAAAGCAATGGAATCTGATCGATTGTTGCATTTTTCACAGTGACTTGAACACATTTATTGTGCCATGAAATTTCATTTTTGCAGGGGAAAATAAATTATGCTTGTGTTCATAAAACACAAATAAATTTCCAATCATTTCAAACCATATATACAAGGTTGTCAAGTTGATTGAAGATGGGTTATCTTGCAGCAATGTTTGTTTAACTTTTTAATTTGTTCCAGTTTTTATTTCCCTATCAGTAACGCCATCCCCTGGTTACTCTTGGCAAGATCATATTACTGTCTCCAGCTGACCAAAAATAGGCCAATTTAAGTACATGTACATGTAGCATGTAAACAGCAATAGCCATGTGATGCTACTTGCAATAATTGTAGTGAATTGTTAAGTAATAATCAGATATAGATTAAAACAAGGACTACCCTTTTTTAAAATGAATATGCATTTGTGTTTTCAAATGAGATGTGGGTCATATATGAAGTGTATAACATGATCTATACTCACATTCATGGATTTATTATACACAAGTACAGTACTTAACAGATTAAGGATTGTGTTTCACAAATGTCAGTTGTCAGTATCTGTAACAAGATAAATGGTTGGGATTTCGGATTAACAACACAACACAATTGATGGTCATACAATTACAATGTTTAATGACAAATGATTTGAATGAAAAACTATTATAATTAATATGTGCATGAATATGATCCAAATATTGGATCAATTAACATAAAACACACAGACTTAAAGAATGAAAATACAAATAAAATAAAATTACATGTACAAGAACAAGGGGAGAATATTTTTGTGTGTTAATTTTTCAAGTTTGTTACCTATGACATACCTCTCTTATGAATTTGTCTGTCTTTCTATATGTATGTACATTTCTGCCTTTGCTTTTTAACTATATGTGCATTCTGTCCCTACCTTTAATCTCATCTACATATTTATCATGTTCTATTTACTTTTATCTTGATTGATTTCTCTTATTCTTGCAATATGTTTTAAAGTTACAAGCAAAAGATTTAAAGAAAGCCAAAATTATTTATTTGTAAAATAATTATGACGCAACTCCCTTAATGTGTACCATGTTTTATTTTACCTAATGTTTATCGTGTGTTGTGATATTGTCATACACCTGCATTTGGATAGGCTCAAATCTTCCTGGGGTAAGTTCAGTGTTCCAGTCAGCATTCCCTGTGTGATCAGAGTTAATTAAATATATAAATCCCTGCCTGATGAGTTTGATTAATTAGTTATTTGAACAAAATTCACATCTCCATTTGGGTATAGATACTTGGAGTTTCAATGAATTTATTGTATCTTTAATGAATGTGGACATGTAAGTACCCTATTTTTTTTGTTTTCAGTTAGTGTTGGAATCTTGTGAGACTCCTGTAAAGTCTATTGAGATACAGTTGGTCCGAGTTGAGACCTGTGGATGTGCAGAGGGATATGCAAAGGAATGTAAGTTTACAAAGAGATGAACAGCATCTTTGATTATTACATAATCAGGAAAGGTTCCTTCTTGATTTCGATGTTTTATTAACCTAGTCTTTAGTCAAATATCAGAACTGCATATACCATCTGAAGTAATGGTTCATCCACCTTGTTATAAAACTCCTTTTTATACCTAATTGTGTTAATAATTTATTTGGTAATTTACCAGATAAGAATAATGACGATACAAAGTTAACTAATTTGCAGTATTTACTGAAACATGCATTTAAATAAGAGTTTCATCCCTTATATAGTTAAACCTGTTGTGAGAGACCACCTCTTCTACCAACCAAAAGCAGTCTCTCAAGACAAGTGGTCTCTCATAAGAGGTGTTTGAAAATGGACTGGTTTCTAGTATCAAAAGTTAGCATTGATCAAAAAGAAAATATACCCTTACTCACTGGTAATGTATAATATCCTTTATTCATAAATCTTGTTAAATATTGCATGCATTCATCTCAGAATAACTTTATATACTAAAGATATACATCTATCAAAACCTGCACAGTTAGCTTTGACATATATATCTTATTCTATGCACTTAATCGTTTTTCTTCAAAAAATCCTTTAGACTTCTTTCTTGACATTTTTTATTTAGCTGATTGGTCAGAACATGTATCTCCATTTCTGAGCAAAGAAGCAAAAGTTTTGGATTGTCATGTTGTAAAGCATATTCTTTAATCTCCTTGTTCTGTGACATTGTAGAATGTGAGAAAAACCAATGTTTAAGCTAGCTACTTTTTTGCAAGTGGTCTCGCTTTTTTTCACTTCTTTCATTTACAATAATTCTTTCTTCCAGTGTTAGAAGTTTACTTTTTTTTTTCATCGGAGGTTCTGTCATTATTAGTGTTGACATAATAATGACCAGATGTATTTCGATATTGATGTATGAAATCAAAGAACATAATGAACTCATCAAGAAACAATACATTTTTTTTAGATGAAGTTTAAATCACTGGCGTTATTGATAAACAAAGGTTGTGACCATTTGCACCCAGATAAACAAGATGGCATGGTGAAACACTGTAACAAAAAAATTACTTACACATCATCAAATCTCAGCAAGAGAGTGAAATTTTGAGAGAAGTGAAAATATAGGTGGGACTAAAGAATTTCCTGAAATCGCTTGAAAAATAAATTTGATTAGCCATAATAAACATGATTTCTTCACTACTTGCAGCCACAGAAATTCAAAATATCCAGATTGCAGATGGAGATGTGTGTCGAGGTTTGCACATTCCAATCTACATGGTGTTTCCTCGTCTTTTCACCTGTCCTACATTAATAACAAATAACTTCAAAGTAGGTAAGTACAGAGTCAAATTTTCATGGCATGAATGGAGAAGAGGTATGCCTCCTATATGAGGTCCTTCTCATAAGAGGGCGATTCCTGTATGGCAAATTATCTCGGCGTATAAACAGGTGTGCAGATAAACAACACATTGACAAGTCAAGGTCTTGAATCAGAGTGGTACAGCTGCTCAATGAACATTTATATGATTGTAATCAGAGTACAGTCCCTCATTGAACATTTATATGATTGTAATCAGAGTACAGTCCCTCATTGAACATTTATATGATTGTAATCAGAGTACAGTCCCTCACTGAACATTAATATGATTGTAATCAGAGTACAGTCCCTCACTGAACATTAATATGATTGTAATCAGAGTACAGTCCCTCACTGAACATTAATATGATTGTAATCAGAGTACAGTCCCTCACTGAACATTAATATGATTGTAATCAGAGTACAGTCCCTCATTGAACATTTATATGATTGTAATCAGAGTACAGTCCCTCATTGAACATTTGTATGATTCTAATCAGAGTACAGTCCCTCATTGAACATTTGTATGATTATAGTCAGAGTTGTACTATCCTTCACTGAACATATTATTCTAATCATTGTAGTACAATTCATTATTGAACATTTGTATCATTCAGATCTGAGTGGTACAATCCTCATTGAACATTAGTATGATTTTAATTCTAGTACAATCCCCCATTGAGCAATACTGTCATTCTGATCTGAGAACAGTCCTCATTGGACAGTAGTATTGTCCGTCATTGAACATGTGTATTGTTCTAATTACAGTACTGTCCCTCATGTTTAATTAGTATAGTCCCACATTGAACATAAGTATTGTTCTAATCACAGTACAGTCCCTCATTGAACATTGGTATGGTTGTGATCAGAGTGGTACAGTACTTCATTGAACATTGGTATGATTGTGATCAGAGTGGTACAGTCCTTCATTGAACATTGGTATGATTGTGATCAGAGTGGTACAGTACTTCATTGAACATTGGTATGATTGTGATCAGAGTGGTACAGTACTTCATTGAACATTGGTATGATTGTGATCAGAGTGGTACAGTACTTCATTGAACATTGGTATGATTGTAATCAGAGTGGTACAGTCCTTCATTGAACATTGGTATGATTGTGATCAGAGTGGTACAGTACTTCATTGAACATTGGTATGATTGTAATCAGAGTGGTACAGTCCTTCATTGAACATTGGTATAGTTTTAGTCACAGTATTGTCCCTTGCTGAACATGAGTACGATTCTGATCAGAGTAGTTCACTGTTTCTTCACAGTAAATGTATTGCTTCAAGTATGGTTCAGTTCCTCACTGTGCATTAGTATAATTCTAATTAGAGTAGTACTGTGTAATAGTGTTTCCTGTCTGAGTACTGTTCAGTTACTTATTGAATCTACTCAGTGTAGTACAGTACTGTGTTTCCTATCTGAGTATTTGTTCAGTTCCTTATTGAATCTAATCAGTGTGTACAGTACTGTGTTTCCTATCTGAGTACTGTTCAGTTCCTTATTGAATCTAATCAGTGAGTATGTACTGTGTTTCCTCATGATAACTTTAAAGTCACAGTACAGTCCCTAATTGAACATTAGTATGACTCTAACAACAGTAATACCATTTTTCCTTTCAATAAATTCAGTGCACATCCCCCAGGTGAATATTAGCATACTTTTAATCAGAGTAGTGCAGTGTTTCCTCACAGTAAATTTTGTGCCGCAGAACGGCAAAGTCCCTGATTGAACATTAGTTGGATTATGGATCCCATTAGAAAAGAAATGTTGTTTTATTATTAAACCTACCTACATCTTTATAATGTGGCCTTTCTTGTAATACAGTACATTTCTATATCTCCAGTGGTATAATGAGGGATTACTTAATATAATAACCTGTCTGTAGTGTTCATCCACTATGTAACCATACAGAATTTCTAGTGTATTGTGCAATGATAAATCAGCGTATGTGCTGTTTGATTAAATATTGTGTATAATGATCATCATCGTATGACATTCAATCTGAGTCTATGATATTTATTGTTGTTATGTTTGGTTATACTGGAGAATATTTTGTCTCTTACGGAGTAAATTTCACAATGAAAATGCCATGGTTGTTTCTGTAATTGATTGATAAAATATTAAGTTTGAAGAAGGATATACACTATCACTGCAATAGAAAGACAATTGACAGATGTAACATTTAGCCACTTTTGGAGTAAATTTTTCAGTAAACTTTTATTGCTTTGCTCTCATTAAAACTATACTACCATTATTTTACGGTGATGTACATTTCATATGAAGAATGCTGTGTATTTTAGATATATTTTTATGAAGTACCATCATCACTTCCTTTTAAGTCAATTCAAACTGCAAAAACCAAAGATTCTGATTGCTGTTGCATAATGACCTGCAGATCAGGGTCTGTTGTTTGTTTAGCTGATTACATCTAACAAACTGCACAGATTCAGATCTGTTGGCACATTATGCAGTGGCAGATCTCGGTCTATGCAGTTTGCAGTTGAACTTGTCTTATACATAGGTATATATTGTTCACAAAAGTGAAGTTTGTTTCCTTCTCTTTTTCAGAATTTGAGATTAACATTGTTGTCGTATTCCGTGATGATTATCTCATCACAGAAAATTTTCCCATTAAGTTAACAAGATTTTGAAAACCACCTTGGTCTTCTTCAAAACAAGAACCAGCTGCTTGAAGTTATGGATCAAATCAACAAAGACATGAGTCATATTAATCCAATTCTCCTGATGTCATTGCCAACCATTTGAAGAAGCTGATGGGATTTTGCATAACTTACAGAAAAAGGAGGCAACCGGTCATATAGAATCTAATCATAATTTGGTTAAAACTGTTAGAAATTACAATGGAGAAATTACAGTGGGCCTTCATTATAAAGCATCTCATTGTTATGCTGTCCCTGATATAACACGGATTTATGCACTCAATATAACACTGTCCCTGATATAACACTGATATAGTCATAGATTCCTAAACACTGGTTGAATTCTGTTTCCATGCAATGTAGCCAATTAAAAGGCATCACCTTTAACATGATAGAGTTTTAGGTCTCCCGTAAACAGAGCAATAGTGATAGACCACTGTATTGTTTTTACAGGTTTCATGTGACATCATAGTCTTTCATATTTACTTCCCTTTAAATCACTCTAATCTTTTGGGTCAACCCTCCATGACATATATGGGAAATGTTGATTCCATGAAAAATTTAAGGGATTGGAGTTCTACAAAAAATGGTAAAATCATTTTTCCTTTGCTTTAGATGGGGATAGTGTGACACTCTTATCTGTCCTTTTCAAGATCTGAACTGTGTGGAAATTTCATGGAACTGTTAAAGTTTGCCATTCGAATTACCATTTTCTTGAGAGGTATCATCCTTGACTGCCACTTCTAGGGTTACTGTGAGATTGTTATTTGTCAGATGTACATTTGTACATAAATGTAGATGCAGCGATATTGTTCAAATATGTTCTGATTAAACTTTATGTATGCAATCATATCAGAAAGATGCATCATTTATTGTACACCTTCAGTAGAGTAACCAACTGTAATCTTTAATTTATAATGTGTGACTGACAGTGTTGTATATTTTACAGTTTATGACTGTAACTTGCAAGGATATTGTGTATTGAACATCAAAAGTCCATATAAACAATGTTATACAGAATATCAGTAAATGTTGTTTCATGATTTCTAGGTATTTCTCTGGTTAAAAATGTTCTCTTTATACATTCGTGCATGACTAGGATTTCTAAATCTTTTTCATGGTATAGGTTTTTATTTTAATATTTATTAAGATGCTTTTTAAAGCATATTTAGTGTTAGAATATTTTGAAGATAAATGGATTTTTTTACCCATTAATAATATCTGTAGTGTAAGAAATGTTACAAGATTAACAAATAACACAGAATTTTAGAAAATATGAAAATATAATTTCTTTAATATTTTTGCTGTGTACATAAATAAGGATAACTCCTACCATACTTTAAAAATATATGATGCATTTAGATGTGTTTGTTTATTTAAGCATCTTAGATCAGTGGAGATGATAAAATTATAGTTTGGAAATAAACATCATTACATTGACATCCACAGTAGCTTCATTAACTATTAAATTTAATTTTTATAAATTTTATTATTCTTTCTATCATTCAAAATATTACTAGCGTTTGAATAACTTGTGCTTTTTCTTGTTTATCAGTACTTTATTTATCTCACATATTGATTTAAGGCAGTGAGTAGAAATTACAGCTACCTGATACCTTATCATTACATGTGCTTCGGAATAATATAAATTGTTTTTCAAAGGGTTAAAATAAAACATGTATGAGCTAATAATGTATGACCAGATTACAGTATTGACATTGATTTATCAAATATGAGTAGCTTTGTTAATCAAAACAGAGTAAGAAAACAAAGAATGGAGGCAGGTAATTATCACACATGGCTAAATTTTTGTTGGGTCTTTAAATTCATGGTTCTGAGCAAGAAAGCAAACCAAAAAATTGGTACACAACCACCCACCTTCCAGAAAATTCTGACACTACAGTGCTATAATTAGGGTCAAGTGGATAAAAAAAACAACTCATTTTACACTGCTCTGTACATAATGGTGTATTATTGTACATCTGTGTTGTGTTAAAAACCCTGTATTAGACTTGATTCTATTAATATATTTTAATATAGGATTTCTCAGTACAGTACACTCCTATAATAAAATTCCATAAAGTACCCATGACTGTAATATTACCTTTTATATTTAATGAATATGCATTATGTAATTGGGCTGCTTTCTGTTAATTTATGGGTGGGATGATTAGGATTGGGGTGGTGGACAGTTGACATGCAATGATATGTGAGACAGTTGTCAGTGGTGACCCTTTGCTTTTGCTGTGATCCTAAATTTGCAACAAATAAAATATTTAATTAAATATAATTTTATGGCCTTAAATTATTTCCTGTAAATAATAATACAAAAGAGTGTTGACCTAATTAATAGCTGGCAGATTTTTTTCCAAGGGGAGGTAAATCTGATTGTAGCTTACATCTGTTTATTTGATGCTATCTGTGTTTGTCATGGTTAAGTCATTTACATTCCTCATTAATAATGTCAAGCTAATATTGTGAAGTATGTGCTTTAAGTCTGGAAATTTATTGTACATTATGAGCATGTAAGCAACTATTTTTGTTCTACAGCCAACAATGATGCTAATGGTGTTTCACACTGAGAAAGTAATGTGATAAAACTGTTTTGTTGAATTTATATTTGATTATAAACTTATGATGTTATACCATATGCATCGATATAAATTAAATTATTGGCTTTTTGTTCTTTGCTGTTAATGGAGAATTTGAGTGAATGGGATAAATTGATGACATAAATTTGTGCAATAGTTTTTAGTTTGTAAGTATTACAAAAACACCTATAGATAGATATAGTACTTGTTAAATTTCTTGACACAGCTCTAGTGAACATGGATGTTTGACAGTTACATAGAATCGTAATATTGCTACATTTATTCAACATATAATTGATTTATTGTATAACTATTATATATTAATATAATAATATGACGGTCTGCATTATGGGGCATTTGTGTGAGAAGGTTACCCAAGATTCGGGTCATTGTGCCGAAATATGACCAAGAGGTGAAGTTCATTCCACCTTGCCTTGATTTCATGTTATCCCAGCCTTTTTTTGTCAATAAACAAAGTGAAAGAGACTTTTTTATGAGTTTTTCCTTCAAAAGTGAATGTTGACATTTATATGAAGTTTTATGTTCTGTAATGAATTTTGATGCTCATTTATGACAGAAATTAAATTGAAATCTACAACATTTCATTTATTGATATTTAATGACAGAAATTACATTGGAATCTACAAAATTCCACCAAATTTTCACACGATTCTTGAGAAATAGTGAAAAATTTAAAATTTTTAATCAATTGGAAGCGATTTATGACTCAATTGACATATCCAGGAAAAGAAATGAATTCTACTTAGGAACTGGTTTCAGATGTTTGAAATATATCCCTATTTTCACAAGGTTATCATTTATACGTTAATATTATTTACTGTGTGATTTTGCAACTGACGGTTTATATCATGATAAACTCAACCCACAAAACTATTCATTGACAATTCTACTTTTTAGCGGGCAAAATTAATCATTCACTTTCACATTTAACTTCAGGACGTCAAGAGATGGATAGTTTTCACTGATAAAATTAATTTGGGGTAGATGCATGCAGAATTTTAGATCTTTTTGTTTACCTTTGGACTGAGGTAAACAGATTGTGTTCTGACTCAGATGAGCAGATCCTATTCAGGTTTTGAGAAGTACGAGTATGCTGTATACGACTGAAATTATTAAGAATTCAATATTATTTTTGATTTTTATCAAAATAATTCTCAGCCTGGTAAATTAATAAAAAGATCTTATATTTCAAAATTGCTACATTGTGTCCTTTTCATTTCAATAGTTATAATATGCCATTTTACCTGGCATGATAAATCTTTTCACCATATATTTTCATCCTTACACCATAATATCTGACAGAGGTGGTTTATGCCTTCTGGCAAGATGAAAAAACTCTGATATGCATAATAATAATTGTATGAAAAGAACTATCTCCGTTTTATTATTGTTTTCAATTATAGTCACAGTAATGTCATTTTCAACAGCCAAACCAACGGTCTTCATTTAAATTACTGAGGCTGTTTCTTATAATCATTCCGGAACTTTCTTTCTGTGTATTTGTTTAGTCATCGCTATTTGAGAAGCAAATTAAACACATATTCATGAAACATGTTCAAATTTAAGAAAATCGTTGAGTATAGGCTGATGCTACATATGTAAACTATGAAATCGTTTAGCTTATTACATGGACTTTGTATGCAGAGAATAGTTTTGTTGGATCCTCTATCACAAAAGCTTATTTCCCAAAGTAAAAATCTTAAGGATAAAATGATGACACAGCTGTACTCGTATCTTTCAGATTAATGTAGTTGAGAAGTAGCTTGTGGAGAAAACTATTCGACTTAAGCAGTCTGCAAATTGACTACCTCGTATCTGTACTTGGAGGTGACAGTGGTTTTACACCAAGTCAGATAACCACCAAGGATAATTTATTAATGGCACTGACAGTATATGTCTTTCTACTGATGCAAAAAGTTTCTTATTAGATATGCATTCACAAAAAGTTTGTTATTAGATATGCATTTGCATAAAAGTTTTTTTTATTAGATATGCATTCGTGACAAGTTTTTCTTATTAGATATGCATTCGCAAAAAAGTTTGTTATTAGATATGCATTCGCATAAAAGTTTTTTTATTAGATATGCATTCATGAATAGTTTTTCTTATTAGATATGCATTCGCTAAAAACTTTCTTATTAGATATGCATTCATGACAAGTTTTTCTTATTAGATATGCATTCGCAAAAAAGTTTCTTATTAGATATGTATTCGTGAAAAGTTTCTTATTAGATATGTATTCGTGAAAAGTTTCTTATTAGATATGTATTTGCGAAAAGTTTCTTATTAAATATGCATTCGCGAAAAGTTCTTATTAGATATGCATTCGCAAAAAAGTTTCTTATTAGATATGTATTCGTGAAAAGTTTCTTATTAAATATGCATTCGCGAAAAGTTCTTATTAGATATGCATTCGCAAAAAAGTTTCTTATTAGATATGTATTCGTGAAAAGTTTCTTATTAGATATGTATTTGCGAAAAGTTCTTATTAAATATGCATTCGCGAAAAGTTCTTATTAAATATGCATTCGCGAAAAGTTCTTATTAGATATGTATTCGTGAAAAGTTTCTTATTAGATATGCATTCACGAAAAGTTTCTTATTAGATATGTATTTGCGAAAAGTTCTTATTAAATATGTATTTACGAAAAGTTCTTATTAAATATGCATTCACGAAAAGTTTCTTATTAGATATGCATTCATGAAAAGTTTCTTATTAGATATGTATTTGCGAAAAGTTCTTATTAAATATGTATTTACGAAAAGTTCTTATTAAATATGCATTCACGAAAAGTTTCTTATTAAATATGCATTCGCGAAAAGTTCTTATTAGATATGTATTTACGAAAAGTTCTTATTAAATATGCATTCACGAAAAGTTTCTTATTAGATATGTATTCATGAAAAGTTTCTTATTAGATATGTATTTACGAAAAGTTCTTATTAAATATGCATTCACGAAAAGTTCTTATTAGATATGCATTCACGAAAAGTTCTTATTAGATATGTATTCATGAAAAGTTTCTTATTAGATATGCATTCACGAAAAGTTCTTATTAAATATGCATTCACGAAAAGTTTCTTATTAGATATGCATTCGCGAAAAGTTTCTTATTAGATATGTATTCACGAAAAGTTTCTTATTAGATATGCATTCACGAAAAGTTTCTTATTAGATATGTATTCATGAGAAGTTTCTTATTAGATATGCATTCACGAAAAGTTTCTTATTAGATATGTATTCGTAAAAAGTTTCTTATTAGATATGTATTCACGAAAAGTTTCTTATTAGATATGCATTCACGAAAAGTTTCTTATTAGATATGTATTCATGAGAAGTTTCTTATTAGATATGCATTCACGAAAAGTTTCTTATTAGATATGTATTCATGAGAAGTTTCTTATTAGATATGCATTCACGAAAAGTTTCTTATTAGATATGTATTCATGAGAAGTTTCTTATTAGATATGCATTCACGAAAAGTTCTTATTAAATATGTATTCATGAAAAGTTCTTATTAAATATGCATTCACGAAAAGTTTCTTATTAGATATGTATTCATGAGAAGTTTCTTATTAGATATGCATTAACGAAAAGTTTCTTATTAGATATGCATTCGCGAAAAGTTCTTATTAAATATGCATTCACGAAAAGTTCTTATTAAATATGCATTCACGAAAAGTTTCTTATTAGATATGTATTCATGAGAAGTTTCTTATTAGATATGCATTCACGAAAAGTTTCTTATTAGATATGTATTCATGAGAAGTTTCTTATTAGATATGCATTCGCGAAAAGTTCATATTAGATATGCATTCACGAAAAGTTCTTATTAAATATGCATTCGCGAAAAGTTCTTATTAAATATGCATTCACGAAAAGTTTCTTATTAGATATGTATTCATGAGAAGTTTCTTATTAGATATGCATTCACGAAAAGTTCTTATTAAATATGCATTCACGAAAAGTTTCTTATTAGATATGCATTCACGAAAAGTTTCTTATTAGATATGCATTCACGAAAAGTTTCTTATTAGATATGCATTCACGAAAAGTTCTTATTAAATATGCATTCACGAAAAGTTTCTTATTAGATATGCATTCACGAAAAGTTTCTTATTAAATATGCATTCGCGAAAAGTTCTTATTAAATATGCATTCACGAAAAGTTTCTTATTAGATATGCATTCACGAAAAGTTCTTATTAAATATGCATTCACGAAAAGTTTCTTATTAGATATGTATTCATGAGAAGTTTCTTATTAGATATGCATTCACGAAAAGTTTCTTATTAGATATGCATTCGCGAAAAGTTCTTATTAAATATGCATTCACGAAAAGTTCTTATTAAATATGCATTCACGAAAAGTTTCTTATTAGATATGTATTCATGAGAAGTTTCTTATTAGATATGCATTCACGAAAAGTTTCTTATTAGATATGTATTCATGAGAAGTTTCTTATTAGATATGCATTCGCGAAAAGTTTCTTATTAGATATGTATTCATGAGAAGTTTCTTATTAGATATGCATTCGCGAAAAGTTCTTATTAAATATGCATTCACGAAAAGTTTCTTATTAGATATGCATTCGCGAAAAGTTTCTTATTAGATATGCATTCGCGAAAAGTTTCTTATTAGATATGCATTCACGAAAAGTTTCATATTAGATATGCATTCGCGAAAAGTTCTTATTAAATATGCATTCACGAAAAGTTTCTTATTAGATATGCATTCGCGAAAAGTTCTTATTAAATATGCATTCGCGAAAAGTTCTTATTAAATATGCATTCGCGAAAAGTTTCTTATTAAATATGCATTCACGAAAAGTTTCTTATTAGATATGCATTCGCGAAAAGTTCTTATTAAATATGCATTCGCGAAAAGTTCTTATTAAATATGCATTCACGAAAAGTTTCTTATTAGATATGCATTCACGAAAAGTTTCTTATTAAATATGCATTCACGAAAAGTTTCTTATTAGATATGCATTCACGAAAAGTTTCTTATTAGATATGCATTCACGAAAAGTTTCTTATTAGATATGCATTCACGAAAAGTTTCTTATTAGATATGCATTCACGAAAAGTTCTTATTAAATATGCATTCACGAAAAGTTTCTTATTAGATATGCATTCACGAAAAGTTTCTTATTAGATATGCATTCACGAAAAGTTCTTATTAAATATGCATTCACGAAAAGTTTCTTATTAGATATGCATTCACGAAAAGTTTCTTATTAAATATGCATTCACGAAAAGTTTCTTATTAGATATGCATTCACGAAAAGTTTCTTATTAGATATGCATTCACGAAAAGTTTCTTATTAGATATGCATTCACGAAAAGTTTCTTATTAGATATGCATTCACGAAAAGTTTCTTATTAGATATGCATTCACGAAAAGTTCTTATTAAATATGCATTCACGAAAAGTTTCTTATTAGATATGCATTCACGAAAAGTTTCTTATTAGATATGCATTCACGAAAAGTTCTTATTAAATATGCATTCACGAAAAGTTTCTTATTAGATATGCATTCACGAAAAGTTTCTTATTAGATATGCATTCACGAAAAGTTCTTATTAAATATGCATTCACGAAAAGTTTCTTATTAGATATGCATTCACGAAAAGTTTCTTATTAGATATGCATTCACGAAAAGTTTCTTATTAGATATGCATTCACGAAAAGTTCTTATTAAATATGCATTCACGAAAAGTTTCTTATTAGATATGCATTCACGAAAAGTTTCTTATTAGATATGCATTCACGAAAAGTTCTTATTAAATATGCATTCACGAAAAGTTTCTTATTAGATATGCATTCACGAAAAGTTTCTTATTAGATATGCATTCACGAAAAGTTTCTTATTAGATATGTATTCATGAGAAGTTTCTTATTAGATATGCATTCACGAAAAGTTTCTTATTAGATATGTATTCACGAAAAGTTTCTTATTAAATATGCATTCGCGAAAAGTTTCTTATTAGATATGCATTCGCGAAAAGTTTCTTATTAAATATGCATTCACGAAAAGTTTCTTATTAGATATGTATTCGTAAAAAGTTTCTTATTAGATATGTATTTGCGAAAAGTTTCTTATTAGATATGCATTCACGAAAAGTTCTTATTAAATATGCATTCACGAAAAGTTCTTATTAAATATGCATTCACGAAAAGTTCTTATTAAATATGCATTCGCGAAAAGTTCTTATTAAATATGCATTCACGAAAAGTTCTTATTAGATATGCATTCACGAAAAGTTTCTTATTAGATATGCATTCGCGAAAAGTTTCATATTAGATATGTATTCACGAAAAGTTCTTATTAAATATGCATTCGCGAAAAGTTCTTATTAAATATGCATTCACGAAAAGTTCTTATTAGATATGCATTCACGAAAAGTTTCTTATTAGATATGCATTCGCGAAAAGTTTCATATTAGATATGCATTCACGAAAAGTTTCTTATTAGATATGCATTCACGAAAAGTTCTTATTAAATATGCATTCGCGAAAAGTTTCTTATTAGATATGTATTCGTAAAAAGTTTCTTATTAGATATGCATTCACGAAAAGTTTCTTATTAGATATGCATTCACGAAAAGTTTCTTATTAGATATGCATTCACGAAAAGTTTCTTATTAGATATGTATTCACGAAAAGTTCTTATTAAATATGCATTCACGAAAAGTTTCTTATTAGATATGCATTCACGAAAAGTTTCTTATTAGATATGTATTCACGAAAAGTTCTTATTAAATATGCATTCGCGAAAAGTTCTTATTAAATATGCATTCACGAAAAGTTTCTTATTAGATATGTATTCACGAAAAGTTTCTTATTAGATATGTATTCACGAAAAGTTCTTATTAAATATGCATTCGTAAAAAGTTTCTTATTAGATATGTATTCACGAAAAGTTCTTATTAGATATGCATTCACGAAAAGTTTCTTATTAGATATGTATTCGTAAAAAGTTTCTTATTAGATATGCATTCACGAAAAGTTCTTATTAGATATGTATTCACGAAAAGTTTCTTATTAGATATGCATTCACGAAAAGTTTCTTATTAGATATGTATTCACGAAAAGTTCTTATTAAATATGCATTCGCGAAAAGTTCTTATTAAATATGCATTCACGAAAAGTTTCTTATTAGATATGTATTCACGAAAAGTTCTTATTAAATATGCATTCGCGAAAAGTTCTTATTAAATATGCATTCACGAAAAGTTTCTTATTAGATATGTATTCACGAAAAGTTTCTTATTAGATATGTATTCACGAAAAGTTTCTTATTAGATATGCATTCACGAAAAGTTTCTTATTAGATATGCATTCACGAAAAGTTTCTTATTAGATATGCATTCACGAAAAGTTCTTATTAAATATGCATTCGCGAAAAGTTCTTATTAGATATGTATTCATGAGAAGTTTCTTATTAGATATGCATTCGCGAAAAGTTTCATATTAGATATGCATTCATGAGAAGTTCTTATTAAATATGTATTCACGAAAAGTTTCTTATTAGATATGCATTCACGAAAAGTTCTTATTAGATATGCATTCACGAAAAGTTTCTTATTAGATATGTATTCATGAGAAGTTTCTTATTAGATATGCATTCGCGAAAAGTTTCTTATTAGATATGTATTCACGAAAAGTTCTTATTAGATATGCATTCACGAAAAGTTCTTATTAGATATGCATTCACGAAAAGTTCTTATTAAATATGCATTCACGAAAAGTTTCTTATTAGATATGTATTCACGAAAAGTTTCTTATTAGATATGCATTCACGAAAAGTTCTTATTAGATATGCATTCACGAAAAGTTTCTTATTAGATATGCATTCACGAAAAGTTTCATATTAGATATGTATTCATGAGAAGTTTCTTATTAGATATGTATTTGCGAAAAGTTTCTTATTAAATATGCATTCGCGAAAAGTTTCATATTAGATATGCATTCACGAAAAGTTTCATATTAGATATGCATTCACGAAAAGTTTCTTATTAGATATGTATTTGCGAAAAGTTTCTTATTAAATATGCATTCGCGAAAAGTTTCTTATTAGATATGCATTCACGAAAAGTTTCATATTAGATATGCATTCACGAAAAGTTTCTTATTAGATATGTATTTGCGAAAAGTTTCTTATTAAATATGCATTCGCGAAAAGTTTCTTATTAGATATGCATTCACGAAAAGTTTCTTATTAGATATGCATTCGCGAAAAGTTTCTTATTAGATATGTATTCATGAGAAGTTTCTTATTAGATATGCATTCGCGAAAAGTTTCTTATTAGATATGCATTCACGAAAAGTTTCTTATTAGATATGCATTCACGAAAAGTTTCT
The DNA here is from genome assembly GCA_030141615.1 of Unio pictorum. Taxonomy (NCBI): domain Eukaryota; kingdom Metazoa; phylum Mollusca; class Bivalvia; order Unionida; family Unionidae; genus Unio; species Unio pictorum. The sequence continues at coordinate 3,432,125 of JARLTB010000113.1, forward strand.
TATTAGATATGTATTCACGAAAAGTTTCTTATTAGATATGTATTCATGAGAAGTTTCTTATTAGATATGTATTCATGAGAAGTTTCTTATTAGATATGTATTCATGAGAAGTTTCTTATTAGATATGTATTAATGAGAAGTTTCTTATTAGATATGCATTCGCGAAAAGTTTCTTATTAAATATGCATTCGCGAAAAGTTTCTTATTAGATATGCATTCACGAAAAGTTTCTTATTAGATATGTATTCATGAGAAGTTTCTTATTAGATATGTATTCATGAGAAGTTTCTTATTAGATATGTATTTGCGAAAAGTTTCTTATTAGATATGCATTCGCGAAAAGTTTCTTATTAGATATGCATTCACGAAAAGTTTCTTATTAGATATGTATTCACGAAAAGTTTCTTATTAGATATGTATTCACGAAAAGTTTCTTATTAGATATGTATTCATGAGAAGTTTCTTATTAGATATGCATTCGCGAAAAGTTTCTTATTAGATATGCATTCACGAAAAGTTTCTTATTAGATATGCATTCACGAAAAGTTTCTTATTAGATATGCATTCGCTAAAAGTTTCTTATTAGATATGCATTCACGAAAAGTTTCTTATTAGATATGTATTCATGAGAAGTTTCATATTAGATATGCATTCACGAAAAGTTTCTTATTAGATATGTATTCATGAGAAGTTTCTTATTAGATATGCATTCACGAAAAGTTTCATATTAGATATGCATTCACGAAAAGTTTCTTATTAGATATGTATTCATGAGAAGTTTCTTATTAGATATGCATTCGCGAAAAGTTTCTTATTAGATATGCATTCACGAAAAGTTTCTTATTAGATATGCATTCGCGAAAAGTTTCTTATTAGATATGCATTCACGAAAAGTTCTTATTAGATATGCATTCACGAAAAGTTTCTTATTAGATATGCATTCACGAAAAGTTTCTTATTAGATATGTATTCACGAAAAGTTCTTATTAAATATGCATTCACGAAAAGTTTCTTATTAGATATGCATTCACGAAAAGTTTCTTATTAGATATGTATTCATGAGAAGTTTCTTATTAAATATGCATTCGCGAAAAGTTTCTTATTAGATATGCATTCACGAAAAGTTTCTTATTAGATATGCATTCACGAAAAGTTTCTTATTAGATATGTATTCATGAGAAGTTTCTTATTAGATATGTATTCACGAAAAGTTTCTTATTAGATATGTATTCATGAGAAGTTTCTTATTAGATATGCATTCGCGAAAAGTTCTTATTAGATATGCATTCACGAAAAGTTCTTATTAAATATGCATTCGCGAAAAGTTTCTTATTAGATATGTATTCACGAAAAGTTCTTATTAGATATGCATTCACGAAAAGTTCTTATTAGATATGCATTCACGAAAAGTTCTTATTAAATATGCATTCACGAAAAGTTCTTATTAAATATGCATTCACGAAAAGTTTCTTATTAGATATGCATTCACGAAAAGTTTCTTATTAGATATGTATTCATGAGAAGTTTCTTATTAGATATGCATTCGCGAAAAGTTCTTATTAGATATGCATTCACGAAAAGTTTCTTATTAGATATGTATTCATGAGAAGTTTCTTATTAGATATGCATTCGCGAAAAGTTTCTTATTAGATATGTATTCACGAAAAGTTCTTATTAGATATGTATTCATGAGAAGTTTCTTATTAGATATGTATTCATGAGAAGTTTCTTATTAGATATGTATTCATGAGAAGTTTCTTATTAGATATGTATTCATGAGAAGTTTCTTATTAGATATGCATTCATGAGAAGTTTCTTATTAGATATGTATTCATGAGAAGTTTCTTATTAGATATGTATTCATGAGAAGTTTCTTATTAGATATGCATTCGCGAAAAGTTCTTATTAGATATGCATTCACGAAAAGTTTCTTATTAGATATGTATTCATGAGAAGTTTCTTATTAGATATGTATTCATGAGAAGTTTCTTATTAGATATGCATTCACGAAAAGTTCTTATTAAATATGCATTCACGAAAAGTTCTTATTAAATATGCATTCACGAAAAGTTTCTTATTAGATATGCATTCACGAAAAGTTTCTTATTAGATATGTATTCATGAGAAGTTTCTTATTAGATATGTATTCACGAAAAGTTTCTTATTAGATATGCATTCATGAGAAGTTTCTTATTAGATATGCATTCGCGAAAAGTTCTTATTAGATATGCATTCACGAAAAGTTTCTTATTAGATATGTATTCATGAGAAGTTTCTTATTAGATATGTATTCGCGAAAAGTTTCTTATTAGATATGCATTCACGAAAAGTTTCTTATTAGATATGCATTCACGAAAAGTTTCATATTAGATATGCATTCGCGAAAAGTTTCTTATTAGATATGCATTCGCGAAAAGTTTCTTATTAGATATGCATTCACGAAAAGTTTCTTATTAGATATGTATTCACGAAAAGTTTCTTATTAGATATGCATTCACGAAAAGTTCTTATTAGATATGCATTCACGAAAAGTTTCTTATTAGATATGCATTCGCGAAAAGTTTCTTATTAGATATGCATTCACGGAAAGTTTCTTATTAGATATGTATTCACGAAAAGTTTCTTATTAGATATGCATTCACGAAAAGTTCTTATTAGATATGCATTCACGAAAAGTTTCTTATTAGATATGCATTCACGAAAAGTTTCATATTAGATATGCATTCGCGAAAAGTTTCTTATTAGATATGCATTCGCGAAAAGTTTCTTATTAGATATGCATTCACGAAAAGTTCTTATTAAATATGCATTCGCGAAAAGTTTCTTATTAGATATGCATTCGCGAAAAGTTTCTTATTAGATATGTATTCATGAGAAGTTTCTTATTAGATATGCATTCGCGAAAAGTTTCATATTAGATATGCATTCACGAAAAGTTTCTTATTAGATATGCATTCACGAAAAGTTCTTATTAAATATGCATTCACGAAAAGTTCTTATTAGATATGCATTCACGAAAAGTTCTTATTAGATATGCATTCACGAAAAGTTTCATATTAGATATGTATTCACGAAAAGTTCTTATTAGATATGCATTCACGAAAAGTTCTTATTAGATATGCATTCACGAAAAGTTCTTATTAAATATGCATTCACGAAAAGTTCTTATTAAATATGCATTCACGAAAAGTTCTTATTAGATATGCATTCACGAAAAGTTCTTATTAAATATGCATTCACGAAAAGTTCTTATTAAATACGCATTCGCGAAAAGTTTCTTATTAGATATGCATTCGCGAAAAGTTTCTTATTAGATATGCATTCGCGAAAAGTTCTTATTAGATATGTATTCACGAAAAGTTCTTATTAGATATGCATTCACGAAAAGTTCTTATTAAATATGCATTCGCGAAAAGTTTCATATTAGATATGCATTCACGAAAAGTTCTTATTAAATATGCATTCACGAAAAGTTCTTATTAAATATGCATTCACGAAAAGTTTCTTATTAGATATGCATTCACGAAAAGTTTCTTATTAGATATGTATTCATGAGAAGTTTCTTATTAGATATGCATTCGCGAAAAGTTCTTATTAGATATGCATTCACGAAAAGTTTCTTATTAGATATGTATTCATGAGAAGTTTCTTATTAGATATGCATTCGCGAAAAGTTTCTTATTAGATATGCATTCACGAAAAGTTTCTTATTAGATATGTATTCATGAGAAGTTTCTTATTAGATATGCATTCACGAAAAGTTTCTTATTAGATATGTATTCATGAGAAGTTTCTTATTAGATATGCATTCGCGAAAAGTTTCTTATTAGATATGTATTCATGAGAAGTTTCTTATTAGATATGCATTCGCGAAAAGTTTCATATTAGATATGCATTCACGAAAAGTTCTTATTAAATATGCATTCACGAAAAGTTCTTATTAGATATGCATTCACGAAAAGTTCTTATTAGATATGCATTCGCGAAAAGTTCTTATTAAATATGCATTCACGAAAAGTTCTTATTAGATATGCATTCGCGAAAAGTTTCTTATTAGATATGTATTCATGAGAAGTTTCTTATTAGATATGCATTCACGAAAAGTTCTTATTAAATATGCATTCGCGAAAAGTTTCTTATTAGATATGCATTCGCGAAAAGTTTCATATTAGATATGCATTCGCGAAAAGTTCTTATTAAATATGCATTCACGAAAAGTTCTTATTAGATATGCATTCGCGAAAAGTTTCTTATTAGATATGTATTCATGAGAAGTTTCTTATTAGATATGCATTCACGAAAAGTTCTTATTAAATATGCATTCGCGAAAAGTTTCTTATTAGATATGTATTCATGAGAAGTTTCTTATTAGATATGTATTTGCGAAAAGTTTCTTATTAAATATGCATTCGCGAAAAGTTTCTTATTAGATATGTATTCATGAGAAGTTTCTTATTAGATATGCATTCGCGAAAAGTTTCTTATTAGATATGTATTCATGAGAAGTTTCTTATTAGATATGCATTCGCGAAAAGTTTCATATTAGATATGCATTCGCGAGAAGTTCTTATTAAATATGCATTCACGAAAAGTTCTTATTAGATATGCATTCGCAAAAAAGTTTCTTTTTAGATATGCATTCGCAAAAAAGTTTCTTATTAGATATGCATTCGTGAAAAGTTTTTCTTGTTAGATATGCATTCGCAAAAAAGTTCGTATTAGATATGCATTCGCGAATGTAATCATATCAGAATGTTTTTGCAAGCATCGCCCTTGACACCAATTGTGTTCGAAATAACCTGAACAACAATTCTTGCTATTCCCGCCACACCTATACCAACCGTGTTTTGCCTCAGCAATTCCACAAATGCCATTGAGAAGATATGACAGTTTTAGCTTACAGTTTTTACTCTGCTTAGATAAGTTTTTCACATGGGTAACACCAAGGGTCTAGAAAAGTTGTCCTATTAATAATGTAATAGTATAATTGATCGAGAAGGACAAATGCGATGGATATTTAAATCTTTGGCGATTGAACATCATTGGGGCCTAGCATCACGTCCATACAATACCAAACTAGTTTTACAACACTGAATCGTGTCTAAAGTTCTCATTGTCGCCCACACAATGGTTCATGGACAAGTTCTTCATTGCTGATTTTTGAGTAAATTTTTGGGGAATATTTTACAGTAGTTGGAAAATGTAACCATGTTTGAGTCAGTCGTGAATTCCACTTCATCAATGTAGAAACAATCTGTTGCTGTTTTTGTATTTGCCGGTAAATGAATTAACGTTTTCCATACTTATACAATGATTCTAAGATCTTGTCAATACAGTTTTTGTACATTCAGGTGGTCCCAACTGTTGATTTATATTTGACTCAAAACATAATAGTTCGGTGTATAAAAGGATTTGTTAAACACAATTTTCAGACAGATATGCATCAAATAATGGAATTATATTTCTATTGATGTACTCACCACTGACACCCAATCTACAATATAACCAAATTCCGCAACCTCGTCACCATCGGAATACATTGCTTAAAACTAAAACCCAAAAACCCCAAAAATGCTCAATATCTTTTCTGATAAATCTTGAAACATTAGAACTAATTTTATCTCTTGCTGCTACTGAGGTTCTAATGTGTAAAATTCGTCAATGTATTTTATATCTTTGCCTAATAGAAAGAAGTTGCACAAAAATATGACCAAGATGTCTCTGGTCGGCTTTAACTATTCTATTCTGCCACACTAGTCGTTGATTCATCATACTTTAATGATCACGACAAGATTATTGCGTCGGCAAATTGTAACTTGAAAATAACATCTTGAATTTCAACGTCAGATGTTTTAAGTTTAGAATTTCGATCTTAAAAAAATCTCAAGGTCACCTGAGTTATTGTCAGCAACATCCTGGCTGGTAAACCGTCAAATTAGCTTCGGTGGCATACTTGGTCTAATTTACATCATTGCGTCATTAGGCTGTTGCTCGTTTATAATGTCAATAAACATTTAGTAAACTAATAGGTGTACTTCAATGTAAAATCATTGGGTGGGTGGTAAGAACTCAAGTGAATAAAACGCTTTCATAAGTATATTAAGTTTGCAAAGGTAGATAACTTTGTCTACTCCAGGTTAAACGTTAACGACTTCAGATTGAAGTTACATACGTGTCCAAATATAACATATATGATTGTATTGTTAACACGTATGAAACGCAATGCAAGTTCATCCAGCATAAAGACATATTGAAAATATGGGATTGAAATAGCTGTTTCCACAACTGGATAATCTAAGACCTTTTCCTTTTTATGAGTCTTCGAGACCCACCGCATTTTTCAAAGCCATTACAGACGAAGTTCCGATAATGCAGCTACCTTTGCCATCGCTGGAGCCACAGTTGTAAACAGCGCTTGAATAGCTGCGAGGAAAGGACGTATTCCATCGGTAGTTTACACTTGTGACACCAATGTCACCGAGGTGTTTCTGTGCTTAGCCGCACTGCCTGAACAGGTCCACATGTTCCAATGAAGAAGAAAAAATTCGGGTACAACGTACGAAAGTAGTGCTGGGAAATATGGTTATCTGTCCCGATGGTTTGATGCAGGCCAATATACGATAACAGTTTGTGAAATACACATGGGGTTTTATCATCTGCGAAGCTACAAATGTATTTGGTGTGATACATGATGTCTGTTTAAATAGAAGAGCATTAGCCTGATTTGAATCTAGAAAAGCCAAGAACACGTATTTTGGTGCGACGGGGCCATGTTGGGTATTTATTTGCTATGTAAACTACCCCGAAACATTAAATATGCCTAAATTGCAACAACTAATACACTAATAAATTAGCCGGTATGTGTATTCTTTCTGCAAACTCTGGCTATCTATATCATCAGAAATTCTGTGTCGTGGATAATACACTAACTTAACACTTAACACTATATTCCCATTTTTCCGGGAAAAGTTCTATGTTTTTCAGTAAATCAGTAAAGATTTGAACCATTTGGTTAAACTGTACCAGAAATCCACCACGTTTACTTAGAATCATACAGATGGTACTCGATTTATATGGTCTTCACTTATTTTCTAATGTTTTCCAGTATGCAGTTGCGTCAGATTGTTTCATGTGTCTTGCTTTTACAAGAAATATTCGTAATGCCTCTTTGTCAACTTCACGCATTTATACGTTATGTGTTGAAATGATACAAAACTAACTCTACTTAATTTCATCCTCTTCCACATAATAGTATTTCACAGCGATACTTGAACAATGAAGTTATTGTATATTAATTTGTAATGGCTACATCACCTTTATGTTGTTTAGATAGATTGTAATGTTTCCTCGATGTACCTAAACTTCGTTTTGGGTTCCATGGTCTCAAACAGTTGGTTATATCATATAACCACTGTATGGATATTGGCTTGAGTCCGGTGATATTTGCACCTTTAAACTGTTAGTAGTGTGGGTCAAATTAATGAAACATTATATTACCTTAGTAATATCCTATATTTTTATGGAATTGAAAAATCTAATATGGGCAAGAAATGGTTGTTGCACAACTTGTAGTTGCAATTCGGCTATTCTCTTTTGAGTGTTGCTTAATCTCTGAAATTTTAAGAAATGCTTAAATTAATATTTATATTAACCATCTTTTCCTCGTCATGTATACAATCTTTAAGTGAAACCAGATCAACCAAATATAATGATTCAATTGTTGATGCATATGCGAGACGCAGCATCACACAAAGTCGAGAGCAACGGTTCTTAACCTTATAGCAAAGCTTACATCACCGGGAACTGACTAATGTTTGGTATGGTCAAGACGCTCTTGTTTGAGGTTACATCGATTTAACAAATAAAAAGTATATAATGCTCTATTGCATAACTAGGAGATGTTCCTAGTGAATAAGAAAGTAATTTATCCATGTCAGTACTTATTACCCATATTACTTAATTTACCCATGTAATTTACCCATGTATTCACTGAGTTACCGAGTGTTACCTTCTTTCTTGTAAACGACAATTATAAACGCGTACTGTAACGATCAGTTTATTTTACCTGGGTCATTTAATGAGTCAATTGTGTCCAGGCTTTATTTAACGCATTGTCGTTTATGTCATACGTTGACGTTTCGTATCCACATAATTTGTTAGTTTATGTGAAATATATACCTTCCTATAGTGTGTACCTTCCTTTAAGACGAAACAAAACTGCAATGTGGGAGACAACCATTTCTGAAATATGTACAACGCTGTTTCCAGATCGATGCTCAAGTACAGACTAATTATTTGTTTCAAGTTTAAAGAATACACTTCATGATGCAAAATTGAAAAGGTTTAGTTGGAAAAGAATTTGATATCCCGACAGTGGCAATGCCATTTTTGTCACATCGGTCTCGAGATCAATTTAGGTACCTTAGGAAGCACTTACGTTTCCAATATATCTGCTCTTATATATACTATTTAAACTTGCTTTCCCATATTTTGACCTATTTGATTTTTCTTTTCTAGATCGTCATCGATATCTTCTACTTCTTCTACCTCTTCCTCTTCTTCTTCATAACCAGCATACTATAAAATATGTCAGCATTGTATATGTTTATATAATTACTGAGGATATGCCATAACAAACGCCTAAACTAGCCCCAAATAAGGATACATGTAGCTACAATCCAAGCATTACGTTTTGTACTCAACATGATTTGTGCGACATTATCAATAATGGGAAGGCAATTTATTTTCCTAGAATGGTAGTGAAGAGCATAATTATGGATTATTATGAATAAAGGAATTTCCAGCTCCAACAAAAAAATATATATTGAAGAAACCTTTCTTGCTCAAAGTTTAAGAATTAAAGAATGTATTGTATCCATTATATTGGTTGTATAGATTACCCTGATGTGAACGAACAACAACATCAAAGTTTCTTTTAGTAGATGTAATGCGATATTTCACCTTTTTTATTGTTACAAGTGAATAACAATGATTCAATTGTGAAATACCTCCTTGCATATGCGTAAACGCGTAGTTAGTCATTTAACACAAATTTACTGTACATACTTGTTTTGTTTTCTATATTGTCTTTTTATGTAACAGCATTATTTATGACCGCTCAAAATCACTGACCGAATTATCTGCTTTACGTTCTTTATGTCCTTGTTGACTGTTAAATATCATGACCTGCTGCTGATTGTAAATGAAAACAAACATTTGTCGGGAAACTATTAATATTACAAACTCTATCCAGTGTTTCTGTATCTGTGTTCCTCTCTATCCTGATGCATATTTCATGTCGTCTGTTGATTGGACAGGACATTAATTTCGTTGCATTGTCTAAGAAATATTTTCCTGAAAATATATTATTTGTTAATAAAAATAATGTTTGAATATATTAATAGTGATATAAAGTGAACATATAAACAGTTATGACGGTAAACGACACTCCAGGATAAGTTAATCTTGCTTTGTATAGGATGCAAGCGTCTTAGTAAAAAAATTCATCTCTCCAAAAACAATACATTTCTTTTTCATTCATATAATTCAGCGTATGTAAAGGTGTTGGGTAGGATACCTATAATTTTCAATAACACAGTACGTTTCAGTCTCGTTACGTCTTTATTAAAATACAAATACTGAATACGAGTCAGAAATCAACTACCATTTTTATAATTATACGTATTGAATTCATACGTATTGAAAACAATTATTAAGACGGACGTTATGGTAAATTGCATATTGCATCGATAAAAACTAATATGTACGTATACAATTAAATTAAAATGTATTTGTAACATCTATAGTAAATATTCATATCAGTTTTAAGTAAATTTGTCTAAAAATCGGACACGTAATTTTGAACAAGTGCTCCATTATTTCTTGAAATGAACAGACGAAATGTGTTTTATACATTAACATTTGGTTTCCGTGCTAGTCATCCTTCTCGTTTATGCTACAAGGTGTTTCCAAACATTCTTTTGTTTTACAGATATCTGACACAATCTACAAATCAAAAGAAGTAACTGGTGAAACACTATTGCTGTATAATATTATATGCTGATAATAATCTCGATTTTGTAAGACAATTTTGAACGAAAAGTAACAATATCAGTCAATAAGTGTATTATTATTATTATTATTATTATTATTATTATTATTATTATTATTATTATTATTATATGTAATCTTAAAAACTATATAGTGACCTAAGTTCGTAACCTAGATGATTTCAGGTCAACAATTGTAGGTTAATTTGTTTGAATACATAATGGTTTGTAGAGCAAATATTCCATTCATTCTAAATAATTTACACTATATTAGCTTACTCTAGTACAATACTGGATAGTTGGGTAGGTACAAAACGTGATTGGTAATGGCATTAGGAAGAGACACTTTTGCAATTAAAATGTATTTGCAGATTTAGTTTTTGCACTCTTCTGATGAAAACAGAAAACAGAATATAAAAACATTTCAGCCAACACTTACCGTTGTACTCAGGAAATGAGCTATATCTCTCTGCATCTTTATGGAGCAATTGTGTGGATTTCCGTCGCTCAGTACGTGGTAATAAATAACTAAATCTTGGCTTATTTCATAGGGGCCATTACCAACACAATGATCGGAATGATTGTCTCGAGGATCTTTGCAGATGTGAACAAGCATAATCCTTTCAACTGAAATTTAAACAAGATGGATAATTGGTCAGTGAGACAATTACAACAGAGCACGGAATAACATATGGCTTCCCGTGACTCAGATTTTAAAAAATAGTGTCAAATCGGCATTTAATTGGATACGATATAGTGATTTGTAGACAATGTCTACATTTCTTCTGCTATAAAATAAGATAGAATTTACAGCTGCCAGTAGGATACGAGTACGACAATGTTTGTCTAGTAGAAACGTCAATGACTTAATGACAAACGAACACAATTAAGAAAACTTCATTCTAAAAGATGACCCGATCATGCAATGAAGATCATTTTACTATGATAATGATGTGTTTGGTATCTATGTATAAATTTCCATATAATTTAATAATATCGCTAGACTTAGCAGACAAAGAACACATTGTTTAGCGTTTAGTATTTTTAAAAAGCGATTCATCTTAAATTGTGATCCAGATTACATAATAATAATCTGATATGGACATTAGTATCGAATATCACATTTTATTAATGAACCAAGTGAAACAACAGTCATTTATTTTAATTCAAATTGGTAACATGACTTCTCAGACGCATGGTTCCAACAGACTCGAAATTATTATCTATATAATTAGATCCGAACTACATATATCTTTGGAACTTGGCGAAACAAAATTTTCACATAGTATGCTTTTCATTTCTTGTCAGCATGTCAAATAGGGCTCCAGAGTGGTTGATCACGCTTTTTCAAGGAAAAACGAAAATGTAGATCCAGTCTCTCTTGAACTGACTGTGCTATGAAATCAGACAACAAGAAAATTACAGTACAATTCTGGCTCTTTCTTGAGTAAAAGGTGATAGGTCCATAATAAATGCTCATTTCAATGTATTTCGTTGCATTAAATTATATTAGTTTACTTGTACCAGTTTTGTTATTACTAGATATTTACTTTGCTGTTAACACCATTGATTTACATATGTTTTTTCCGTATTTATGTTTATTGCTATCGCTTTGATCTTGTGTAAATGTTGTCTCCAGTCTATGGAACGTTTGGCACTTAATCCTCTTTTATAATTCAACTTTTTAAGGTTTATTCTAATGTCTGAAAGTCATAGAAAAACTCAACGTTTGTCTTTAACGTGACCTCATTACATTACTTCATACGGTTCGCAAAATGAATAATAAGTTTAAGATAAATAAATACATCTCCTGTTATAAAGCTGGTTACCGACTTATACAAAGATAGAACAAAATAATATCCTATATATTTCTTCATATTAAATTGTATTGTAGTCGATTATTGGTATGCAAAATGATTTGTAAAATTATTTTTTAAATGCGAGTACCTGCTAAATGAAAAAAAGACTTACTTAATAATATTGTTATACGCACAGGGGTATTCACTTGACCGAGCGGTGTCAAAACCCTGGCGCGAGTCACGCTGGAAGTCATAAGTTTTCCCCAAATTTCTAAAGACTTCCATACAACTTGAGTTGTAAAATGGAAAGAGAGACGTGTCTGCTATAACTAATAATCTTTGCTCTAATCAATTGGCGACCCAGAGGAGATAACTTGCCCAAACGTCCATTAACTGCACCTTAGCATGGTTTTTCTCCATTATCATCCGAATTCCGTACCGCAAGCCCGTCATGCCATAGAAATTCCACTAGTATTCCCTTACTAAATGGGGAATATTTAACTGCGCGACCCTAGGCCAGTCAATCCACAGAAATTCCGGCGTATCACGCTCATATACATACGCCCATTTTCCACTATGGACACATAAACGGTACCTACCAAGTTCCAACTTATTGATTCCATTCTATAATTTACTGATTTCCAACCATAAATGCCGCCTTTTCAATCACAATACTTGTATACACCGCTGACTTTTAATATGGACTATGTTACTTAAGGGGGACAGTCATTCGGCTTGTGCTTAAAATCACTACTAACGAACCCAGCATGGTTCAAATTCACTAACACTCCTCTCTGTGATGTTTTCTCCTACTAACTGGCTAACTATTTCGGGCTAGCAACTCCAAATTTATTACAATATGAAATATCAAATGCCATTGTAGAGTGGAAATTTTAACGTTAGCGTCATTGATATCTAATTCATAGTTACTGGTGGAGAATCCACATTGTCGAAGAATAAGTCCTTAAAGTAATTCGTCAAAGGTAACGTTGCGAACTGTACATCTGTCTAATACCAAGCGTCAAATCGTTAAATGTTTCATACAAGATGTTCATGTTGTGTATATGGTCTTCAACGTTAAAGGTCTAACGGTCTCATATTAATTGTGATATTAACGTATTCCGAAACTCGTCAATGACGAGGGAAAGATGAGTCTGATTAAGCTACGATAGTGTAGAAGAGTGATCTTTATCACGCATTTATCAAAGTTTCATATAATTTCAAATCAGCTCACATGGCCGTTTTGACTACTACATATTATTTTAACGGTAGGAGATATCATACTATTAATTAATTCGTAAAGGTGTTCTGTGAATACAAATCCATTATCCAACTAATATGAGCTTTGATATAAAATATTGAACGTCAGTGCTGGAGCATTTATTTATCATCTGACATCTCAGTGTTTATTTTGAATCACATCATGACTGGACAATTTACATATACTAGGTAATTGATTATATTGCATTTCTACTGACTATGAGAAAAGAATGCACAACAATACAGGGAGATAATGGATAACGGACAAAACAAACATTAACAGCAACAGTTCAATTATTCACTAACTTGATTATATCAGTTTTGGATTTTTAAAAATCGCATCTTAAATAAAGTAAGATATTTCTAACGTAAAAGTTTAAACCAGAAGACTAACTTAACGTTCTCATGCTATTGCTATATTTAAGCCCATGCAAAATAGTTTTTAAATGTTACCATTTGAAATATCTTGTCTAATGTTGGAAATGGCATCTTCTGCTCTATTTGCATTGACATTCCCCTGTACAAATACGCACAGTCGACGGATTTTATCTCGTTCCACATTTTGTACTTCCCTCCAAGGTTCCTCCTTTGCACTTTTATCTTCAATGCTGTTTATTATCTTGCGTGCTGTGTTTTCGATTGCATCATCATAAATCGTGTAGATGCATTCATGGACGACTGTATTTAGCAACAAAATACAAAGTATTTCTTTATTAATTCCATTCGAAACTAAGCTTCACTTTTCTACACTCATTTCCGTGGTGCACTTTGTTTATAGTAACGAAGATGAATTAAATGCAACGTTACCGAATGATCTGTGAACAGCGTACGGACGGAATTACTACTGGATGAGTAAAAAGTGAACCACATACTCATTTGCAATTCCTATGAGTGATGAGTAGATTCTGCCAAAGATTTAAGTAAGATTACTGTCTATATATGACATAGTGTGAAACCTAAGACTATGATGGACAAGGTCATCCTTTATATCATGTAGATAAGCAAGGTCAATATTGTATTGATCTTTAAGCAACATTATCTCAAAGTACACCAATTAACAAATGATCGGCATTGCAAATTTATATTGCAACATCTCAACCATTATTAGATTAAATGCAGGTGAATAACGTCCGTACGTAGGGTTCGTGTTCTTGCCGTCCCATCTTTCATTTAAAAAGATCTGCATTATCATTCTTGTGGAAGCACAAACGTGTTCTATGTTTGTGCAATGGCAGCAATGAACAAACCAAACAATCGTAGTGCATGTTAACAACTAAACACAAAAGCCCAAAAATGAGACTCATGTTTTTGTAATGTTTATCGTCTTTAATACTATGTTATGTCCTTGGAGTAGGCAGGGTTTTCTATAAATTGAAGAGGCTGAACATGAGACGCGGAAGACATGTCAGCTGTTGACAATCAGGTTTAGTGATATGGGGCACAGCTGTAAATATTTTGGAAGTTGGTGTTGGTTAATATTTTGGGAGTTGGTGTTGGTTAATATTTTGGGAGTTGGTGTTGGTTAAGTAAGGTGGAGAATATGATTCTAACGAAATTGTTCTATGAAGAGTTTATCTTGTCTTTGTATGTTTCACACAATTCTCATTAACGAAAAACTATTGACATATAATATTTGAACGTCTGATAAACATATTTCTTTAAACCTTTTATACGATAGTTTCAGCTGCAATCATCAATCACATTTTTCTAAACAGCATACATTTGATTAAATTCGTCTGCAATTAATGCTTTATATTGACGGTGCTCCATATCAGCACACATTGTTGTACAGTAATATTGACAACGTTCATTTACATACCAGGGCTCGGCCATGTGAAACGAATTGCCCATTGAAATTAGACGCAGACACACAGTGATCCCTTTAAATAGTGCTCTTAAAACTCACCTTTTTCGACTGCAGTTACATTCTTAGAGACCTAATAATGTTTTGTATCTTATATATTTTCAACATGTTTTATGTTTTCCAATTTTATGGTTTTTGTTATTTGTTTTTCTGTAGTGTAGTCATATCATTGTAAAGCGCTTCGCCTTTTAAAGATTAGGCCCTATACAAAGTCCTCATTATTATTATTATTATTATTATTATTATTATTATCATTATTATTATTATTATTATTATTATTATTATTATTATTACAGTACAAGAATGGTACAATCAATACCACAGTAGAATAATAAGGAATGATTTTCAAAACTTGAAAGACATCCAATTTACTACCCATTGAATCAGAACCAACATTCTCCATTACTAGTATTGTGTTACAACCCTATCTAATGATTGAAACAAACGTACTGTGGAAACATTGGTAAAAGTTTTGAACCATCTAATATTATTCCTGTATAGATTAGATCCATCTGTAGAGTTATCATATGGTAATTCTGTGCACTTTCTCCTTTATCACATTCAGTAACTTCCATCAACTATAATGCATTGGAATAAGATTTTAATACAGAAATACCACTATTTTAAAACAAATTTAAAGAAACATGTTTTTATACCTTTCTAGTGGTTATCAGGATACAATATTGGCCGTAAAGCTACAAGGGCTGATTCATATATTTTAAAAACTACTTAATAAGGTTATCATCATAATTATTTTTGATCTGGATAACCAACATATACTTGCGTTTATCTGGAAAGACGTCTTGTTTATAACTATACTTCTTAACTAGACTGACCTTTTCTTCCTTTTGGATCAAAATACTTGACGATAATTAGGACTTTTAATAATAAACAAAATTCAACTGATTTAGAATTGAGATTAATATTGGAATTTAATCTTTAGGTTACTGGCACAATTAATATTTTAGGTCCAGATTTTTATAATTACCAAATATTTATCACTACTGTTCTGAATGGAATTATTACTCTTTCCATCGTTATGCACCTTCCTAGGCATACCACCTTTCTTACTCATGACAAAGACACATAAGGATAATTCTTTAGAACACACACAACTTCCAGAGAGGCATTTATTACTCAGAGTGTTTAATTTGATCTTTTCTCTTTTTATCGTGGGGAAAAGCACTAAACACGAAGCAAGCCTAACCAATTTCAACTACCTACCTTAAATAATCAAAACGATGCAAAGGCCAGATAAACAAATTTAAATTGGATATATAACATATTGTGTAGCAAATATACAAAATTAAAAATAATATAATACATCCCAAACTGTCTGATTATCACTACCTGTTATGTTGCTGCTCTTGCATGTGCTTTCCGTTTCTGTTTCGCTAATGTCACTGACAGGTGTTGTTGTCAGGCGTATTACTCTTGGAGTCGCTAAAGAGGCTAAAATATTTTAAAATATTTAAAAGTATAACTATGCATTATAAATTAAGGTGAAGACCATATACAAATATTGTAATATATATATATATATATATATATATATATATATATATATATATATATATATATATATATATATATATATATATATATATAGACAGAGACAGGAACAGAGGCAGAGCAGCTATAAACTAGATTCCCAACGTTTCGAGCAAACACATCGGTTTCTCAAAGTAACAAATTGCGAACCAGATAGGCACTGCCAATGCGAGTGAAACCAGCTGTATGTATTCATCTTGAATGTGAGAAAATGATTTTAGAAAATAAACAAAATTATATAATGTGCAGATGCACCTAGCAATGAAAGTAATTAAAAACATATGATTATCACTAACAGCCAAAATGAACGGTGATCCCCGACAACGAGTGTATGTTATTTGTTCAGATGCTTATAACCCAGAAAAATAAGTTTCAGTGCTTGGAAAAGCTGGGACGCTCAAGTTTGTGTATCTAGGATCATTTTTTTTCTAAAAGCACGAAACAAGTCGAATAATGTTTGTTTTGAATATATATTACAATCATTGCACGAGTTTCCAACTTTTCATAGGAGATCTGTACACATATAAGCTATTTATCACATAACGAAAATACTGATTTGATCTGATCAATTATCAGAACAATTTAATGGGTGAATTTGAAATACATTCTGCTGCCATTCGTTTCATAAAGTTACGTTGTCATTTGTCAGGTCAGTGACTGTTATTAGAAGTTATATATAACAGTTCGTCTTTGAATACACGTACATAGTAAAGTGTTGGATTAGCGGCTGAAAAATAAATTTATCCTAATTCGAAAAGTTTCCTTATGTTTCATCAGTTAGTGGTTAATGAGTATATTCATCTGAGTGATGAAGTGAACTTTTTACACATAGCAATACCACCCTGACGTTTACATTCATGATCGACTGGTGATTGCGCAGTAGCTTGGGAACGTAAACATACCTTGGTAGACAAAACGTATCTGAGACCTTATTTCAATAGATACAAATGGAATGTAAACTAGTAAAACAGTAATGGAAACCTCACTGTCGTTGGAAAAATAAAAGGAAACGCACCCGCTTTTAAAATAGTACGTACTTTACCATCAAAGTAGACATTATATTTTATAGACACATCTGTGTTAGAATTAATACTTAAATATTTATTTTTAATACCAGACAAGTTCTATCTAATGGTGTGTAGAAACATCAATCGAGAGCCAAAACAATCATAAGATTTAATAGTAGTCGAATGCATTTTATGCCGGTGGCTGATTGTACTGCATCGTCAGCAAACATATTGTTAGTGTACATTAAAAGAACGCATTAGCTGATATTATAGGTGTGTACCATCGAATTAATATAGAACTTGAAAGACACGAGACTTTATATCCATGATATAAAGAATAAACATAACAAACATTCTGATTTTCTCTTCATAATGACAGCAGAAAACATAATGAGTTAAGTACAGATTGGTAACAATTTATTTGAAATAGTGGAATATATAATTGATAACTACAACTGTGCAGGAATTACGGTACTAATTGTACGCAAGATTAGGTACCGTACTGAGAATATAGCCTTAGTTAAAGACGAGTATATCTGGGTTACCTGGCTACGAGTGGTTGGTAATGAGATATTATCCTATTTAATCCGGACTAATGGGGGTATTGCAGATGATTGATTCTGTTAACAAAAATGATAATATGACAAGTGTTCAAACAATAACATGGAAAAATGTGTTAATATTGTTTCTATATTTGAGCGGCTACTTGGTCTGATATATATATATATATATATATATATATATATATATATATATATATATATATATATATATATATATATATATATATATATATATATATGTGTGTGTGTGTGTGTGTGTGTGTGTGTGTGTGTGTGTGTGTGTGGTATGTACGCTGTATCAATGATATACCATGAGATGTATAAATTTTTCATTAAAAGGAAACGAGGCTTGCCCGAGTTTCCTTTTAATGAAATATTTATACAACGAGTGGTATATCATTGATACAGCGTACATACTATACATATATTTTATTTATACCACATCAAAGTTTTCATTTTATATGGGAGATAAAACTGACGGCCACAAACAGCGCACTTTAGAGGAGTGAACTCTTCACAACCCCTCGCATGTATGTACGCCCCAAAAAGAAGTTCTGTAGTTATTCATAATTTCCTGTACACTTCATTCATATTAATTTATATATGTTTACTTTAGCAATATTAATGAAATGATAACACAAGGCTGATAGTTAACATTCAAAATATTTTTAATAATGTGCATGCAAACATTTAATTTGCAGCGTTCGTTGCTATGAAGAGTAACAGTGCGGCCATTTTCATCGATAGCAGCCGTACTATTCGAACCGGAAATGTCAAAATAATGAAGGAACAATAGGTAATTAAACAATTTAACTTTAACCACATTTCATTGATATCGTTTATATCCATATTCCGCTATTTCTACTGACTGTCAGTGTCACTTTCAATAATTCTCCTATATTTCCGCTGTGTGGGCATTGTTTCAGAATTCGCCTGTTGAAAGTTGACCCAGTTAGGGATCTCGTTCATAACAAACATATTTTGTACGGTGATGTTTGATCCGTAGAATGGGTTGCTGATAATCTTATTCTTCTGAATATTACACGTTTGGGAACTTGATATACTGCAGTCTGCAGCTGTACAGCTGGAAATTTTTTGGTTGTGGGGGTGGGGGTTAACATCATCATTACTTGGGTGGCCGGTGTTGCTCAGGTAATTGGAGTACGTCTGTTGTCGTTTTTCACTAATGTTTGAGTAGCTGTTTATAGACTGCACGTTTTTGTGGCCAGAAATTTGCATGATATCAGTTGGGGAAATGTTTTTGTCTCTTAACTTCTGAATTAAGTATTTGCGGCTGTAACTTGTGTTTGTTAATTTCTTTCTTTCTGTAATATTTGCCTTCTCTTTCATTTTTTTCATGATGCTTCCAAGTTTGTTAATTCCAACGACTTGTTTCCTAAACCATTTTGGGTTTTTCGCTGAGATTGGCGGAGTGTTGGGCGCAATATAGAAACGATCTTCACGTTGACAAAAGTCTGCTGGTCTTAGCTCAGCATACCGTTTGTAGATAGCAAGTGGATCTCTCTCTTTGTTGTTTTTGTTGACATACATCTTAGGATTAATATCCCTGATGTCCTTGACATTGTCTCCTGTTCTTGTTTTTGTCTGCCTTTCATTGAGTTCAAGATATGCCAGGCCATTCGCATCTTTCTTTAGTGTAACATCCCCCCTTTTCAAATTGTAATGTTATTGAATCACTCCCCTCAAACCAAAATGAACAGAGTTGTTAAACCACAATGTGTTAACAATGGCTTCAGGTGTTTCCATCCCCATTAGTTTTTTACTATACAAGGCATTTATTTCTTCATCTGTGATCGTTCGAGTCCGACTGGGTTTATTTCCTTTTCCTTTAGATTCTAAATCTTTTTGCTTAGCCCTAAGAGCTTCCCTTGTTAATGCAAAATTTGTGTCTGTTCCTCTCATTATTGTACTTGCATATTTCTTGATTTTAAGGTGGCGATCGATGGAGCTGATGATGCTTCTTAAGCTGTTCGGTTCAAACTCATATCCATCTTTTCTCCTAACACTGAGTATAAAACCAGCCAGGTCCTGATCCAATTCAGATGGGTGTATCTTGTCTAATTTTCTGAATTCATTTTTTGACTGCAAGAATTCTGTCACTACCCTTACATTAAAAAGTGTCTTTTTAAAAGTGTTTGCATTCTGATTACTTTCTATAAATTTTAGTACAATGTATATCATCAGGCTCATGGTGTACAAATCTGTCTTCCCTAACACAATGATCATTTTCATTTACAAATGTCTCAGCCATGTTTCTATCAAACTCTCCAATTAACTCACAGTTTAGTAGATTAAATGTTGCTTCTTGATCTTGCTCCGTATCTGATGTCATTGTTTTCTTTTTTTCCACAGAGTTGCAGTGTTTGATTTTTGCCAGAGGGAGAGACTAGAAACAGCAGTGTTGACAGAGTTGACAGCAGATGACACAGGGCGGAGCTCAATAATATTTATTTCCTGAATTGAGTATTGTTGGTTTTCTTTATATAAAAATGTTAGTTTCTATAAAATATTTTACAAGAAAATCATTATTTTGTTATTTTTTCCTTTTTAAATGTAACATTATAAGAAATTCATATCCATGTTTAGAGAGTATAATAGCTTTAAAAACATCTTCATTATGCGTATTCATACGCCATGGGCAAATCACAATGTGATATACCAATACTATTGGTATATCAAATTGCTTTATACCAACACTTCAAAGGCCATGTTATTTTTAATGTATGTGGTATATATATATATATATATATATATATATATATATATATATATATATATATATATATATATATATCCTTCTTCCAATTGGGACAGAAAATAACAAGATGAATCAGACTGATATGGGTGCTGATGGGAAATGTTTAATAATATTGAAATCAGGTCATTAGATTATTATACGTATTTAATAGGTTTTGGTCAAGATTTATATCATCATTAAAGAAGAATTATTGCTTATAAACAGTGTTTTGCTTAGAAATATTAATATTTTAATCGATTTTTAAACACATCACTTTACTTACACATGACAATGCATATTAACAACACATCTTTAGGAATAAGGAGATACATTTTATTTCACATATGTTCTTTAATAATATGAATAAGCATGTTTAGGAAAACATTTATTACTTACTCAAACACAAACTGTTGCTGTTCCAATTTAGACTTGACAGCTGATACATACATGTGGCCTACAGACTTTGTTACAGATCAAACATTCAATAGTTATTGTGTTTTTGCTTTCTTGCTGTGATGATCATTGAATGTGCAATTTGAAATCCAGCAAAGGAGACTCTTAGAGAGAGCCGATTATGTTCAAAATATATATTTTACTATTTTTTTTGTAGAGAAAAAATTACTAGACTCGGAGGGAATCTCGCCATGTTTAACTACCCAGCGTAAATAACAGAAATGATGGAACGTCCAGGCAACACATCCTATACCAAAAGTGAAACATTTTTGACAATTATAGAATTGTGATTGATCAGAATTATCTGATATTATCATAACTACCTCCTGTTCGGTCCCCGTTCTCGGTGGTAAACATTTCCATTTGTCTCCCAATTGAGTTACGAACTGAAATAATTGAAAATGTTTTAAATGGTAAATATCAATTGCAAATCTGCTGCATACGGAGAGAGAGAGAGAGAGAGAGAGAGAGAGAGAGAGAGAGAGAGAGAGAGAGAGAGAGAGAGAGAGAGAGAGAGTCACGGGATAGAAGAAACAGATGCTATCATGGATATATTAAACCCTGAGGCTATCATTTTTTATTGGCAAAATGTCTCAGGTGTCCAGCCTGTTAGTTAATTGACATAGCCATATAGCCATAAACTCAGACGCGCGGTTTATTTTTGCCAAAGTCAGTTACGTAACCTTGTTCACAGGTAAGTGGTGATTCTTATTTGGATCAAGGGATCGGCAAATTGACAGACGGTTGGCAGGGACGATGTTTGATCATTAGGTACCAAGCTTCAATCGGAATTGAGTTAGGCGTTCCAGACATTAGAATCGTAAGTTTAAATATATCATCTTGAGAATCAAGACTTTAGTAGTGTTACAATTATTTGCTGAGATGGACGAAGCAAATAAAACTACTCCGAGACCATTCGTAATGGCAGAATTATTCTCTAAATAATAAGGGAGCTTCGAAACAGGTCACTTATTATTTGCTCGATTTTTATGAAATATTACTGCAAATTAAGTGTACTTTAATTATTGCAGTGCATCTATATCTTTGAGTATATGTAAAATTACCATAGTAGTTTGATTAATTCGTAGTGTTTGATATACATGCATATTTTAAGATATGAGCAACGTGATGTGTATAATTAATATTGTAATTCGTTATTGGGTTAATTCGTAGTAACCTCATGCATGTATTTATTTGATATAGATTTGCAAATGTTGAATTGAATTATAAACTTTAAATAACGTTGCGGTGTGCAACATTAGTATAGGATTTTGTCTATTTATGTATACTAGTTGGATTATCATGTGTATGGTTATAACAGAGCATGGACGTACATATCTGTGTACACTTGTAGAAGTGCAATGTACATAAATGTGTCTGATTATATGATAGTTTTGTATATTATAAGATTGAGAATATATATATATATATATATATATATATATATATATATATATATATATATATATATATATATATATATATATATATATATATATATATATATATTGACCAGGGATAGTCATGTCACAAATGGTATCACTTCAGGAGTAGTTACACTTGCCACGCAAATAACGAAACATTTCTAAGTCAGTGAAATTGACCATGGTATTTAATCAATGAATCCAATGATAGAAGACAAAACGTATATCTCTTCAAATACCATCATGCTACGGGTTTGGTCCTTTTCTCTACTTTTACGCTTTAAAGTTCTATAATTTAACATGGTGGGTCTATCTAGCGCAAAGGGGGAATTTAACATGGTGGGCTAATATAGCGTCAATGGGAATTTAACATGGGGAATGTTATTTGGGCCTGAATAGCGACAAGGGAAATTTAGGCAAAGAAGCAAATTATCTTTTCGAGGTATATGAGTGGCCCTGAAAATGGCCTTTGGGTACTTTTTTTTATTTCCTACCATTGTTCCACCACATTTGATTTTTTCCCCAACGATTCCTTTCTTCTTCTTCTTTTCGTCCTCGGGAATCCAGTCAGGATGTCCCATAACTCTAAACTTTTCCTGAAATTTAATCCATCTCTGATTTAGTTTATTAAAGTCCTTTTTCTTCCTGTTGTTGTTTTGTTCCTTTCCCTTCTTTGTCCAGTTATCTGTAATCTCGATCACATCTTCTTTCATCACCTTTCTCATCATTGCTTCTAGTCCCTGTTTCACATATGCTCACTCTATTCAATATAATGTTTCTTCTAAAAAGCACCTGACTTTGATGACATTATCAAGCGCCTCCTTCAAACTCCCTACTCTTACATATTTTGTTGAAAACAAGTCTTCTTAATTTCTTGACTTCCTGTTCTATCATACCTTCTAATAGATCTCTTGCCAATTTCAAATTGGTTACAAAGTCTAGGCTACACTGAAATTCTTTCTTCCACCACATATTCTGCACCCGTTATCCAAAACAAGCTGTGTCAGTGATGTTTGAATAAGTCGATGGCCATTTTGATGTGTTCAAAATTGAATGACTCTAATGACCGACACTTGAGTTTATTTGTGTCAAGCACGGAAGTGAAGGAAAACATTCCTTACATTTTTCATATTATAGGCTAAGTGAGTGAAAACATACCGTACAATATACTATCAAAAATCACCATCTACCATCCACACAGACGGGAGCGAAAACAAACCATACAATATACTATCAAAATTCACACAATCTAACAACCACACAGACGGGAGCGAAAACAAACCATACCATTTACTATCCACACATGAGGAAGTAGCCAAAACAAACCATAAAATCTACCATTGACACAGACGGGAACGAAAACATACGATACAATTTACTATCCAAACACGGGGAAGTAGCTAAAACAAATCGTATAATCTACCATACACACAGACGGGAGCGAAAACAAACCATACATATTACTATCCACACACGGGAAAGTAGCCAAAACAAATCATATAATCTACCATCCAGACATATGGGAGTGAAAACAAACCATAAAATATACTATCAAAAATCACACAATCTACCATCCACCAGTGTTTATATTTACAATTCTCCTCTCTCATACCAATTGGCAATTTGAACAGTTGATTTTTTTTAAAATATGAATTAAGGTCGCATGCGTAACTATGTGCTTTCTCGACCAGTTAATGCCCGAGGGTCGGGCTATTTGATTGGTCGGGACCAAAGGTAACTTTGACTACACTAGGCTGTGTTGTCGCAGTCTCCCCGGCACCCGCGTTAAATGGCAGTCTCGCCTTAGAGTAAAATGTCGGGTCACGGCAAAGCAGGAAGGCAGAACAAATACCAATATTGTGTAAGCCACCTGTGCAATTATTTCAAATCCATATAGTCATAGAATTTTTCATCTTGCCTATCAATAAATATTTCTAGTACATAGTGTACATGTTGTAGGTCCTTGTAGGTCCTTAATTGCTAAAATGTCTTAGCGACATAAATAAGTGTAGTCACTGTTAGGTATTTTAGCTTGTTAATTTTGAGCGGTGGTCAAAATTGATCAAGTTAGATTTCGAGAAAGAGATTGTTCGAAAAGGGTTCTCGTACCAAATTAGAACCCTGGGGATAAAAATAAAATAAAATAAAATAAAATTTAAAAAAATTAAAACAAATTAAAAATAAAAAATATTTAAAATATATATATATATATATATATATATATATATATATATATATATATATATATATATATATATATAAATTTAAAAAAAAATTAAAAATTAAAAAAAAAAAGATTAGAGTTTGGTGTTATTTCATTTCTTCCTTTTTCTTTTTCTCTTCTTTTCCCTTTTCTCTTTCCCAGTTCTTCCTACTCCCTTCTTCCCTCTTTCTTTCTTTTTCCTTCTTCCATCCTTCTTTTCCCTTTCCTTTTACTTTTCTTGTCGGTTTGTTGGTGTTATGTTTCCTTGAGCTATCACTATTTGATCCCGGTGTTCTCATCACACTTATCTTGCCACTTGTCAGTTGACTGGTTTTACTGTACCTACATTGTGCCACTACTTAGTGTAATGTTCTCTTTTTTTCCCCCTTCTCCTTCTTCCCTTTCTCCCGTTTCTTCCTTTTTTCCTCGCATTACAATGTTTATATTATTCCCCCTTTCCCTTCCTTTCCCCTTTTCTATTTTATTTTATATATTTACTTTAGGGTAATGTTAAGTTGTTCTGCTTTTTTAAGCTAGCGGTATTACTATCCGCTCTGGCCCCTTTAACCGATATGGCCTCGTTAATTATTTATCTATTTGGTAGCTTTAATTTTTTTTTGTCCGTTTATTTAAGGCATTGTTACGTGGGTCTGTTTGTTGAGCTAGCGATGTTATTATCTGCTCTGGCCCCTTGATTGATAAATATTAACTCTTTGGCTATGTTTATGTTTATTTACTTATTTGATGGTTTTGATATTTATATTTTGTGTTTTATGTCTATTGATTTTAGGTAATTAAGTATATTTATATAGATAGCATTTACGTTTTTGTTATACCTTTTATCTAGAATTTGGGGGAATGATGTAACTGAGTCAAGTTTTCTTTGTTGTAGTTGGAAGACGGTACGTTGTCGATGGTATTTGTGACATATGTTGAATACATGTTCCAATGTTTCAGTTTCTGGACAGTGTGGACATTTATCCGGCGTGGGTCCTGTACTTATATGTTTCATAAAGCTGGCTTTTAGTAGTGTTTTACCTGTGCTGATTCTGTTGATTATTTTAATATCAATGGCTGCAAGGCTTTTTGGTAAACGTTGGGTTCTAGTGACCTCTTTTTGTAGTTGGTATAGATGTATACCCTTTGTGGAGTTTTCCCATTGTTGTTGCCATTTATTATTAATTCTGTCCCTGACTTGACTATATAGTTCCTGAGTGTTGTACTGTACGGGTTCAATTTGATCTTTCAACAGACTGCTTTTTGCTGCTTTGTCTGCTTTTTCATTTCCAGGCAAATTGATGTGAGATGGCACCCACAAGAAGTGTATGGTTTGATGTGATTTATCTGCTTCCCTGATGGTCAGCATAGTGTCCTCTAGAAGATTTTGTCTACTTTTGGAATTACCTGTCTCAATACTTTCAAGTACACTAAGTGAGTCTGTTATGATTACGTACTGTTTTTGATTTTGTGTTACTATCCATTTTAGGGCTCGGTTGATGGCCCAGAATTCCGCGGTATACATGGAACAGTCATCCGGTAGTCTTGTCGTAAATGTGATCTGATGTTCTGGGATCACTACCGCTGCAGCCGTTCTATGTAGTTCTTTAGATTTTGAGCCGTCAGTATAGATTTTTACATATCCATCATAGTTGTTGTTGACGAGGCTTTGTACTTGTGTTAATGTGATATTGGGGTTGTCGCGCTTATGTACCAGTTGGAGTGCTGTTAGGTTGATGTTAGGTTGGTTATTTCTCCAAAGTGTGGGGTCCTTGATAAGTAGTTGTTCTGCTTGGAGTTCTATTTGATTGAGTTCTTTGCAGAGTGTGTGTATTTTGTTAGCTGCTGGAGGATGTGGTACCAGTCTTGAGCTAAAGGTGGTTTGACATTTACTTATTATGTTTCTGGTGGGATTAATCTCCTTATGTATTGAGATTCTACAGGCGTATCTAAGTATATGTTCTTCTCTTTTCAGTTGTAATGGTGGTTCACATGCGAGGATTTGTAGTTCTTCCAGGGAGGTGTTCGGTAATGCACCGGTGCAGAGTCTAAGTGCTCTATATTGGATGCTATCTAGTTGTCTAAGTGTTTCCTTGTTGGCTGAGGAATAGATCTGGGAGCCATAGTCTATCTTAGTTCGAATTAAAGATTTGTAGATCATTAGCATAGTTTGCTGATCAGCTCCCCATGTAGTACCTTTGATGTTTTTTAAGTATGTTTAGATCTTTTTGACATTTTTGAATAGTTTGTCGTATGTGTGGTTTCCAATTGATTGTTTCATTTAGTAGCATTCCCAGGAAGTGGGTCTCCTTTTGGAATTGGATGGGCTGATTCTGCATATATAGTTTAGGGTATTTAGGTTGTTTAGTAGTTGGGGAGAAGAGCATGGCAACTGTTTTTATTTGGGATATTTTGAAACCCCAGTTGTTGGCCCATGTGCCGATGATGTCTAGTCCTTTCTGAATTTGAGTGATGTCCTTTTGACTATTCGGGTTTCCTGCTTTCCAGATACTACCGGTCCTGCCTGCTCCGTGTTCACTGCCTGAATGATAATGATGATGACGTCAGACTGGATGATGATAGTTGAATTAAAGTGCTTTATTTAATTAATCCCGTGGGGTAAGGAATCGTGCCACATCCCCACGGGCGTTTACGCACACATAGTGTGCTATTTAATTTGGTCGTCATGTCGCACCCTTATTAAGGGGCATTCGACATGAATGTAAGACCTTTGTGTGAGTGGGAATAGACCCAACACACACTCATCCCTATTGGTCAGACTGGAGACTACCCCTGCTTTATATGGTTCAAGCGCGGACGCGATAGAAAACACCCTCTACTGTTTAGTGTTGGAAACGTTAGGATAATTTGATGTGAGGGATAGAAAGAAGTCAAAGAGCATTTATATTAATAAAAAAATTCAAAACAAACGAAATACGCATTTGTTTCAAAAGACAACATTTTTATTCAAAACAAACAACTAAGAAAACAATTGTTTTTTCAACTAAGAAACATTTTTTTTTAAAAACTAACAAACATTTATTTCAACTAACATTTTTCTTAAAAACTAAAAAACATTTTTTTCTTCAATAAAACAAATAAACCATTTTTGACATGGTTGACAACGTTGTGAATTGAATTGAGATTTCCACTGTTGGAAGTCATTGGGCCATAGATGTACACTACGTTTCCTAGCTAAAGACAACATATAGCTATAATGGTCACAAAACCATCGATCTACTTTGTCCTCGTTTCTAGACGAGTGACGATCAAAATAAGTCACAAAATATTCTAAAGAATATCCAAGACTGCGATGATGCAGAAAATAGACACAATATTGTCCACACACCATAGAATCTGTGCCTTGTAATTTCACATTATTGAATCGTGTCGTCTGGGCATTTCTTCTCATAAAGTGAATGATATCGTCTTCCAAGGGGACAATCCATACGAAATAAAAATACTCTACACATCCCTCTTGAGGAAAGTCGACAGCTACCCAGTGGATTCCTGGAAGATGACTGTCTTCTGTGTTGATGAGATAAGTTTGATTCTCTTGGGGTTTGCGATGAGGTAGTTCATCTTTAGTACACACGATAGGATTCCAAGAAGCAGTGTACAAACTGGTTCAAAAGGTAATAACGTTCCCAGGTATCCATTTTTATGGTCTTGTTTTTATCTTCACAGGTGATGATAAGTCATCAAGTCAATTCAGACTTTGTGCTTGAAAAAGGTCTGTCAAATAACTGTTTCTTTGCTTCGTCTCTTTACTCTGTTCCAAGAGAGCTTCGATGTGATCAATCTCTAGAGCAAACAATGGAGGAGAGGAATGATCATGCAAGTCTTTATACCACTGATGTAAGACGGATTCTTCTGAGATGAGACTCCAAGCTTCGTTCAGATAATCGTCCAATTTTTCTTCTTGACTTATCATCATACATTTATCATTTTGAATTTGACTGGGATGATTCTTTTGACATCCATAGTAATCTTTCTTGGTCATATCCCCCATTTTATCCTCCAAGTGTTTGGCAAAACAGGTGACTAAATATTGTTCATGTTCTGGCCATCTGGACTGCATTATTTCTACGTCTTCTTTTTTGTCTTGGGGGTTTGCTTTCTCTGTAACCTCCAATTCCATTTCCATCGATTCTCCACTATTCACAGAAGTACAAGGGTCTTCCATAGTTTCTAATAGTCTAGAATGACTTCTCTCAAACGTTTGATTTCTATGGTTTTATCGAATTCGGCATACGGAATGACATTCACCGTTTCGGTGAGAGGATCTGCAAACTGAAGTTCCACACGCAGTTTCCCAGATTTATGGGGTGGAAATGTCCCTCGTCGCTGCCTTGGTCTGGAGTGAAATCAAAAGCCCACAAAGTGTAACCTCCTGTATAATCGTCGTAGGAAATGCCGTGACTGGTGTTGGTTCCTAACTGTCCTGTGGCTGCGTACAGCGACAAGTACGACCTCAAGTAATTCTTCTGGGTAAAGTTGGGTTCGAAGGGTCTGGTACACAAAGTTTTGCCTTCGCGACTGACTTCGATTTTGGATACTCTGCAGTGCTTAAACTGAAAAGGATTTTCATTGTGGGCACCGTTGAGGGCTGCATTGCTAACGATACCAATGAATAAACGTTTGGGTAACTGTCATTGGAACATATGATCTTCGATCTTGGATCGGAGTCCAGCGGCAATGGTGAAAGTTTTTACTTCCACACGTCGTATCGGATAATTGCCTGTCGTTCTGCCCAAAGTGTGACTGATATCATTTCCCACTTTAGGTAACACTTCCACACGACGCACGTATAACCTGGCTTCTTGGATAATGTGGGATGGTTATTTTTTTCCTTTTCCTTTCTCGACAGAGGAAAGACGATGGCTGTGGTGTGCACATTTTTGAGGAGACATCATTGTGTGCTCAGAAGTAGCACAGAAAATACTGATTCACGTCTTTGACCTCAAGGCATTTTAATACTGGAATGCGACGCCACTGTTTATATTTGCGTCGTATCAACTTCATGACAGGTAACACACGTCGTGAAGGGGTTCGCAACAGATTAAATCAGGACAGTTCTTGTTTGGACAAATCCAGTAAACTCTGTAATTTGCAGGATTTTCCTTTGACTTTGACTTTGGGGGCAGGTACTTTGTGAGCAGCTGCCACTGCCGCTAATGAGGAATAGTGTGTCACCGGTGGAGGAGACGTTTTGGGAGACGCAGGTTTGTTTCATCAAATTAGGAAGAACGGGTGTCAAATTGGATTTGGCTGGCATCAGCAGCAACGGAGAAGTGGAAGAACCTGAGGCTACTGGAAACGCGGTCTCTTGTCCTGCAGGTCGTAGTTTACGAATGTAAGGTTTCGTCCTGGCCGCAGTAGCACCTGGACTATCCCATATATGTCAGAGCATCGTGGGCAATCACTCATATGACTGATACAGCCCTTTGGAAAAGAAGGATCTATGTGGAGAGGCAAGGTTGTTTGAAGAGAGTTCTCCTCTATGGACCAGAAGTTAAACGAAGTTTAAGGAAGAGAAGAAGATTCGTGAGATGTCCTCTGTGTTAACGATATAATGTTAAACAAAAAACCCAAAGGCCCTTTTCAGGGCCACTCATATACGTCGAAAAGATTTTTGCTTTTTGTGCCTAAATTTCCCTTGTCGCTAGAAAGGCCCAAATAAAATTCCCATTGACGCTATATTAGCCCATCATGTTAAATTCCCCCTGAACGCCAGATAGACCCACCATATTAAATTTCCCTTGACGCTATACAGGCTCACCATGTTAAATTCCCCTTGACGCTATACAAGCTCACCTTGTTAAATTCCCCTT
The DNA here is from genome assembly GCA_030141615.1 of Unio pictorum. Taxonomy (NCBI): domain Eukaryota; kingdom Metazoa; phylum Mollusca; class Bivalvia; order Unionida; family Unionidae; genus Unio; species Unio pictorum. The sequence goes on from JARLTB010000113.1 coordinate 3,462,887, forward strand.
GATGCCATAGTGCACCATGACCTTTTTGACTGGATTTCCCATTGATGCTATATCGCCTCACATTACTACTCTCGTACGGCCAATTCAACTTAATGTCACACGCGTAACGGTAGAGACACAGTATGTGAAACTTGCTAGCAATGTGCTCACGTTTGTCACATCTGCAAGGTCAATCGGTATAGATAAGAGCTTCAGGTCTAAAATACAATCGTCAGCGATAACGCTAAGGGGCCGTTCAGCGCTGCTGTATGTATATATATATATATATATATATATATATATATATATATATATGTATATATACATGCCTGATATGGAGTGGTCCAGTATTCGAAAACAAGGAATAGAAAATCGATTTAGATTCAAGGTTAGGCAAAAATTTGAAAACATACAAGCTTATCCTGATTAAAATATTGCAAAGTATGAATTTGTTAACATGAATGTCATAAACGACACGATGTGGTGATTCGACATTTGATATGATTGACATTTAGGGCTGCCAACTGTATAATAGATTAAGTTAAATGAAGCCAGCCTAAATCACTAAGATAGACCAGAGAATAGACGATAAAGACCCAGTACAAAGGGTTTAAGGACCTAAAGTATACATCGGTAAGTATTAGGTAGTAAAGTGTAATATAATTATGACTACAAGAAATGTTTAGCGTAAAGAAATATTACTATATATATATATATATATATATATATATATATATATATATATATATTTATTATAGGATTAAATGATCATGGTTGGGTATTTATTGATGTGTAAATTTTACCTAATCACTCACAAAGTAAATAAAGTCCGAAGGACTTTATGTTAACTTTGTGAGTGATTAGGTAAAATTTACACATCAATAAATACCCAACCATGATCATTTAATCCTTATAATTCCAATTTTATCATTTCTATCGTCAAATTAACTTATTCCATCAATAATGCATTTGAATTTACGTAGCGCGTAGTTACCTTTCATTCGGCGTTTCACACCGCCCCGTAATACATAACCTGTACAGAATCACACGAAGAAATTGACTACAGCCACAGTTACGTTTATTCATAAACTTCATATTTTACATCATTGGCAATGGTTACCGTGGTTTTTAACACATTTTGTTTACTGACACCATTCTTGTTCAATTTTAGTCAGTCCCATCTGTTACGTCAGATGACCATGACCTTACATAATAACAACTGATACCGACTCAACAAGTGTGCTAAATTAAATTTCAATCAAACCTGAAATCATTATGGATTTTTTCAGTGAATACTTCCAATTTTTATGGAAATATGAACAAGATGATGCTATCCCTTAATATATAAAGGTAACAATGAAATAAATTCTATACAAGAGTAACATTTTATGTCATTCTCAGCAGCGTTAATACTTAACAAGACCCACTCGGTGATCTACCGAGAAATGAAATGTGACTACAGTCACAGTTACGTTGTAGCAGACGAATGCTAAATTGTATAGTAAACTATGCATTTGAATCAAAGAATATTGGAAAAAGTATAAAAAGTGTGAAAGTTATATTTATTTGCAGAATTATATATTTTACAGATGACAAAATCGTTTCACAATAACGTGTCTGCAATGTTTATTTATATTTCAAAAACCGAAAGTAGTCCCATAATTTATCGAAGTGTAAACAATTCCTGATCAACATCACGTGACCGTTTACATCCAATCATATTACAGGAAATTCGTTTAATTCATTAAAATTGGAATTATATATATATAATAGTTCTTTATTGCGTACTAGATACCCATCCATTACTCACCACGTCTTCCATTTTCTTCTGTATCAGTTATCTATAATAATAATAATAATAATAATAATAATAATAATAATAATAATAATAATAATACAAAGCTCAATAATTCATACATTCTTTACTTCCTCCATACTTCGATTTTTCACCACAAACATGCTAAGAAATCCAAAAAAGGATGGCATATTTGCATGTAACTATTCACAAATATGCAAATGCTAAATTTAAATATGTTATTATTTCTAAAGGGATCAAGTTGCGTGTCTGATGGATACTAACATATTGGTGAATATGAAGAAGATATAGGGAAACTCAAAAATGAGCAAAATATGCATTAATAAGAATGTTGATGTAGGTTTGTGTATGATAGGAGATCTAACCCAAAGAGATTCTATCAGCTTGTGTAATTTACTTTTGTACATGTTTGTTGTAGTGGAATGAAGAACAGAGAATCTATCAGATTGGATAATTTACTTTCGTACATGTTGTTTGTAGTGGAATCAAGAACAGAGATTATTTTTTTCTATGTGAATAAGTTGAAATTGAGAGCAACCTAATCAGTTCCATTATCATCTGTGAGTTTCGGATACTGAAAGAGGAAAGGACACCGCATGTCGGACTCCTTGAACGAATACAGACATTTCACACTAGTATTTGTTGGCAACCGCTATTTATACATTCATGAACTTATGGTGGAGGCTTTGTCTTTAAATAAAATAATGAAGTATATAAGTAAAATTACACCATGGCAAGTAATATATCGGTATCGAGGAAGGCAACATAGGTATTACAGTCCTTGTCAGAGTTACAACCACTACAGTGGATAACCTTTTGAAAGATGCACATAACTGTGAGCCTGCTGAACTGTTTTCTTAAGCCCTGCTGGTGGGCATTGGGAAACTCTTATTTCGTATAACAAATACATTGCTTGCACATCGTTGTCAAGTGGTTTTAATTTTTACGTTACCTTCATGAGTCATGAGGATAAGGAGAAATGTCAGGAATACAATTTATTGTTGACTATTCTATTGTAAATCATGTGTGTCTGTCTAGGGGGCGGGATAGGGTCACTTTTAGATAGATACAGACGTAGCTTTAATTCCATAATTGTTGTTATATTGTGATATTGCTAAAAAAGCTAAGTAGAAAACTATCAGATACGAATTCAAATTAGTAAGCATGTGATTGATATTAGAAAAAGCTCGGAATTATAATATATACAAGGATGCTATATATAGACTCACGTATGTATATGTCGACAAGCATAATGTGTGATGAATAATAATATCATTCAATTATATGTGCCCTTTTATGTTTCTGCTACTTCTATAAATTTACCTTTCCAGAATGGCAGCCCATGTTCTAGTAATATCAAATATCGCAAGATCTTGATTTATAATTACCTGCAAAGAGATATTACAAGTCAAATATGTGAAATTTTGCTGTGTCTCAAAAGAGCTTCTACAATTCTTACGTCAATGTTCATCGATTTGGATGAATTCACAAGGATTCCTGTTACATCGTGGTAAAATTGAACACAAACACATTTGGCAAATTTCAATCGCAAAGTAAAGGAAGGATTTTTTTTTTGGGCGATTGTATAAGAAGGTCGAGCGGATTTGTTAATAAGCCAAGTGTTTGCTTGTTTAGGGTTAATGTTTATTAATTTACTGGTTTTAACTCTCTCCGTTTGTAATTATCATCAGCAGAAGCAGAGTATAGGCCGATTGGTGCCGCTCCGATGTAACACATACTGTAACCTTTACGTCAAATAGACGTTTGCTTTAAACGGCTCATCTGATATTTGCTTAGACATTCTAACCATGGAGACGAGGGATCTGTTAAAGATATTCAGTTTTACTGATGGGCAGTTTACAAGTCTTCTTACTATTGTACTTCAGCTCATACAAAAGCATAATGTTATAGGACCGTGATAAGGGTGGAAAGAGTAAAGGTTTTCCCTCTGCTCTTCCATGTCACCATATTTAGTCCTGACGAGAGAAACACTGTACATAATCATAAAGCTCTATCCCCATTTGGGGCTCATCATAAGGGAATATAGTGATGCAAACAAACTCTAGGTATGATACCACCTTTCGTGATAGTTAATGCACTTCATTGATTAGCTGGAAAGGCAGGAGGTGTACAAGCTACGAAAATTAAGATTCAGCCAAGTACTTTATGGTGCAACCGCACATATCACTCGGCAAATCTTCTTTTGTGAAAGCGATCTGTCGAGTCCTTTATTTCGGTATTTCTGCACAAACCTCATAACTCGTCTTGTGGTGTGTTCGATTTGGGTGGCTTCAGTGGGACAAAGATGCGAACGGTCGCAGCGAATCAACATTCATTTTAGACGCAAGTTGAATTCTACAAACATTTAAATCGTCACGTTCGACTGCACCACTATACTTACACCAATCGAAAACTGGTTCATAAATATCCCTTTGGAACCTTTCATTCTTAATCTTTTGAGGTGATCTACGACAGCAAGAAATATATCCACCACAAAATGATGGCCTTAGGAAGCATCACAAGGAATCAAACTGCTGATAGAACATTTTGTTGTTCGAATTACCCGTCGGAAGTTGTACCATATTTCTGAAACTGCCATAAATGAAAACTCTAGAGTAGATCCAACGTGTAAAACAGGAAACAGGATGAGCTTTCCTGCTGCCAGAGAATTTCCACGTAACCCGGCTGAAAAGTCCTACGACAACGCTACATTAGATGAGATGAAACCCGCCACGAACTAAGTATAAAACAAGGGAGACAATATTACCAAAGCTGTTTCTCAGACTTGACGCCACCCAATCCAAGCCAAACTCAATCCTAGAGCGATATAAATAACTTACATAATTATGTACACCGTATAGAATTGGGAAGGATAATGCTGCTACTACAACCCAAACAATTTCCATAACAGAGGAACAAACAACTCGGTCAAATTCACATTGAATCCATCTGACGGGCAATGTCCTCAACAATAGTATCTAATAAAATATTATATCTGATCAATATAAAATGGGCAGTAAACACCGCTATGGAAACGCGTGCTTTGAAGCATATAAAGAGAGACTTAAACGTTTACCTCTTTCTCCAAGAGTTATAATGAGCGTATCATAGTCTTCAATACATTTCTAACTCATGAGATCATTGACGTTGCAACCCTATTTTATCTCACTTGGAAACGTTCACAGATGTCCAAAAGTATCTCCACTTTCATTAATATGTCTGACACTGTATCGCATTAAAACTTCAGCGGTTTAAATGCAAATATGGATGAATATGATCAAATTGCTGCTCAGTAGCAATCATTTATATTGTGCTTTATATGTGCATTTTGTTTGTGTGCTACCCCATTGCGACGTTACAGCAATGGCAACAATACGTATTTAATGTTACAAATATCGCAACGATACGCAGGCTGTCACGAAATAATGATACGAATGATAGAGAAGCGCACATAATAACAAAAAAAAAGAAAACTCCTCAAAGCTTAATAAATCTCTTTTCTGTGTTAGATGCTATAGACGTGTGTGAATCCTAAAAAGAACGATCCCACTTTCCTAAACATACAGACAGACAGACAGGCAGGCAGGCAGGCAGGCATGCTTGCGTGCGTGCGTGCGTGCCTACGTACGTACGTACATACATACATAAATACCACCGTGAAACAGTAGCATTTTCTAACGTATGTATATCTTTTCAATCTCTTGTCAATATATCATATCCTTCTTAACTTAAAATACCATCGTAATCATAAAATGTCTTAGCAATTAAAATATGCACAAGACCTTTTCTCAGAAGTATAACTGAAATGTAATTGGTATTTAAATCGTGCATAACTATGTGCAGCAGTAACACAAAAGCTAAGGAAGATATTATTACTACTACATATACCGTCTTGGCTAAACAAAATTGTATACGGAGAATATACCTAAACCTATGTATCTTTTAATTACAGATTCCTAACCATCTCTGGTTTAAAGTATTATAATACATATAGACCTACATATGAAATTGCTTATTACCTGTTGCATTCAATTTCACTCAGCATTATTCCTGTGGATTATGTTCAACTCTTTTTATCGAAATGGAAATGGTATTTCACCCGGGTAGCACTTACCTGGTTACCCACTTTTGATTGAAGACCCAGGACCCAGTATGCATATTATGTACCTGGAAATATGTCTTTCAGACGCATACCACCGCGACTAAGATTTATCTCTTACCACCGCGACTAAGATTTATCTCTTACACGCACGATTTAAGCGTCTTTGTAGGGCTTATTGTTCATATGTACCTACAAGATTCGACTGATACAAGCTTGTCAATATTTAGGAAGGTAAGTCATTAAAACCTGAAAATCGTTTTTGATGCTGCTATTGATGTCAGCCACAGGTCTATTAATTTTCGGCGATTTTATTCAGCCACAATTAGCAATCCTAGTCGCACTAGCTGTTATACAGCCATGTATTTTCTTTAAATCAAAATTATATGATTTTTACCGTGTGATGTAACTATTACGAAAAGAATTTCAGTAAGAACAACAATTCATATATAATTCGTCTATTCCTTTGTTTCTAGTGATATTGTATCTGTTATGTATTGTTTCTTTTAAGTGTCTAACAAAAATATTTATCTGTTTTTATGCTCCTTTACAATATGACGCTACTAAAAACAAAAAGAAACCAATGTAAGTAAACGGTTGAATCTAAATTTTCCCATTAAGGAGACAGGAAAGATGTGATATGCAAATCGTATCAATTTATATGGTTTATATGGTTTGCTTTTGTTACCAAATATTGCACTACATCACTGCTTCCTGATCGTTACAAATTTGATAGAAACCTAAGTTATTCAATTTGTACCGAAAGACTAGATTGTTTAAACATAGTCTTTTAGTTTTCTTAATATCACACTTTTCACTTCCTTCTTATCCAATGTGCAACTTGGATTCATCTTTTTTTTAAAGATATATAAATCAAGACTACAATTTAATAAATAAAGACAGCTCAATTAAGCAACTTGCTTTCCTAATTTGTATGATCACACCACAGCGCTTCATGTGTATACTAGAATTACAGAATAATTTTCGTTCTAATTTGTGTAGCAAACTTTATTAGTTCTAGCGCTATTTTTTTTTTTGGTTAATGCATCTGGGAGTAACGTCGCATTTCTAAACGGTTTTATCCTTTCCCAAACAAAAACAAAAGATAGTTTGCAATACATTTTTTAATATGGTGTTCTGCTATTAAAGAAAAAATGTTAGGCAGATACATAGATATAATGTACGAAATCAAACCTGATCTATTGATAAATATTATTCATTTATTTCGGTATTTGTATGTACAAGTAATTCATTTTGTCATAATCGTCCCGTTGATCAAAAAAAAATAATTTAAACGTAATTCAAAGGATGTATGTAGGTAAACTCTACGTATACGGTATCTACTGACCTCTCACAGAACTTTGGATTAGTTATATAGGCGAACACAAAGTCTGTCTTCCTAAGAGATATAAGTTAAATATTGATTCAGCCATTCTAGAACGCAATAAAGTCCCAAATCGATAACGTCCGTGAATCTTATTACATACTGTTATCTACTTTGTGGCATCGGTATTAAGGACAAAAATAGAGTATATAATGTAGGCGAATGTCGCACTTTTCCAAGCAGACGTTGCCATGTACTGACCTAAAGTATTATATAAATTGGCATGTTCAATATAATTGGCAAATCAATACTCCAGCCAAATGTATCGAAACATAAAATCTTTCATTGGAGAGTGGCATATCCCTCATCTGGAAAATATCGCAGTGATCCTGCGCCGATTGCGTGTAACATACACATATGCTAATCGTGCAAAACGTTTGAATCTTTTGATGTGGATTTCTTTGTGGTGTGTGTGTGGCGGATCAAACGAATCTGATTCCTGCTACATTCTGCATTAGTTAGGGATATATATAACACATATATTATTGTTTATATTATAGTTTTTGAGGCATTTGCGTTAAAGCCAGTATTCTTATGATTGGAATCCTAATACTATATAATGCCATTTAAGGTGAGGTCACGTAGCGTCATAGTATTATGCATTGAGCTGTAGCTAATTGTTGCTCACTGGTTCCCTCTTCCAAAGAGGTTTCTCCGAAGTTTTCGTTTGACTGACTAAATCTTCCCAAAGAAAGCTTCATATATACTCAGCCAACACATAGGCTATTCTCCCTTGAGCAGTTACTCTTATAACAGATCGGTATTTGAACAGATTCATTGTCAGTACAGATCCAGCGTATTGATAGTCGATGTTTTTGCAAGGCACTGCAAAATATGATGTGACGTCTGGTTGATGAAACGTGTCTTAATATCTTTAAATGTACAATGGTATAAGAACAAACCCTTTTCTGATCCAAAGCAGAAATTGTCAATCATCCAGTTACCCCTATACCTCACCAAGACGTAATACTCAAAGGGATTCATATATTTTTAACAATGAAGTACCAGTCCGCAGTAAATGAATCTCATGCTGTTAGTGCCGCTTTTCCTAAACGCGACAATACAAAATAGCAGCTTATGTACGGAACTTTCGATGAAAACTACAGACCCTGGTGAACCACATTACAGGATCGTAATAGTAAAATATTTTGCTTTTTAAGCAAACTGTATATCAGAGACAAGCGTACTGATTATACTAGTCTACAGACGATTTAAATTAACGTGATGCTTACAATTGTTGAATGGCTCTCGTTCGAAAAAAATGATACTGGGTCAGTTTATACTACACTTGACTTGGGAATGGTGGAGGATAAGTCAATTATAAATGGAAGGGATCTCATGTTAAACCAGAAATGACTAAACTACATCTTTGACTGGATCTATGAATAAGTCTATGACTGTGTTTGCATAGTACTTGTATTTTAGGGAAACCAATGATTGATGCAATCTGAAGCTGTTAATATGTCAAATATGATATAAATTGCGTTGAGGTATTCCTAGAAGACATAGATGATGCAATCATAACTAAGCTTACATCACACTGTTAAAGAAATTGTCCTATATCAGCTCTAATAATCATACAGTGTAGTGCTCTCTTATTTTTCAGTACTTGAGTTTGCTAAGGGACACAAAGGTATTTAGACAAAGCAGGCAGCGATGTTCGTGCTGTGTCAACAATGCAGATGACTGCTATGTTTGTGGAGAAGTGTTGTTTGCATCACAAAAGCGCAGTATAGCCACTACGGTTAAGAAAACGTATCACTTTATTTTTGGGTGCAATTAAGGAGATCAGGACCCACACCTATTCCACAACACGTCTGCAACAACTCTTCGCTGTGTAGTGGTTAAACAAAAAGGGAAATATACGCCTTTTACAGTGCCAATGATTTTAAGAGAGTCAACAGATCATATCAGCTGGTGTCGCTTCTGCACGGTGTCTCTTGTTGAGAAAGGTGTGTCAAGAAGAAAAGGTAGAATGTGTGTTGTCCCAACATTCCATCCGCTATATTCACAGTAGCACATGGCGGGTGACTGCAGATCTAGGATGCACCAGAATCATTCGCAACTTAGTCTGACGACGAAGAGGACGAGAATGAAACTTGTAGTCCTGAACCATCAATGTCACATGGCCCATATTTCTCCCATCCTCCTGCTATTAAACACACCTCATAAGACTAGGTGAACTGAATATAATTGTCAATGATTTGGAAAAATGCAAGAGGAAGGCAAACATGTTGGACTCCAGAATATAGCAGTGGATTATGGCATATAAATCATGGTTTTTGTCCTTACTGAGTGTCTAGTCTGCAGTTCTTGGCTTGTGTTTTGTATTTATAAAATATAGCATCTCTTGTTACTGTCCAGCAATAGTCTGCAATGATTGATGTTTTCCATTTGCTTTAATATCATTCATCAATTGTTTCGTTGGAGATGCTTGTTGCTCACTGTTCGAGAGAAATAATCTAGATGAGAATGCAAAAAATGTATTTTAGTGACATATTGCAATCAAGGCTTTTGAATGCTTTGAGAATGTTACCTACCAGCTCCCTGTAGTTGTGTGCCTTTTTTCCGAGACAATTTGTTGTCATACGTAGAAGGCTTTCCATGCTGTCTTACTTGTCATAGAGTGTACCGTCGAATGAATCCTTTTGAAGACGTTCACAAAACGTACTTTCAAAGCCACCTTCTTTTTTATTAGGTTTAATTATCTTGGAAAGTTTCCGCAGCATGTGTTTGTGTTTTGCTCATGGTTTGGACAAAGTTCTTCAACAGACCTAGCTTGATGTGCAAGGGTTGAAATAAAATCATGCTTAATTCAAACGTTGTGGATGCTGAAAACTTATCCTCCTATGATACAATGTCAGAGCGGCCAGTCTCTTTTGATAATGTGGAAATCTCTCGTACGACTATCCCATTTGCAGCGACAACAGCAGTATCTTGTGTACAGCAAGCAATTGATCAAGAATCTTCAAATCGCCACAAAGCTTCAACAACTGTTGATTGTAATATATGCATATCAAACGTTGTTTCATGTTTCGTTGGTTTTCTACATGTGAACTACATTAACAACTGATATTGATAGCAAAACTGTCAGTATGCAGCAAAACAGATTTAAGACTCGTCTTTGACGAATCAATGAACGGCCACCACACATCCGAATCACAAACTATGTTGATGATTGACATCACATCATCGATGTTGTTGAAGGCTACCATTCTAGATCACCTTCCATGAAGAACAATGCGACAAGATCATCCTTTTGACGGTCACATGCCAGGAGATTCAGGTTTAGTCAGCTCGGCCTTACCCTTAGTATTGTTCAAAATCCCTGATAAGGTCATTCAGTTATCCATGTCTTATCAGGTGTGGTTCAGAGGGGAAAGGGGGGCCCCGAGTGGCCGAGTGGTCTAAAGCGTTTTTCTTTACGGATCACTGCCATCTCACCTCTGTCTGCGCGTGTTAGAGTCTAAGATTCGGCTAATGTAGTTAGGTGAGAAAGCTTGCCAGTAGCTTTTCGTGGGTCGGTGGTTCTTTTCGGGGTTTTTCCCGGGTTCTTCCTCCACCAATAATACTGGCCGCCATGTATGGTCTATCGTGTGCTGAAAAACGGCGTTAAACCCTACGACAACAACAACAACAACAACAACAATATCAGAGTCGGAAGGTGGATAAAATAAGGGACATGTGACAAAGATGGTTCCGATCTAGAGGTTTCATTAGCTTTCTAGTCTGATTAAAGTGAAAATGACTATGGTGAATCATTCATTGTTTTCCCTAAAAGTAAGTACAATCCAAACCTAATCATCAATTTATTAATGCATCCAGCTTAAGATGTATTTCAGTCATTTCTTGTTAAAATTGAGATCGCTGACTATGATAAGTCACTTATCCTCCCAATTTCCATGTCCAATGGTTGTATATAATGACTATGTAATAAGACACGAAGAACGCGAAATCTAATTGTATTCGAAATGCAGTATATACCTTTTACGTTTACAAAGGCAAATACCAGAATATTGTTTCCTTTAGTAGATAAAAAGGTGTTACTTATATGTGATATAAGTCATTTATATTTATTTTTTATTGTTTGATTGTTAGATATAAATTTGGCATTTTAAGTTTTAAGATTCGTTCATTGAAAGGGGGAGGGTGACCTGTACTTTTACATAGTAAACACCAGGTGTTGACCTCATTTTCTGACCTCGCTTCATAATGTAAACAAGCTTCTAAAATGATTGGTTGATTCCAAGGACAAAATGGAGTAAAGTATAAACATTATTCTAATTTAGTTGGGTCATACGATGTTTGCGTGATTTCTTGAACGTGAGATTGTTCTGAGAGATTCTGGAAGGTCGTGAACCCTTTCTTGTTTACGTAAAAACAGGTATATAAGTCATGTTTTGGAGCGAGATATTTAGTAGAAGTTGGGCTTTTATAATATTAAGTTATTTGTTAATTACCGTGTACTGAAAATTGTGTCAATTCGGTTGGAGCAAGAGGAATTATTTTATTATTTATCTGGATAAGAATATGTGCTCATAGATTTTCATTAACAAGAACTGACTAAATCAAGTGACATCGTCGTCCATATTGGATTACATCGTCAAGATTCGAACCGGGTACTATTAGGAAATTTTATTATCAGGACTCTTACAATTCCATTAGTGGATTATATTGTGAATATTCTTTTTGGATTAATTTTTGGATTTGATTCTCTAAAACCGTAAGTTTATTTATTTTCTTGTATGAAAATATTTGTACTTAATAAATTATTTGTTAAATTTTACAAGCTTGTTATTTTCACTTCTTTCTGTGTTGCTGCTAATTCGAGCCTAAGCACGTAACAGAGGTATATACTGCATTTCTAATAAAACTATTTGTCGCGTTCTTTATCTCTTAATACGGAAACAATACAAACAGTAAATAGTTGGATTCATTGAGATATCCTTAATACCACCAGAAGATATTAATCAACTGCATTATTGTATTTGTACTATATTTCTTTGTAATGATTGTAGTCGATGGATTTAAATAATAATGAAATATATTTTCTCTTTATGGTTAGGTTACCTTCACCGGAATTATGGAAACTGGCAAGAGTTCTGGTAATCCTTGTCAGGAGGGAAGTTCAAAGGTGATGTTGAATTTACTCGCATAAATATTCTTGTATTGTCAGAGGAATTCATATGATGATTTTGCCTTCGATAGTTTGCATTTATCTTATTACTAATGTTTATTTTAAAACATACAAAAATGGGTATATTTTTTTAAGAAATACGGTTCTCTGAGTTCTGCTGAATGATTTACTCACTCTTCCCATAGTGTAGTCAACAACTATTCTGTTAAATGGTTTGTCAAAACAGCAACAAGTTGCAGATGTGCCTTATGTTCATTCTTCCTAAAATATAAAAAGTGTGACCAGATATACTGAATTTAGAAACATCACTTATTTGAGACCTTGTGATATATCGTACTGACTTCTAAATGACCATCCAAGAGCGTTTCATAGAATAGGCTACGAATGTCCTGTCGATGTGATTTAGGAATAACAATTCGATAGGTAGCTCAAAGACGACGCGTTATCAGCAGTTGACTCAGGTGGGCGATTTTCGGATGAGGATCCAATTTGTCAGATTATTTTGGGGAATTTTGCTCTGAAGAACGCATAGATAGATTAGGAAAAGGAAAGTTACAGACAGCATACTGATTGTTATTGAACTTACCAGAAGTGTCATAATTTAAAACATGTGTCGGGAAACTGGCTGGTAAAATGTTTGCGAAAGACGAAAATTCCATTCTAAATATACTTTATAAATAAATAAATTTATAAACAGTCAATTTATATGATAACAGTCAATTTATATGATAATACCATATATCGATGTCGTTGTACAAATTGTCATCTACGAAATGGATTTGATTATAATTCTTGATTTTTTTTAGAAATATAAATTCTACCATATTTGTTTAAAACGATCTTTCTAAACATATTCATCCTGCGTTGAATTTTTGATTTTATTTTCATTTATTGAGCTTTTAAATTTTGTATGTCAGGAACGAACCTATAATCCAGATGAAAGTGACGAAATTGCGTCAGATATATATACGGTAAGATTCATTCCATGTTATAGTCATTGACGTATTGGTTGTTTTTTTTCTCTCGATTATTTTTTGAAGTTTTAAAATGTATTGCTAAAGAGTTCTTCTTCTACGTTGAAGTCCATGGAGTCAGTCTTTTCAATTTCATCATCAGTGCATTGACGAAGAAACTGGGTAGTATGTGCATTCATTATTTTCTTGGTTTATACCCTCCATTCGATGAATACATTTGCAAGTTGCGTGACTCACGTTGTCCGCTACCACTCAAGAAAGATTGCTCCTTTTGCTCTACAATTAACTTGTTGTCCCTTGTATTCGTATGCTCTTATATCCGGGATATTCTAGAATATCTAGGAAAGAGTACAACTAACTATGATTGATCTAATTGTCATTTATTATGCAAAGGATAGGCATTCTAAGCTCGGGTTCAAACAACGCTGGACGTAATTTTACAACGAAAAGTCTGTATCTATTCTTTATCACCTTGTGCATTGTTTTCTTGAGGACTTATGTTCTACTTCGGAATATCTTCTTTAACCTATACTCTTGATACAATCAAATGATTTTAAAATCAAAAGGGGTTTTCGTGATCTACATTTGCCGTTTCGAAGAACATTGAACAATATTGGGAGTTTGGTCAACTCTTATGGTTATAATTTTAATGAAGCCCATCAAACACATTAGATAAATTCGTATTAATAATACCACACTTTCATAGAGAAATCGATCTTCGCTGAAAGTTGCATTTATCCATTTAATTTTTATGACGCAATACCATTTGTGTCAGCCGATTTGAGCTGTCATAACATAAAATATATATTTGATTACAAACTTCCACATGTTTAATTATAAATATCAGTAAGGTCATTTATCCTTTCAATCTTATATTTATGACACAAGAATCCTGAAACTGTAAGACATACCGTATCCTTTTATGAATTTAGACTTGCATCTTGTGAAACATGCAAGCTATCTTGCCCCTATACTATACATATAGTGAGTGGAAATACTCCATCTTGCATCCAAGAATTTGAAATAACTGGTTTGTGCTAATGAATTGTTTATCGATTAATCATGCCATTTAATGAGTTATAATTGATAACGTATACACATCTTAAACTGCATCTCATTCTTCGTGAAATAAACACGTAATTGTTTGCATAGTACTTCAAGGTCATACTATCTAACGTGGGCTAATTTGTACGTATTCAAAACTGTACAGTATGTCATTAAGGACTACAGATGAATATTTTCATTACCATGATTTTCTTCCAACGCTGTTAAAACCTTATCGACATTAAGTGTGTCTGTTTGTTCGTGTGTGTGTGTGTTTTATATGGCATTGGTAGCACCTTTTCTTGGTGATGTGTTCTTAGCCGTGATGTGTGCTTAGCCGTGATGTGTTCTTAGCCGTTCTTAGCCGTGATGTGTTCTTAGCCATTATGTGTTCTTAGCCGTGATGTGTTCTTAGCCGTGATGTGTGCTTAGCCATGATGTGTTCTTAGCCGTGATGTGTTCTTAGCGGTGATGTGTGCTTTGTCGTAATGTAATATCAGCTCAGTTCCGGTCGTTGCAGCTGTTCAGTGCAAGACGTCATCATCATATGTACTAATCATTATTCTAATTTGTTTAATTTTAATGTTACAGAAAGAAAGGTCGAGCGGAGATAAAAGTGTGAGAATTTTTTCTACAATTATTACGGTAGGATACAAGCCAAGATACATCCTTATATACCCTTTTTACACGGGCTCTACGTATTGGTAGATGTTCGTGAATGCTACCATTTGTAACGCCATCGTCCGTGCCTTGAGAATGAAAAACTGTACTATCATGGCACATTATTTACGTCGCGTCTACCTTCCTTGCTAGGAATCCTTTTGCACGTTGTATAAATTGTAATTCCCTTTGTCAAGCCTATGAGACAATATAATTCATGGTACCACATTTCAAGGAAATATGTGGAATACCCTTCACTAAGCATATAGTGGGTGAACATATTATCTTTCATGCAATAATTTGAGACAATGGTCGGTCTAAATAATGATAAATTGAACAACAATGTAATTCATCTCTGTTATTTGATTATGTAATGTAATTCATCTCTGTTATTTGATTATGTACTGTAATTCATCTCTGTTATTTGATTATGTAATGTAATTCATCTCTGTTATTTGATTATGTAATGTAATTCATCTCTGTTATTTGATTATGTAATGTAATTCATCTCTGTTATTTGATTATGTAATGTAATTCATCTCTGTTATTTGATTATGTAATGTAATTCATCTCTGTTATTTGATTATGCCGACACATTTAATACTCCATCTCATTATTCCTGGCCTGTAACCCGTATGACAATAACACTTGACCTATTTCGAAGACTAAAGACATTCGCTATTCCAAGGATGTCTGACCTAAATTTACGAACAGACGTATCCTAAATGCAAACTTCTCTCTCTCTCTCTCTCTCTCTCTCTCTCTCTCTCTCTCTCTCTCTCTCTCTCTCTCTCTCTCTCTCTCTCTCAATACATAACAGTTCCAGCTGTGCAGTGCAACACATAATCTCATGCACTAACGGCTGTCTCATTTACTGAGTTTTCAATCTTTTCTAATAGCAACAAACGGAAATTAGGGGGTAAACCTCTTTCCTCACGTGCAATCAAGATCAAATACAAGCCAATATAAATCGAGAGACAAACAATGTGTTCCACGTTTCTATTATTTAATTAAGTGTTAAAAAATGAATTTCCATGATCTCTCTGTTTTAGGTGGAAGTCGGAATATTAACTGTTTCAACTATATCCTCTCTGGATTGACGTGGACACACTTTTAAGATCCTTCGTTATTTACCCCCGTAAACCTTCCTTTAGACACTTCAATTTCCACATTATATTAAAAGTAATTCAGGTTGCCAGCTGTCACTCAATAACGTTAGTCTCTTTTGGTACCATTATCATATTATCTACAATTTTCGTATATTTTGATGTCTAAGACATTCTATAATGCGAATGAAAGAATATTGAAAGTAAAGCACGACGCTCTATCATGTACAATTCAAATAGTAACCATATGCAAACTTCAGTCTTTAACTTTAAAACGTTGTAATCCTTGATTCTTCCTACTACATTTACTACTAAATGGATGCATATCTTGGTAATTACTTTTCTGTCTTCACAATGCATTCGTCAGCCTACAATGTTGATGCAGTCGTGATCTACTGATGCAGGTCCATGCAACATTGAGATATGTTGAAATTTAATCAATCTCTCTCTCTCTCTCTCTCTCTCTCTCTCTCTCTCTCTCTCTCTCTCTCTCTCACACACACACACACACACACACACACACACACACACACACACACACACACATACATACATACATACATACATACATACATACATACATACATACATACATACATACATACATACATACATACATACACCAAACAACCGCTACGGCTGTTCGGTGCAAAATGTCGTCCATTCTTATTATATAAAGTTTCAACCTTTGCCCGATAGGAACAAACATCGCCGACGCACACAGTTGGTGTAGCTCTTACTTTAGGTGCATGCAAAGTCCGATACTAGCCAAGATTCATTGGTGAACATTGGTTGCATGTTTCTGTTATTTATTTATGTGTTAGAATGTATTTTCCAATTAGCTCTCCTTTCCTATGTGGTAGTTTATGAATTCTATCCTTTAAAACCATATAGTCCGTGGTTTGACGAAACTTCTACAGATTCATAACTAGTCGCTCATAAATCATAAAATACAACACAAATATGACAAAAATACAACAGTATTACTGTATCAGCTACAGTTGTGAGAAAACGAAATATCTCAATACTTGCCATTATGCAAATCTGTAGTGAGGGCTAACTAGCATTTGGCTTGCATGGCACTGATTTTTTAACAGTTGATTCCCTCAATTTTTATCACTGTGACACATGGCAGTCACTCGTTATCAAACAGGAACAAGATCCTGCGATCTCCTGTTTCGTTAAGAGCGCTGTTAGCAGATGAAAAGCCACACAAGTATATGAGAACATTAATTCTCATTTGCTTTCTTTTCTGATTCGGTTCGATTCTTTTTCGTATATTCTTCTCGATCTGTTATCTTGGAATTTATTATCACATCGTTTTCTTATTTGATAGATCTAACATTGCAGCAGCAAGGAAACAAGTCATAATATGTTTCCAACTTAGCAAGTAAAATATGCTAACTTTCCCAACATCTTAAGACAACGTCTGCAAGATAATATATCTTGTTGCATACATGCTTCTGTAACTGAATGTATCTTCCAAAGTGCCCATTTCGATCATTCCCTACTTAAAGTTTCTGTGCAATAATGCACACTATTAAATTGAACCAAGATACCCATACTAATAACTAAATTGCTTAAAGATTAACTGCTTCGTGGATATCTCAAAGATTCTTTCAGATTGTCACACAGCCTTGAAGGTTTAAAGTTCAATTACTGATCGTTTCTAACATCATTCCCTTTTTAATGTCTGGTCATATCTTTAAATTCCGTTTGTTTTGTTTTAACTTGAGCGAGTGTATTTTCTTTGCTAAATATTTATTAACGGCATGATACAATAAAAGTATATAGTTATATATTTATGGCATTGTTTAGCACATTATATAATATGCTGTTTCATTATATTTCAGAAACAGAAAAGATGGAGAACCTATGATGAATATAAACACTGGAATCAAACGGTAAGATGAATATATTACTTATGTGTAAAGGAATGGTTTTTCGATAACTTGTGTCACAGTTCTTTTAATATTGAATTAACATCTTAACTGTAACTACTATTATTTTGGATCACAAACAATTAAGTAATTGACGCTCTCTACGATGCTTTTACATGTTCGGAATGGACACAAATAATACTTGAACGTTAATTTAAAATTTGTGTTTCTATTGTTATGTTGCCATATATGTAGTTTCGTGGAGGTTTATACGCAAATCTTTTTATAAATATTGTCATATATTGTCATTGCTTTTGATTGATAGTGCCCTAAAATGAGAACTAACAAGCGGCTTATATACATTTTGTAAACAGAGTTGATTTGCCTGAATAAGACTTTAGAATGCTTTTACAGTTTTAAATCTTGTATGCATACAATATTGAAATAAATAAATTGGATTTCTTTATCAGGCTGTTTCAAAGATACGAAGCGAAATCATCGCCATGATCGAAAACTTAGAGTCAACAGAAGAAATAAAAATCATACTCTGCGGAGGTACTGGTGAAGGGATATCTTCACTAATAAATACTTTATGCGCTGCAATCAGAGGGACCTTTGCGGTTGTAGCTCAACCCTCCGGAGATCAGCAAATGACAAAACGGGTAACATATCAGAAAATAACAAAACGAGTATCATATCAGCATATAACAAAACGGGTAACATATCAGCATATGACAAAACGGGTAACATATCAGCAACTGACAAAACCGGTAACATATCAGCATATGACAAAACGGGTAACATCAGCATATAACAAAACGGGTAACATATCAGCATATAACAAAACGGATAATATATCAGCAAGTTGAAAAACGGGTAACATATCATCATATAACAAAAAGGGTAACATATTAGCATATAACAAAACGGGTAACTTATCAGCAAGTGGCAAAACAGGTAACATTTCAGTATATGACAAAACGGTAACATATCATCATATAACAAAACGGGTAACATATTAGCATATGACAAAACGGGAAACATATCAGCATATAACAAAACGGGTAACATATTAGCATATAACAAAACGGGTAACATATCAGCATATAACAAAACGGGTAACATATCAGCATATGACAAAATGCTAACATATCAGCATATGACAAAACGGGTAACATATCAGCATATAACAAAACGGGTAACATATCAGCAAGTGACAAAACTGTAACATATCATTAATGAACAATAATAACTTGTTTTCAACTCTGCTGAAGCTCAAGTAAACACTTGAGTGAATTCCATTCTTTGATGGGATATATATATATATATATATATATATATATATATATATATATATATATATATATATATATATATATATATATATATATATATATATATATATATATTTAAAATTAGATAATGATATAAAAAAATAATATAGTCAGTATACTTAAACACAGATGAATCACAATCCTCATCTTCATCGTTGGTATTTCACTCTTTTCACCTTAATCAACCCGTAAATTTATTCTGTGTCTCATTTTATTTCAATATAGTTGCAGATCGGATAAATATCCTGATTATCAAACATTTTTAATTCCAAATTTGAACTTAACATTAATACAAACTAGTGCATTCACACCAATTTCAAGAGAGCCTCAGGTAAGAATATAACCTCTTGAATGTGCTGTTCTGAAGATGAACATATCTTCAAAGTCTCCATATCGGTTATACTTTGTTTGACGTTTGAGGTCCATATTGGTGTACGGTTTTTCAAAATTTATTACTTTAATATTTATACTAAGCATTAATACATCAGATGAAATAGACAATACTTACAAATGAAAGAACCTGTCATACAAGATCCACATTCCAGGGATATATTTTGTTTGGTTGAAGATATAAATATAAATCGTGTGGCAGAATGAAATGGATACAATATGCAGCACTTCTTATATATATATATATATATATATATATATATATATATATATATATATATATATAATAATAATAATAATAATAATAATAATAATAATAATATTGATGTAGGGCATCGTATTTATAGTTTCATTCAAATGTGTTTTGTCAACTAACCAACGCAAAAATGCAACTGTATTAGGTCTGTAATGCACGCTCTCAACCCTCCGTTTTTAGTTATAGCTTGAAATATCTATTGACAATATTGCAAAATTATTAAGATATGTCAACACCTTTTTCACAAAGTATGATGCTGTCACTTTTGTACCATACGGTCGTGATATTATTGAATGTTGGGGGTACTTCAGCCGACTTTTTTCACCTATGTACCGCATAAAACCATTTATGTTCAATTAAATCAGAATTAAAGGTATGTTGACCTGTACACCATAGATTTCTTTTAAGGAAATGTATCATATGAATGCCCGGCATAAATAAAGAGACGTATCTGTGATAACACTCTGTGATTATATTACACGGAATAAAGAATTTTATTTTCACTGTCAGTAACGTGAAACAAACATATATGCATATGAGACATAGTGCAAAATTTTAAATAGTGAACACATGCTTTGAAGCTTCTATAGAGGATCTGTCACCTGAATTTCGACATTGTTTTTGTGATATTGATGTGATAAGAATTTTCACAGACGACCATGTTTGAAGAGTTCGTGCATCTTTCTTATAACTGCATTTATACAGTCAAGAAGACAGCTGCCCTTATTTAAGAAAAAAGCCCCCCCCCCCCACACACACACACCAGACGAAAGCCTTTACAGTTGTCACTATTAACTGCTTATCTGTTCATTTACAAATGCCTTTCAGTATAAACTACATCATTCAACGTCGGAAAAAGATAGTCAAATGAGAAAGTTACGTCTGAGTTTTGCCGACACCCCAGGTTTTAGTAGGTGCCCAGAACATGGTTCCTCGGCTGCAGCAATAAAAGCATGCATTATGGGAAAAGTTGCCAATGACGAGAAGGTGCGTATGCATTTTTCAAAACTGTACATCCCACGATACTATGTTATGTCAATATTTGACAATAACAGAAAAGATTGAATATTGCTTACCAAGTTTCAATTCGAAGTGCATGTTTGCAGGCAAACTATCTACGTTTGTATCATGTTCGCTTACATAGTGTCATCATCATTTAAACATGCCAAATTCGGAACGCATACTGTGGGCTGTGTATGATGCCAGACAGTGGAAAACTTCAAAACAAGACCACACACGTCGATACATACGATTGCAAAGACAATGGTTGTCCAATTTGCAAACAAATGCTGAAGCACATATCTTGCAGACGTTCGCGAACAAGAGCAAACTACACGATCAATCAAATGTACACACAGTTGGAACACCGAAAAGCAGGCATGTATATTTATATAGATAGTGCAGGGAAATATAAGAAAAAGGTTATTAATAACCAAATGGAGAGAGAGAGAGAGAGAGAGAAGAGAGAGAGAGAGAGAGAGAGAGAGAGAGAGAGAGAGAGGGAGTAAAAACAAGACTGTATTTATTATTTTATACTAATAGCTAGAGGATGATTGAATTCTCACTTTGTCTATTTATCTAGTAATTTTATATATATATATCTGTCTGTGTGTGTGTGTGTGTGTGTGTGTGTGCAATACAAATCAGAACACTACAGCGATGACGGCCACGTAGAGATGCATGTATATAAACTTTGATCACTGTGTAAACTATTTCCTAAATGAGCTGTTAATAGAAGTCAACTGACTACCATATTAATCAATTTATGTAATTGTCCTCATTAAGACGCAAGTATTGGCCTATTTATGAAATAAGGGTTTCCACGTGTTTAGATTTTTTCACCATTCGTCAATGAACAATGCTATACATGGCTACGTTAATGTTAAGTTATTTTAATGAAGGTATTCAAAAACGTAAATATAACTAACTTTGTATGCAACTGTAGATTCTAGATATTAGCGAGAAGCATCATATTACTGATTTATACACGATGATGCAACATTTGGTTTGAGGATATTTTTTTGTTTGTGTTTCGATTCGGCTTAGGTTTTGTTATAATATACAGTTTCAACGCTTCTAGATTGATCCAGAAATGACTGATAGCGACTGGGAGCAGCGAGTCGCTGTGACGACAAAGGCATCATTCATATTTTTCGTTGCCAATGCCATCTTTGTGCCAGATGATGGAAATATGGACAGAGTTCAATCACGTAAACGTACATATGAAAGTTTTAAGCGAATAAAAGCCTTCTCTTGCGATGAAGGTAGGTATGGCCTTAAATACACGTTGGATTTTAAATGTGTGGATACATACGTTATACAGAAAATACGTTTGGCATAAAAATTTAATATGTTTTAACGTATTCTAACAGTAGTAGAAATGTTAATGCAACATTCCTATAAATTATCTGATTAGGATATATTTAGCAAACTTAGTATTTTTATGACTATTTTAAGACAACGTAGGAGCTGCAAAATGTTAGATGAGAATATGAATCTATGAAAACACAAATTATATTCCACGAGTGTGATTCCGCGATGTCAGCTACAGGATATTATTTTAATAAAAGAGTACAAGATCAGATCAACTTAGCAATGTGTACTACAAAACCACGTATAATATGTAGACGAAACTCACAAAGTATAACTTTGAATTAACGTGTCCAATATCAAATGTAATATTAACTAAACATAATCACAGGATGTCTTATTTTTACCTATAGTTGTCCTACCAAACGTCCGTACTTGAATAAGCATTCAGTTGATAAGACGTTCATATCAGTTACTTATTCGCCATTCAACCATTTTCGTATTACATTGTTATGTAAGGAACACAAAAACAGCACTTCAACTATCTTATCTAAGTAGACCTTCCGGACCTGTTTGCAAATGTCTTCCGTGTCAAGGTACAAAACATTAGCGCTAAGCTTGACAACTCAATTTCAATTGACTCGTTGTCACCATACAGTTGCAATACCGAAAATCAGTGACGACCGTTAGAAGCATTTGAAGCTGTATATATGGGTTTAGTACGTACAATGTTGAGGAACAGTGCACCAAAGTCATGTGAACGTGATTCAAGTGCAATGACACTGCTGCTTGAGTGATTAGATCAAAAATTGCATTCACTAACTGGTGTTACTAATACCTCTCTCTTTGATGTGGAGAATTCCCATCATTTTTAAAAACTGCCGTTGCATAGCATCTGCTGAAAATCCCAACACTCGACCATAACGATTTAAAGAACTACCGCCAAGTTTCTAATCTTTCGTTTATATAACAAATCTTAAAAAAGGTTGTTGTAACAACCTGTATCTCATCTGAATTCGTTTTAGCAATGTACAGTCTGCATATCGCCAGTGCCACAATACTGAAACATACTCTTCTGAACGTAGTTAATGACAATCTCTCTGCTTCGGAGAGCTGAAAGATTACAGTCATCGTCCTACTTGATTTGTCTGAAGAGCACGACGCAATTGACCATAGTATACTACTTTACCATCTGCTCCATGTATTTGGCATTCACAATACAGCCTTACTGTGGTTCAAGTCCTACTTTGTCAATATGACACAAATTGTATCTGCCAATGGAATAAACTCCAGCCATGTTGATCTATGTTATGGTGTTTCACAGGGATCGCTTCGTGGACATGTTCCCTTCATTTTGTTCACTCAGCCGCTCTCAAGTGTCATAAATCATCATCCAGTGTCTCATCAAATGTACTCTGATAACACCCAAATCCACAAAGATAGTCACCCAACTGAAGTTGATGCATCCATCCATGGAGTAGAGAGGTGCATCTATGATGTGAAATCATTTATGATATGTAACAAGCTGTAGATGAATTATAATACAATTGAAGCCACTCTGATCACAACACAAAGACTTTCTCATTCACATCCTTTACCTTAGATAATAAATATTAGCAACACCAATATTAAAAAAACACAGTCAATATGAAACCTAGGGGTTACTCTGGACAGTATTCTCACATTGCACCAACATATCATGAACATATGCAAGTCTGCATATCTTGAGCTGAGACGCATCATCTCCATTCGCAAATCTCTTTCAGCTAATGCCACTAAAACGCTTGTGTGTTTATTAGTACTTTGAAAACTGGACTATTGTAATTCAATTATGTCTGGTTCGTTTAAATATCTACTCCAGAATATTACAAACGTCATAACACAAGTGCTCGGTTCATCCTTAGAGTACCACTATCAGAGCACACCTCACGTTGAAAAATGTACTCTACACCGGCTATTCATGCGATCCAAAAAAATTAAACAAAATGTGTTATATGTGCTAGGTTTCACTGACGGAATCCAGTCCAACATACCGATATGGCCTCATTCATATGTACACACCAGCAAAATACTTATCCTCCTCTTCTGACAACCGTATACTCATTATTCCCACTATAAAAACGAAATCATAAAGACGACGTTCTTTTGCATACCAGGCCCAGCAACGTGGAACGAATTACCCATATAAATTAGACACGAATACGCAAAGATCCATTTCACGAGTGCTTTTAAAACGCACCTTTGTGACTGCAAGAACAAACTTATATTCCTTACGATGTTTACTACCGTAAATATCTTCAGTATGTTTTATGTTGTCTAATTACATAGTGTTTTTTGTTTTGTGTTCTCTTGTTGGTAGTCATATCATATATGTTGTAAAACGCTTAGAGCTTCTAAAGATTAGGCGCTACAACAAGTCCTTACCATTATTATTATTATTATTATTATTATTATTATTATTATTATTATTATTATTATTATTATTATTATTATTATTTATATTATTATTATGTATATTTAATTTAACTGATTGTCTGCTAGTTTTAACTTTTATATTTCTTTACATGTTATTGTAATGTACATGTAACACTGTTTTCTGAACTTGACCTTTTCCAAATCTGAGTTCTTTTCGGCTTGACCTAACTAAATATCATGTATGTTAACAAATGAAACAACTAATAATATTTTCATTATTCTCTATGTATATGAGTTTATTAATCGAATTATTATTCAGGTAAACGAAAGGTGGTAAATATACTGATTTGTTTCTGGATTTTGGAGATTCTGGAGTGACTTTTATTTACTATTGTGTTGTAAATAAGCAAGGCTCATTAGATCATTATAGAAGGTTATTTTCCATTATATAATTGTTTTTTTTAGTATGACCTGAGGTAAAGCAGAGAACTATATTATTTTGTGGCTGTGAGGATGTCACCAGTCGTGCTTCAATACTTAATAATTTGTATTATGTTGCGACCAGTTTGGGATCAAGTTAAGTTTCTTCAAATGATAGACTTCAAGTGCTGCTTATCTTTTCTTGAAATACAAAAGTGCTCTGACAAAAAACGTGTATAACGAAATTCCTTGAAATTTATAATTAATTCAAACCTGGAATATCACTTATGTGATTCAACGAGAGACTGCTGACACATCAGTACTTCGTAGACCATAACAGACACGTCATAGTCTTTAATTTTGAATTGCTTCGGGACTTGAACTGTGGTTATTCAGATTTGTTGTGGGTTTTTTTTTACTAGGACTTTTGTCTTTAATTCTGGATTATGATTGGATTATTTCGCAACCTTAATTTTAACCCAATCAGAGAAATACGAGTATTTTTTTGGTACACGCTATAAAAAGCTGAATGCAGATAGATCTCCCATTATATGTCGGAAGGGTTCATAACAGTGTTAGAGATACATAATTACTTGTCTGCGATAGGATTGCAGAGATATGTTCGGAATTTGGGACGTGTCTTTTGGTATATGGGGAACAAATTATACGTGTATTGGGTATGAAAACGTTTATAATTTGGATATAGTGTATCAATATTATATACCAAATAACCCCATACGATAAGATTTGGATATAGTGTATCAATATTATATACCAAATAACCCCATACGATAAGATTTGGATATAGTGTATCAATATTATATACCAAATAACCCCATACGATAAGATTTGGATATAGTGTATCAATATTATGTACCAACTGACCCCCTACGATAAAGATTTTGATTAAATGGGTAGTTAAGCATCTGTTCTGACAGAAACAAAATAAGGAAAATTAGACGAACTGATAGCAATAAATATCAAGTCAGTCAACACTGGGACCCCCTACAGTTACCAATACATTGCCTTTGACATGGATTATTGTTTGACAGTCTGTAAATAGGGACATTATTTACGTGTTGACCCTTGCGTAGAGGGCAAATAATAGGCCTACGTAGAGAACGTTTGTTTAAATCTCTTATCAATATCGAGTTATTGATCTGTTCCAACAGTAATAAAAGTTTGAAGACGACCAATTTTCGAGAAATAGGGAGCTCCATATTTTGTAGATATAACAAGGCCCATAAGGAGATTACCTCTCCAGTACTCGTGTCGACCATACATCGCCACCCCCACCCCCGAAATGATTTTACATAGATCGCTGTTTGTGATTTTGCAAGTAGTTATTTATGTAACACCCTGAATTAATAATGTTAATATTCATCGAGAGGTACATTCTTAAGGATACAGCAATCAGTTAAATATGAGAGTCATTGTGGACATTAGCATTCTTAAATTCTACGATCGCTGAAACCCCTAGATAGAGAATTTGAATTTCACTCTTTGTATGACGGTTCTAAGTTCGGCTCTCGTTTCAACAGTAGACAGAATTAATAAAATATTAGTTGAGCTGATTTTTGTCAAGACATTGTGCGTTAAATATATTAGGTGTCGATGGTTTCGCGTGGCCTTATGTAGATTAAATATTACATATCAATACAGATGCTAATGTCCCGTCTTTAAAAGGTATTAATTTCGATCCTTTCGTTTAGAATATTATCAGTAAGGATAGCTTGGCTCACACGGATTATATCGTAGGGACTTTCATTGGGAGGAATTAACGAAATAAGATGAATATGACAAATATATACACTGAGAATCAATTAATAATCTGTACTAAAAAAATTCCTACTTGGAGGAATTTGATTTCAACGTTTCTTAGTAAGTTTCTGGATCTGTTCAGACTAATTGAAAAAACTATGGAGAAAATTAACGAGTCTAATTTCGAGAAATCGGGAGCTAATATGAGGTAGGTATAACAAAGTGCTAGACGATATTACCTCTTCTGTCGATATTACCTCTTCTGTCGATATGTGAATGACATGATTATGACATACATAATCACTTATGTGCTTCAAAGAGAGACTGCTGACACATCAGTACTTCGTAGACCATTTTTTAATTTTTTCCTATTCTGTCTGTTTGTATTTATTTCACTTTCAAAAGCAGAATTGTGATGGTTTATTCAAAACCATCGGACAAATAACAGGGTCTTTGTGGATAACTGCAGCTTTCGATTGTTACCGTGTTTGAGCGGATTGTAGTCAAATCTTCTATTTATTGAACCTTGATTTCAACCTCTGTTTGACAATCCTTTTAGGGATTTTGTTTAAAATTGTAACCGAAGTTTTTAAAAAAAATTGATTCAGTCGATTTTGACAAATTGGGAGACAATAATGGGTGAATTTTAGACCCCGTGCCACAAAAAAAGTTAAATAGTATGTACTGATATGAACAATAGAGTCTCTGTGGATATTGTCAACCAACGAAAAAAGCACTGACGACTTTCGTGAAGAGGACTAAACGAAATATGAGGCTCCTGATGGATAACGGTTATAAAGACAAACTATAACGTGGATCGATTGTGTGAATATTTGAAAGTATTCTAAATGAAATTTAATTTCAACACTTCTTAGAAAGATTTTTCTGCGTGACATACTCTAACAAATGGAAGCGTTTCAAGAAAATTTGTTGAGCCAATTTCGAGAAACTTTGAGCGTAATATATGGAGAAACAATCATAAAAACGAGATTACCGCTTCAGTCCATAGGTGAATGCTAAAGTTCAAGACTAAAATGATTTTCACATGGATCATTTTAAGCGTTTATTTGTAATGTAACGTTTGAGTCCCAAAAGTAATATTTATGAAGTTTCTCCAAAGCAGTTTGAGAAACGGGAGGTCTTTTCAGATGCCAGCATTATTGAAGCCTTGCAGTCTTTAAGGAGGTTCTATTTATATTTGCGGTGCGAGAGCCCTTAGTTAGAGAATTTTTATTTAAATCACTCTTTCACTTTTTAAAAGTTCTAATTTTGGGAATATTTCCAACAGAAGTTTTTGTCATACAAGATTTGTCGAACCAATTTAGAGAAACATTTTAGGGAGGGGGAGGGGCGGGGATCCGCTGAATAATGGGGGAGGTTTAAAACAGATCCCGTAAGATTATGAAATATTTCGTACACAGAGGACATTAAATCTCCTTTTATACTATTTCGAGATATACATATTGACATTTTATATCAGGATAAGGTTGTCCCACCAACTCGATGTGACAATCGTCGAATAGAGGGTATGCATCTGGTTACTTATTTTAAATTAAATCTGGAAAAAGGAATAAGTAACAAACCAGCTTGATGCCATTTGTCATTGGAAGCTGTTCACTGATGAGAGTTGTATTACAAAGATAGTTCCAACGTTACTATGACAAAAAGATACAAATTCAAAATGTTTGTACTAATTATTCCTTTTATTGCAAACTTGGGCAGTGAATGTTGTAAAGGAAAGGGCTGGGCACTGTACGATAATGGTAATGTGTCAATCTGTGAAGTAACAAATGTAACAAAATACGTTATTGATCGCGTACAACGCTGATAACAAAAATCACGGTGAGGTCTCATCCATACGAAGCTGTTTATACACTATGGGTCAAACATTCGGTAGCCATTATTCCAATCAAAGATGATATACTAGATGATAATCATGTTCGGTAGCCATTATTCCAATCAAAGATGATATACTAGATGATAATCATGTTCTGTAGCCATTATTCCAATCAAAGATGATATACTAGATGATAATCATGTTCGGTAGCCATTATTCCAATCAAAGATGATATACCAGATGATAGTCATGTTCTGTAGCCATTATGCCAATCAAAGATGATATACTAGATGATAATCATATTAGGTAGCCATTATTCCAATCAAAGATGATATACTAGATGATAATCATATTAGGTAGCCATTATTCCAATCAAAGATGATATACTAGATGATAATAATATTAGGTAGCCATTATTCTAATCAAAGATGATATACTAGATGATAATCATGTTCTATAGCCATTATTCCAATCAAAGATGATATACTAGATGATAATCATATTAGGTAGCCATTATTCCAATCAAAGATGATATACTAGATGATAATCATGTTCTATAGCCATTATTCCAATCAAAGATGATATACTAGATGATAATCATATTAGGTAGCCATTATTCCAATCAAAGATGATATACTAGATGATAATCATATTAGGTAGCCATTATTCCAATCAAAGATGATATACCAGATGATAATCATGTTATGTAGCCATTATTCCAATCAAAGATGATATACTAGATGACAATTATGTTCTGCTTTATTTATATAATTAAACAGCAATTCATGCAGCCTTCAGAAAAATCACGAAGAAAGTCTAGATAAATTTAGATAGAAAATTAATATCACTTGAATTAGTCACAATACATGGTTTTATGATACATGAGAGCTGGGTTCGGATCTCAGTAGAGTACGAATTAAAAACACTCTAACATGCATGATGGTCCTAATATATATATATATATATATATATATATATATATATATATATATATATATATATATATATATATATATATATATATCCGTGTAACACTTTCGATCGGTATCTTAATGAGTAAAGTAGGTAGAGAGTAAACGTGCTATCACATCTTGAAGAGATTAATTTTTATTGCGTCACGTTTACTGAACTCACACCTAGAATATCATAAAATTACAAACGTATCCATACATTCAATTTTAAAAAATCGTATAAGTGACGAAAGGCATCAGACTTAGATATTAGACGTTTCCGGAAATTATAAGACAATCCTCAACCCATTACTTACTGAATTTTTCAAAGCCTTACTTAAATCTTTTCAAACGAATTTGTAAAATTCAATAGTGAATGTATCACTTCCTGGATTTTTACCATTATTAGTGTTCTTAAGACATGTTGAAGCTCACAAAAGAGTTATTGAACCATCCAAATAATTTCAAACATCCTTTGCAAATTTAAGACCCTCAAATCTTCCCAGTATACCGTCTAGTTTTATTTGACTTATATTATACATACTATTCAGTGATTATTTGCCCCATTTCCATCTATCAGTCTTGATATGGTTTTGAACATATTACGTCATTTTTCAAGCCACAAAAAAATGTTTTGTCGCATTTGTTTCCTTTCCTTTATCAATTTACATTTTGATGGAACAATCATCTTTTTTTATTTTTTATTTTCGTATATCTTCGCGCCTAACTCATAACGTTCAATTACCTGTGAACTCGATGTATTAAATTTGTTTTCAATACATTTTCTAAATGTTCAATTTCGTTCAGCATTTATTTTCTGTTCCCTTTTTTGATGTACGAAAAATGTCTTTTGTGAGGATGCGGATGTCTAACAAGGAAATTGCGAAAGATAATTGATATAATTTATAGTAGTAGTAGTAGTAGTAGTAGTAGTAGTAGTAGTAGTAGTAGTAGTAGTAGTAATGATGTTATTAATCATAGCAGTATTAACAAATAATATCAGTAGCAATCAATAAGGTTATTTCTTATAACTTCTGCTTTATGTTTTCTAGTTATATTTTGTCTTTATCAAATGTCTAAACCATAATGTTTTTAACATCAGGTTATATGATAGATTTTATACGATCATACAGAAGCGACAGACAATTTATGATGAATTTAGTCTTAACAGTTTACGACCATGAATAAAAATGTAGAAATTGTATCAGACGTATATATATATATATATATATATATATATATAGATAGATAGATAGATAGATAGATAGATAGATAGATAGATAGATAGATAGATAGATAGATAGATAGATAGATAGATAGATAGATACAGAGAGAGAGAGAGAGAGAGAGAGAGAGAGAGAGAGAGAGAGAGAGAGATTTTGCTTTTTACCATTTTTTCTGTCGTATCGCTACAGTGTATGCAGTGTGGAAGTGTATACTGCTGTCTAGCGATGGAGTACCATGCTGCAGAAATGTAATATCATATACCACCCAGTCACATTATCCTGAAACCAGACTTACCAGTCCTATACCACCCAGTCACATTAACCTGAAACCAGACTTACCAGTCCTAACACTAACCTCTTTATCCTGAGTGAGGCAGCTGTTAGAACAATTTTCATCAATCTTAGCTATGACTCGGCCGGAGTTCAAACTCAAGACTTCTCGCATTCAAGGCGTACGCTCTAACCACAAGCCACTCGAGCGGTGCAGAGAGAGAGAGAGAGAGAGAGAGAGAGAGAGAGAGAGAGAGAGAGAGAGAGAGATACACGTATACATACATATACACACATATACATATGCTAGTACATTCTGAGGGTGAAGAAGGGCACGGGGCTGGATGTGTCATACCTGTTTGTATAATCGAGTTGACAATTGTATAAACCTCATAATATTCAAGCGCAGGACTTCTATAGGGTCTTTCAATGCATAACTGAATATTTTTAACGCATTTGAAACTCCCCTTGCTAACCTGGAAATAGTTTTTAACGTTTGATGTATAAGAAATGCGCCTGAAACAATGATGCACAATATACGTATAATAAAGCGTTCTTTGTTGGGCATTATTGGAAACATTGCTGCTAATAAAAACAGTACATCTCAACCAAAAAGCGGGATGTTCGCCATTTCGGGATGTTCCCTTTCTGTTTGATATCAATGGTCTATTAATATTTCTAAACAATTCAAAGTTCGGAATACCAGAGGTATGAATTTCATATGGAAACCAATGTGTAAGCTATCACTTACAGCAATAATGCTCTACTGTCACTTATTCGAATACGTTAGCCTGGAGTTTTAAAATCTTTGAGAATAAAAGTGGCACCTTTTTGTCAAATATAATAGACGGACTAAGCATTAATTTTTTAATGGAAAGTCGGTCTAAACATAATTTCATACCTACTGAGAGTCTCTCCACCACAAATAGTTATTCCAACATCGCTCTCTAATTTCGTTATGTGGTCCAAGATTGGATTTCAATGCATTAATGCAACATTAAATGTGTTTCAGCATCAACGTGTGAATCACATTCAAGTTTATCGCGTACTAACAGGTCTACCATGAATAAAGGATGCTTGAACTGATCTGAACTTTCGCTGAAATTGATAAAAGAAATATAAACATTCTTCGCAAACAATGTCTTATGCCTGATAATATGTTGTCAAAAAGAATACTTTTAAAGAGGGAATTACTTTTGTTTCCACTCAATGTAGATTTCATTGTTATTTTGCAGTGAAATAAATAGACTTGGCATACATTTTAGAGACAAATTGGATGAAATTAAAAGTTTAAGGCATGGCATGATGACAAAAGCATTTGAAGATTTATATGAAATTGTTTTATTAAATTCATTTAGACATCCAGGTAATATACAAACGTTAATATTTTGCATGAGGAAAAGCGAAGGGAAACACAACCACCACTGCGTCTGCTGATCTCTCAAGAGAAATAGATGGATATAAATAACAATTTATTTCACATCGAGTGTAAAGAGTGTTAACAAAGAAAAGTGAAGCTCAAAATTCTTGTAAACTTTCTTATAGGAAATAAAATTAAGCTTAACCGACAAATCATAACGGTTAGCATTAAGTTTTGAATCCGAATATTGAAAACAAATATTGCACATAATATAAACGATGTGCTGTATATATATTGAATAAAGGGAGGTAACGTATGTGTCTCTTATTCCCCTACTCGAATAAAACACGATTTTCAATCATGGACAAAAATAAAATTCATAGCAGGGGAGTGCCAAGTACATTTATGATTAAACTATAGTCATACAACATCGAAACGTTCATGCAAATATGTAAATGTACTGCGTCTGCTGATCTCTCAAGAGAAATAGATGGATATAAATAACAATTTATTTCACATCGAGTGTAAAGAGTGTTAACAAAGAAAAGTGAAGCTCAAAATTCTTGTAAACTTTCTTATAGGAAATAAAATTAAGCTTAACCGACAAATCATAACGGTTAGCATTAAGTTTTGAATCCGAATATTGAAAACAAATATTGCACATAATATAAACGATGTGCTGTATATATATTGAATAAAGGGAGGTAACGTATGTGTCTCTTATTCCCCTACTCGAATAAAACACGATTTTCAATCATGGACAAAAATAAAATTCATAGCAGGGGAGTGCCAAGTACATTTATGATTAAACTATAGTCATACAACATCGAAACGTTCATGCAAATATGTAAATGTACTATCAGCATAGGTGTATTTTTGAGCCATAATTGCATATTTCATTACAGGATTGCATACAGGTAATTTTAATTATGTATATTTGGCATGATTGCAACACTATATAACGTAGTAGGTCTAACATTACATGAAACAATGTTACTCTTTTTACAGGCATAAAGGTGGCAGCATTTCTTACAAATTGTGACACTTTGGATGAAGCGGTCTACAATAATGTCAAAAAATTATACTACTCAGAAAACGTGAAGAAAAAAGTTGAGGCGTTCAGCAGAATGATTGATGTTCCAAAACTACGAACTTATCCAATTGTTAATTACAAAGATAATTCAAATGTTACAGTCAGAATGGTGATGCAGTCACTGATACCACTTAAAGAATGCTTGACAGACATCGTTTCCTCAATAGTTTGCGCAAAAGGAACATAAACAGGATTCAATATGCACAACTAATCGATATATATCTTTGTTGATGAAATGTTACTTGATTTTGTAAACAATATAATAAAACTTGCTTACATTAGTATATATTAATCGAATCAATTTCAATTGAACACATTATTTATTATTAACAATTTGACTGAATTGTCCCTCATGTAATTGCGAACAAAAACACGATCGACGATTGTATATTTTTTTAAACGAAAAGGTTGACGTTAACTAGTAGTATCCTTTGAATAAGTGACAAAAGAGAAAGACTGAAGTCCGGTTTTACATATTTTGCTTCCGGTATGCTTTCCATTGCGTATGAAACGGAGTAAACACATTCTTGTGTAAATTTCTAACTTATCAACATTTCATGATTGCATAATCTTGGATTATGAGTTAATTGGAGACGTAAATAATACATTTGCTTTATCTATTATTGACAATGTCCTGATATATTGCACAAATCCAAAGGGAATATGGTAAAAGGTAATTTGACTACTTGAACTTCTAAGGTTCGTATTGGTATATAAGCGTGATCCCGGACGAGTGATTAATATCTCCGTAATTATCTTATATCTGAGCGTATACGGCAGTATTTTAATGCCATAATTTGGAAAGGGATTTCATTAAAGAAATGCAACTAAATTGATAACAATGGTCTGGCGATCAAACACTCGTTCATCAAATTCAACTTCCTCATCACCTCGGTCCGAATCAATCATACATAAGAAACGATAACTATAATCTCCAATATATACGCCAAAAGCAGTTAAATACTTGAGTGGAAACATATCTGAGTCCTTTAAACTGAAGTTCATCTCCGACAACCAACGATATTTATGTCCTATATGCAGTATGTCTTGGAATGCTAATGTCTGTAGTTTCACGTATTTTATTTCACCAGACAGAAGGTCATTTCTTAATCCTGCTAATAAACTTCAGGCGCCAGAAAACCCAAATAACATAGACAAGGACAATCCAGACACGCTCACTAACAATATGAGATTTAAACCATCCAATTTAAACCAAATAAAGCTACCAGTTGTTAGGCTGGCAGCTGTATCTTCTTTTTCTTTGCTGGCAATACTTCCTATGTTTGCTTCAGGTATAGCCACAACGCGCGGTCGGGTACCGCGTCGTCCGCTCTTTTAATATCCATATTTTATCATAAGCATTTCATATACTATTAATAATATTTTTTAAATGACAAGGTAGACGAAATAAGCGTTTGGGGGATTTTTAACTCGAGTGCACTAAACGCTGTTACTGTGAGATGTCAATCTAGCCGAGTTTGCAACGGAACTGTTAAATAAATGAGATGTAGCTAATGTTGTCGCCTATGAAAAACAACAATGATTGAGCAAATTGTAAGATTCAAAATGCAAAATATTTGGAGGCGTTATCAAGTATGATATTTAATACATTAGATGCCCCGTTCTTGAATTCTGGATAACGATTTTGCTTCCCATTTGAGAGAAAGCGTGACGCATAAAGACACATCAGAAAAGTTTACCTGATGTTATCAACACGAGTAAATCAGCATTAGTCAATGGATGGGTCAACGGTAAGACCACAGCCAAAGACAAAATTTGCTCTTGAGACCAAGAGAATAATGGATGACCTTTTAATTTTACTATGTGTCTCCCAAACACATTTATCAGATCCATCACTCAGGCACTGTTGACGGTTATGGCACGACAAACCGTTAAAAATGGATGAGCTGGAGCAATCATAGGGTGAGCTTGGAGCGATCGTAGGGTGAACTGGAGCAATCGCAGGGTGAGCATGGAGCGGTCATAGGATGAGCTGGAGCATTGATAGGGTGAACAGGAGCAATCGTAGGTTGAGCTTGGAGAGATCGTAGGGTGAACTGGAGAAGTCGTAGGATGAGCTTAGAGCGATCGTAAGGTGAGCTTAGAGCGATCTTAGGGTTATCTTATATATAGAAAATTAAAGAAAATAAGAACATACTGTGACATGGATTGACATAAACCATTAAAATAAATACGGTTAGAAAGTTAAAATGGTCCTAATTTTGCATTAAGCCTAGCAATCAAACAGTGAAATAAAACTTGAACAAAAATTATTCTTGTTAATGTAAACCTGGATGTTTTTAGGATGCCTATTAGTTTTAATTCTTCTTGCATTCCTCACGATGTGAAATGCAAGAATTGAGAATACTGATGGTTGATGAGTTTAAGTGAGTTTAAGTTATATCATTTTGATGGAGGACACTAAGTTTTAAATTCATTCTGTTGGTAGAGTCCAAATTGCATACATTTTCATGGCAGAAACCAAGTTACATACATTCTTAAGAAATAACATAATGGATTAAACTCAGCAAAGTTTAAAGCCAGGTCTTTGCCAGTTTGTATTTCATGTTTTCATGGTATAAAATTTAGTTTCAGTAATAACAGAGCTACTTAATTGTCTTAAGATGGCATATCCTAGTGTTTGTACTATTCCCCACCCCAACCTCCTGATGGTCCCCAAAACTATAATCCTATCACATGCACACTGTGTACGAAGTTTTTTTGTGAATTTTCAACTGGAAGTTCAGAAGGAAATATATTTACAGGTAGATGGAAGGTATATAAATATCTTCTGTTCAAGTGTAGGGATAAAAAATACAGGCTTGGACTGCTATGTATTTAATTTAGGAGTGGGGTACATGACCCATTACACAAAATATCAGTAGGTGCCATATAATTAATTAACTACCCTTCTTTCTGCTGTCTTGTAAAGCACATGCTAGGCATAGGTGTCACTTTTCTGATGATATTACCCTTCTTGTCCACTAGATTTAAAATATTCCATTATATCATCAAGATGTTTGACATTTTTAATGATGAACAGAATCCACACAATTAATGAGGTGATCAGTCGTCAGTTTCACTGATATCAAGATGTTTAATTTGTATGGCAAAGAAGATATTGGCATATTAATGAGTTGATATTGCACATGATCAAACTTGGTAAACAGGACTATCCATTAAGATCTTGATTTACTTTGATTATGAGTGAAACTCATGCGTATTATTTGATGTGGCCTTGCATCTGACTGACTGAACTTGTTATCAATCTAGCAGTTACATTTCTGATCAGATTTTAATCTATGTTATATTTTAATCGCGGTTATTAAATAGTTAAATATAATCAAGATGTTACACAAGTTTGTTCAGGATCAAGAGATATACATATTAATGAAGTAATCTTTTATCTGATTGACTTCAATGATCTAATTCTGGTTGGAGTTTTGTTCACCTTAAGCTTATATTATCTTTGTCAGACAAATTTCTATAGTAGATCAGATCAGCACATATTAATCACATACCATGTATCTAATTGGCTGAGGTTGTTGACTTTCTTGATTCAATGACTATATATATATGATCGAGTTCTATACAACTCTGTTATGGGATGATATAAAAACGGACATGGATCGCTTCAATTATAAGCACGAGTCTGAGCATATTATGTCATTATCTTTAGAACATATTTTTATGAGGATATGGTAAAGTGGGTAAAAATAAGATAATATGAAGTTTCTGAGAGTGTTCACCTAGGTTGTGTTCTTTCACCTACACTGTGCAGTGGTCTCCTATGAAGTCAGCAATATCAGTCAACCAACTTGGGCGTCTTGCTCTTAATTTAGTTCAGAAAAAGTTTTCTTGTTATCACAGACTTTACAAGTTGTGAATTGTCCATTCAGTTTAAAATGTGAAAATTGAGTGGTATGTTGCAGACTAAAACAAGGTACTGTCTTAAAAATAAAATTTAAAAATGAGTTTCCTAGACAACCATATAATATAGATATCTAATGAGTGTGAATCCAGTTATGGGTAATTGGTATGAATTTATTTACAAGTACTTAGGGATTGGGCGTGGTTATGGATTTGTCAAAAAAGTCAAAATATACAAAATTATTTTCTGATCAGACACGAGTTTACATTCTATTATGATGAGACCTTTTTGAGAAGATGGTGGTAGTTCGCCATAATAAACTTTATCAATGGAAAAGCTATCAGCAAGATAATGTCACTTTGTGTAGCATGTATTTGGACAGTTTCTATTCAGGTAATCATGTTAATTAAGTTATCCAGTTGTGCCTTTCAGGGTTAACATTACCCATTTTGGATATGTATCATGATGCCATTATCCCAACCCCCAGAAAAGACAAGGATAAAATATGTATATTTTGTAATTTCACATTTTTTTTAATCATTTCTCAGCCATTGTCTGTGCAGACATGAAAAGTTCAGTTATTACCTAAACGTGGAAGCTGACGGCTATGTTACCTGTGTATAACACTGCTTTGAAGTGACCTTTTGCTGCTCAATTTGACTTTTTATCAATATACTTTCTATATGATGTTTATTATTTACATTATTGTAAGGATTTCATATAGAATTAGAGTCTTTTTCATTTGAAATAAAAATATAAATCTTATACAACTTTGGGGTTTCTTGTCTCATTGGGTAAGAGATGGTGCTGCGGTAACACACACACACTTTACACCCCTGGAGTTGTTAGTTTGATTAGGGTTTTGACACGTTACTGATTTGTAGTACCCAACCAAACCCTCATGGGTTCCTTGCAGTTCTACATCTTCCTCAAAATTCAAGACCATGTCATGTATTTTCTAAACTATTTGAATTTATATTTTAAAAAATTAGATCTAGGAACTTTAAGAATTTTCTTTTCTTTGATGTCTTCAATAACAGGCTAAATTTATTTGGTTAGAATTTGCACTTTCAATATATTATTCAACATCCGTTTTTGAAGTTAAGCTTGAGTTTCTTTTTTCCTTAACAAAGCTTCTAGGATACCGATATCATCACATCAAAATCTGTAATCGACATTAAATAAATAAAGTTTAAATTGGTAATCTTAATACCCAAATGTATTTAATTAATATGTATTTAAATCTGTGTCATCAAAATGGATGAGTTATTTGATTCAAATGTCCATTATCAATAATATCTTGGGCACTAAAAAGCATGCAACTATAAAAAGTTAAATTTACATTCATTGTAGGGGTGCAGTACGGCCAAGGTAAAAGTGATTCGATCTTAAGTAGTTACTAATGGGAAACTCTAGACATAAAAGACATTCAAGTTAGTTTGTGACTTTTCTCAAACCATCATTGTTCAAACAAACCCAATATGAAAGTCACAATGTGCTGTTCACAACTGTCGAAATCATCCGATACATACATCTGAGGTGCTTATTCTGGATTGGCAAGACAGGCAGAGGGCGCTCTGACGAGTAAATGCTTAGACCTGCAAGTAGGTGTCTCACTTGGATATTGTTTCACTTGTAGTAATACTTTAAATAATAGTATAAAATTAATTATTGTTCTCTTTCCTCTTCTGCTTTTAAAATCGTTGCTTTTGTCAATGATAAAAATTATCTTTACTTTTAATCTCACCACCTCGTTTCTGTTGTGGTTGAGATGTCTCTTTTCATTAGCGTTTTGTAAACATTTTGTGGTTTAATATCCTGTCCCCTAACATAAACAGCAGGTATCTTTACTTCGATCTTAAGAGGAAGTGTCTGGAGGTCCTCCAAAAGTATTTTTGATGGTTAATTTACGATTCCGTGTCTAATTATTAGTTTGACGTGTTATGGCTTTCCCATCTTCACATATCAAAACTGAATGCGTGTATTATCCTAGGTAGACAGGGATTTATATGTATATATTGACAGAGTAAAGTAAATATGGTTCATCTATTCACATGAACGTATCCCACTTTTCCCAGCAGAAACCAGACGCCATGCAGCAATGATATTCTTTGTCACAAATCAGTCTCACTAAGTGTTGACCATGTTCACCCAAAGGATTTCAAAATGAACACGAGTGATTCTTATCTAACAGTGTACGTCCGCATGGACATGAGGGTCCACATCAGCCAAGCAAGGAAGATTTTTTCCAGAATATTTAGAACGACTTCTGTCAATTAATTTGTAAATTTTGGAAGTTTTTAAAGATAAAACATCTGTTTTGATTTTGGATTTACTGTAGTCTGTGTTAAAGGAAATCTAACGACATCACAGTCCTGAAAGATTACACCCGACAATTTGAAATGTCCTGTTCGAATCTAATTTGGTACTCTAATAGAATATACCTCTGACAAACTCATGCGCAACATTCAACACATCCAACAATAAAATTGAGATAATCATCACCTTCATGCAATTCGTTTACTTTCTATAAGTTAATCAGCTTCACTCCACCAAAACAAATATCGTCTGTGCATGGATAGCATGTACTCTCGAATGGAATGAGTATGTGCAAACATTAGAACATAGGAAACAAATCAAACAAGCATTAGAAGCAGACATCCGTTTGAACAATCAGGAATTTCCAAGAGAATATGTAATTTTCCTGAAATGCAGAACATTCAAGCCTATCCAGCGTATTACATATGTCAGATCTTGGAAGGTCAAACATACCAAGTAGTCGAAATGTGGAAACACAAATATAAACTGAACAGATCCAGAATTTTGCCGCAGTGTTGAAGACTACAGTGTGGTGAACATAAGGTCATCGAATTAACTCGAGAGAGTGTTTGGAGGCCAGACAAACGCTACATGCTTTCTGTAGAAAACTGCGAATCGCAAGGAAATTATCTATCTATCTCTATCTATCCCTTAGTCTTGCCGACATTTTGGGGCACCACTGATGACCTGACAACCAGCGTCCTCCATTCCAATCTGTTCTCTGATACTCTCACTGTGTTACTCAGCTTCAGTCCTGTCCACTCTGAGATGTTATCCTCCATTATTTTCCTCTGTCTTCCGCTCCTTCGCCCTCCCTGCACAGTACCTTGCATGATTGTCTTAGCATGCCCTGTTGATCGTGTAATTTTATGATATTCTAGGTGTGTGTAATTTTATGATATTCTAGGGTTCAGTACATGTGACGTAATAAAAATTAATCTCTTCAAGATGTGAAAGCACGTTTGCTTCATTTAGCCATTTACTCTCTACATACTTTACCCATTAAGATACCGATCAAAAGTGTTACACACACACACACACACACACACACACACACACATATATATATATATATATATATATATATATATCACCCATGCCACAGAGAAATCTAGCAATTATTTTGCTAACCTTAGTTTTCTTAACTCAGTCTAGTCATCTCAGACCAGTCGTATCAGTCAAGGTGTCCAACCGCTCCGAACTACTTTTTAAACAAAAAAAAAGAAACACTTTTCGTCTGTGTCTGACGTAGTTGTTCTAAAATCAAACAACAAAAATAGATATAAACAAAACCATAGTAACTTATGTTCAATCCATCTGTGAGAACACACCATTAAAAAAAAACATTTCGAGAGAGACAAATTCACGAATGATTACATGTCGAGCGCATATCTAGCCCTAGCTCAGTACATTTGCATATTAGAGTCATTAAATTTATCTAAAGCTAACAAACTAGCAATTAGTATTTCGTGTGAAATAATTTATATACTGTTAGCTGGTCTGAAAATTAACTGTAATACAGGTAGGATAAAATTCTCAATGCTGTGTAAACTGAACTATGACAGAAAACACTGATCCAAGCACAGAGACTATAGACCTATACACATCATAGACTATAGACCTATACACTTCATAGACTATAGACCTATACACTTCATAGACTATAGACCTATACACTTCATAGACTATAGACCTATACACATCATAGACTATAGACCTATACACTTCATAGACTATAGACCTATACACATAGACTATAGACCTATACACTTCATAGCCTCAAACTCTCTTAACAACTACGAAAAACGTAGTAACAAGCAGAAATGTGTTAGGTCAAACATGCTTTATTGTAACTTTGTTAAGAATCTCCACTGTGTCACAGTTGAATAAAAATAGTCCTCAGCATTTAATGACAAATAATGCACTTACCAGCCAGAAGGAATCATTCATACGACAACATTGAACGATAAGCAAATTTCACTGTAGCACTTGCCATATTTCCAAGACAGAGATTTTTTTTCTTCCAAAGAATCCGTGAACTTGAAAGTGTAGCACAGGATTGTCCGTATTTGGAGGATCGTTTATACACAAGAGGTAATTTTAAAATCAATAGTATGGGCAACACAGGTATGTCACAAACAGTTTCACCTCCTCCAAGGAAAAGGCGTGTTATATATGATAGTGACACAGATCACTAATTACCCGTGAATAGCACGAACACTCATACTATATTTAACGTTTCGTTATAATGATCGCATATACATTACAACAGATATGTGGGGCCAGTACTGTTTCATTGTTTTCTATTTAATTTTCTAAGTTGGAACTTATGGACGTCAAACATTTTCTTGTATTAAATATTAACTATTTATTGTTAATTTCATAAAACATCCATGTATTAAATGTCATAATAATTCATTACCATCAAACATTTTATGATGTTATATTGTTTGGCTCATGTATAAAAGGTGTGTACTTCGGATGACATGTTCACGCCACAGTCCTCATTAATATATTTATATTCTTGATGACATGTAAACATTTGTGCGAGACCTATATTGTACAAGTGAGAAGTTCTTTCTAACTTTAAAGTAAATTATATGGTGATAAAAAGAATCTACGTTGGGTTTTTGGACCTAGACAAGGAAATCTCAGTCCCGTGGGGTTAAATTATATGTCATCCCACTCAGAAAAACCTGGTGGGTAGACAAATAATGTTAACCCCCTCGACTGAGATTTCCTTATCTCGGTTCAAGCCCCAGCTTATATTATATATTGCACCAACATGTCATCACATTGCACCAACATGTCATCGCATTGCACCAACATGTCATGAACATATGCAAGGCTCAATATCTTGAACTGAGACGCATCAGCTCCAATCACAAATATCTTTCAGCTGATGCCACTAAAACACTTCTTTGTTTATTATAACTTTCACGACTGGACTATTATAGCTCAGTTATGTCAGGTTCGTCTAAATATCTACTCCAGAAACTTTAAAAAGTTCAAAACACAGCTGCTAGGATCATCCTTAGAGTACCAAGATAAGGACACCTCGCAGCTGCTATGTACCTTACACTGGCTATCCATTCGAGCCCGAATAAAACAAAAAATGTGTTCTCTGTTAGGTATAGGACTGACAGGGGAAATAACCGTTTCTGGCTTCCCGTTTTCTGATGCCGCCTTGGTTCCACAACAATGGTCTGCTGTTATAGCATATTTTGAGATAAATTTGGATTGTTTGATTGTAAAGTCATTGGAACCCAACAGAATACATATCCGGATACTTCTTTATGGTATTAAGCGGGCCATGGAAGAAAAACTAAGTATTTTTGCGAAGCGTTGAAAATTTTAAGTTTTATTTTCATACATTAAGAGGAGGAAATACTAATAAACACGGTAGGTCTTAAGCTTTCAACAAATTGGAATATATCCATGTATATTTCATATTTCTGAGTAACCTTTATTTACCGTACGAGGTCTCAATTCAGGCGTCCTATCTGGTCGTTTCAGCCATATCTGCAATGACCAGTGCGTAGGCCAAATTATCCCAGTCCAAAATACATATTTGGCCAAACTCATGTATACACACCACCAAGATACCTACGCTCCTCATCTGACTATCGTATACTCATGATTCCCACTATGAAAGTCATATAGACAAAGTTATTTTGCATGCCAAGGCTCAGCAACATAGAACGAATCGCCCATTGAAATTAGACACAATGACAATCTTAACCCTTTCAAGAGTACTCTTAGAACACAATATTATCGACGGCGAGAACAAAATTTGTTAAGACCTAATAATGTTTTCCACCATAAATATTTGCATAACTTTTTATGTTTTCTAATTTCATGGTGTGGGTTTTTTTTTTTTTTTTGGGGGGGGGGTTGTTTGTGTATTTATTATCATATCATTATAGATGTTGTAAAGATCTTAGAGCTTCTAAAGATTAGGCGCTATAGAAAGTCATCAATATTGTTATTATATGTATGTATGTATGTATGTATGTATGTATGTATGTATGTA
Organism: Unio pictorum; assembly: GCA_030141615.1. Lineage (NCBI taxonomy): Eukaryota > Metazoa > Mollusca > Bivalvia > Unionida > Unionidae > Unio > Unio pictorum. Next base: position 3,506,811 of record JARLTB010000113.1, read on the forward strand.
TGTATGTATGTATGTATGTATGTATGTATGTATGTATGTATGTATGTATGTATGTATGTATGTATGTATGTATGTATGTATGTGGGTGAGGGAGTAATGGTTATAAGGAACACGTTTCATCCTTATTTAAAGAGATATCGTTATGAGTATGCGAAGCTGTCTAAATCTCTCCCCAGAGAGAGAGAGAGAGAGAGAGAGAGAGAGAGAGAGAGAGAGAGAGAGGGGGATAAGTCTTTGTTTTTGGTACATTTCGAAAGACAAACATATGAGCTTGAACAAATTAGAAAAGTAGAGCAGATAGTGGAGGATACGTAGTTTTAATGTATGGGGAATTTCATGAATTATTCCCTAACTGACAAACTTGTCATCATTTTTGGGGGGAAAATGTAAATTACTAATAGCTGACTATTATTCTTTTCAGTAAAACTTGGACAAACCATCGGTAGATGGTAGACTAAAGCGAATGGATTGCGGGTTCTACTGCTATTCTTTAATTCTGAGCACCATTGCCGATTACGCAAATTAGTGGGTGGTGGTTGAATGTTATGCTTTATTGAATTCACGCGCATCCTTAGCATGTTAGACATCAAAATATGTCCACCTATTAATGTGTGCTTGTCATCTCTTTTATGGCCACGCCTTCCGAGTTGTAACATTTTGCTTGAGTTGTTGCTTATCTCCTACCAGTTTAATTTTACAATACGAGTTTCCGGGCGAATATTTCTGAGGGAAAACAAAATTATCAAATTTTTATTGAAAAAATGGACATAAATCGTAAATAGCAATCGTATTTATTTACGAAATGTAGAACATTCTACTATTAAATTTCACTAATTTCTAATATACATTCAGACAATTATAGCATTAACATATGCTAACTGTCAAAAAGGATGCATTAACATATGCTAACTGTAAAAAAGGATGCATTAACATATGCTAACTGTCAAAAAGGATCATGAGTCCGTAGTAAGGTTACATATAGTGAGTCGACAATTTACACGTCCTTTACACACTCTTTGGGTTATATGATATTGAATGCGATAGGAAGTTATCGAATCAATAAAGCTCACATCGACATTCTATTTGAGTCATTTGTGGTTGATACTACAGCAAATTTGCTTCAAGTGTGCCACAAAGCATATTTTCATGGCGTTCATTTTCAGCTGTAACCCTCAATTTGAAAGCACCCTGAAACAATGACAAAATACAGTAAGACATTTAAAAAACAATATTCACCGTTTAAATCGTATGGTCCTAATGAATCTAATTTACAAGATACAGTCCTAATGAGTCTAATTTACAAGATACAGTTCTAAGAGTATAATTTACAAGATACAGTCCTAAGAGTCTAATTTACAAGATACAGTCCTAATGAGTCTAATTTACAAGATACAGTCCTAATGAGTCTAATTTACAAGATACAGTCCTAATGAGTCTAATTTACAAGATACAGTCCTAATGAGTCTAATTTACAAGATACAGTCCTAATGAGTCTAATTTACAAGATACAGTCCTGATGAGTCTAATTTACAAGATATAGTCCTAATGAGTCAAATTTACTTGATACAGTCCTAAGAGTCTTATTTACAAGATACAGTCCTAATGAATCTAATTTACAAGATACAGTCATAATGAGTCGAATTTACAAGATACAGTCATAATGAGTCGAATTTACAAGATACAGACTAAATGAGTCTAATTTACAAGATACAGTGACAATGAGTCGAATTTATTTAGTAAATTATTTAGTAGACACCCAGAAATAATTTGTTTGATCTATCTGACACTTAGGCTTGCAGGGTATAGTCTGGTATTTTACAATACAGCATAACAACACAAACACACGTTTCTTAGAGATATGATATGAGAACTGCAGTAGAGAGTGCCTTGCCCAAGAACAAACCACGATAACTGATTAGGGTTCATCCGATAGCAGAATTCGAATTATAACCATCTTACATGCTAACCAAAGAGCCAAAACTGCCTTTGTGTGTCTATTGTTACGACTTCCATGAGGGTACGTTTGGCCTATCCTGTATTCCATATCGCTCACAGTAAGTGAGAATGAGAGTTACCTTATTCAAAAGATGAAAGCTTTAAACAAATTAGAAATGTGGAGCAAATGGAAGATAACGTTGGTGTTGATACGCTAAACTATTGAAAGTTAATGTGCTTTTTTATTCTTTTTTAAATTTTTCTACGGCCTTCAAAGTAAACTGCATCTGGATATCTCACGTTGACATAAAACGCTTTTAAAATATCGGTTTAACGAACGCCAAGAAAAACGATCGACCATATAATTTCATCTCTGGAACAATACACATTTTACAATTGCTAGTGTAATGTTGATAAGTCATTTGTCATAACGATCTTGGTATTATAATTTCTTGTACATTTCTTCTATTAACTATTGTATAGCAACAGTCTGTTTGAAATCGAGGTCTAGGTTGATAATTTGTATTGACACAATAGGCATACATTTATGTTCTCTGCAATAGCAAACTTTGTTATAGGTTTAGGCAACAAGCATCGTCCTTGTAAAAGGTTAAGGCATCAAGCATCGTCTTTATAAAAGGGTTAGGCATCACGCATCGTCTTTATAAAAGGCTTAGGCTTTGAGTTTTGTCTCCTAAAATTAAAAGGTGACCTAGAGACAAAATTTGCCTCCCGCATCTGTGCCAAATATATCTGCTTCTCCTTTCGATACGAATAACCCACTTTATTGGGTAAAAAGGTATGACTTTGAGAAGGGAAAGATTCGGTTTCCAATTCAATTTCGGTGCTAATCCTGTCCATCAAATGACCGGTGCCTAATGTTAATGTAACAAGGATTAGACACTTTATTTATCCCGGGTTACACAGCCATTGGTACGTTTGTTTCTTTGCTGATTACAGTTTTCAATATATTCTACGTTTAGTTTTACCGCTACTGAGTTCAATATAACAGATCTCGATCTACGGCATTCTCCTAAGCCATGAATCACATTTTTATATTTGTCTATGTACATGTCCGTAGTTCGCCCCTTACTCACGTCGAAATTCTTGAAGCGGATGACATCTCTGATTTCACACCAGGATATCAACGAGAAACCTACAAGAATAACACATATGATTAGAAATATTGGCGTTGATGAAAAACTTGCAAACTTAAATAGTTGAACAAAAATGCTGACTGCAAAAATTCATTCACAATTTTGTAAATGTTCTTATGTCATGTATCCATCTTCCGGTTATAAGATTAGAACGTAATTTTTTTGCTTTTTCGGTATAATATTCTAATAAAACTCATTCTCTTTAATGTAATAGATGGCGTCCATCATATTATCCATTATGTAATGGGTGGTGTCCATCATAGTAGCCATCATGCAATAGGTGGTGTCCATCAGATTATCCATCATGTAGGAGATGGTGTCCATCATATTATCCGTCATGTAATAGATGGTGTCCATAATATTATCCATCATGTAGGAGATGGTGTCCATCAGAATATCGATCATGCAAATGATGGTGTCAATTAGATTATACATCAGGTAAGAGATGGTGTCCATCAGATTATCAATCACGTATGGGATGGTGTACATCATAATGTCTATCATGTAATAGATGGTTTCCATCAGAGTTTCCATCATGTAATAAATGGTGTCCATAATATTATCAATCATGTAATGGATGGTGTCCATCAGATTATCCATCATGTATTAGATTATGTCCATCAGATTATCCATGGTGTAGGAGATTGTGTCCATCAGAGTATTCATAATGTATTAGATGGTTTCCATCAGTTTAACTATCATATAGGCGATGGTGTCCATCAGAACATCCATCATGTAGGCGATGGTGTCCATCAGATCATCAAATCATATAGAAGATAATGTCCAACAGATTATCCATCATGTAAAAATAAAAGAAAAAAAAAACATTGCAGAAGCAATTAAGCCTACCTACATTGTAAACTCTGAAATAATTCTCTATATTCGGTGACGTTCCCCTGTCCGATTTGAAGGGTTATCTTAATGCTGGCAATGGCTATGGTGTCTTCTGACAGGGTAGCAGCGGTGGTCGCATCGATTTATCTGTAATCGGGTTCTTCATTTAACGGCCTTACAATGTTTGTCACATCATCAAATCATGTCCAAACATGTAAATAAGGATTTCCTAATGTATCTTTACCATGTCCAAACATATAAATAAGGATTTCGTAATGTATCTTTATCATGTCCAAACATATAAATAAGGATTTCGTAATGTATCTTTATCATGTCCAAACATATAAATTGCATTAACTCATAATTAAAATAATTTTTGTGCATAATTATAAAAGTTTTGTTTTCGTTTTTGCATTAAACTTTTTGATTATCCATGATAGTGTCCATCAGATTATCCATCATGTATGAGATGGTGTCCATCAGATTATCCGCATGTAGGAGATTGTGTCAATCAGATTATCCATCACGTAGGATATGGTCTCCATCAGATTATCCATCATACAGGAGATGGTGTCCATCAGATTATCCATCACGTAACAGCTGGTTTCCATCGGATCATCCATCATGTCGAAGTTATCAATTTTAATCTGACTGAATTATGTGGATTATTATCTTCTGATAACCTTATGAAGAATGTTAATATCAAGGAGAACTAATATCTGTGTTTGGAAGTATGCCTACCTAATCACCGATTACTTTAAACATTTTCCCCAAACTCTACCTGTCTGCTCCTTTAAACATTTTCCCCAAACTCTACCTGTCTACTCCTTTAAACATTTTCCCAAACCTCTACATGTCTGCTACTTTAAAAAGTTTCCCCAAACTTTACCATGTCTAATCCTTTAATCATTTTCCCCAAACTCTGTCTTCTCCTTCAAACATTGTCACCAAATTCTACCTGTCTGCTCCTTTAAACATACCATGCGTCTACACATTGACTCGGTTAAACTACATTGCCTAGAGTAATAAGGAAAGAAGAAACAATATTCATGTAAGCCTATAACGCAAGACCCCATAAAATGTAATTACAAACAGGCATGTCACATTTCTTTCAATACCTTCAAAAAATATTTATTTAAACTGATGTCAAAACAGTAGCATCCACACCTGCCATATCAACATGTGATTTCCAATTGTATCGTTATCATGTCAAAACATGTAAATTGCATTAACTCATAATAAAAATCATTTTGTTCACAATTGTAAACGTTTTGTTTTAACTTTGGTTTTAACTGAATGCATCATAACCATATTTCCTTGTATAATTCACAAATGATTCCAAAAGGTTAAAGGCATATCTGGAATTACATAATATGTTGTCCAGTCAAGGTGAGACACTAATATACAGGTCATATATATATGATAGGTTTTACCTTTCTTGATTGGGCAAAAAGGTTCACCCTTACAAGTTATTTGTAACGTCTTGCTGACATGTATAAACTTGTAGTTTATATGCACAGAGAATTCTCCCGATTCAAAGTCTGTAGCTAAAAGAAAATGAAATTAATTATTTATGAAAATACATTTTGTCTACATGTTTTATAATCACGTAGACTACATACATACATACATACATACATACATACATACATACATACATACATACATACATACATACATACATACATACATACATACATACATACATACATACATACATACATACATACATACATACATAGTAAGGAGACAGAGATAAAAGTGGTTAAACCCAAATACGAATAGCCAAAACAAGTTTTCTTTAGAAATATCTCTTTATTTTTTTTACGCATATAACCAACATCTACGGAAAACAAATATTCCACTACGATAAGACGGATATTTATCGAAGAAACTAAAGCGATCGCTGCGTCAGTACTTTCCGATGAAGTTGTTGTTTTTATTGTCTTATCTTAAGAGTCAACATGAATATTTCGCTTTTAGCCCCATTCCTCTGAAATGTTTGCATTTAATGCTTTGAAACTTGACGGATATATTGACCTTGAATTACTACTCTTATTCCAGTAATATAGGTCACGGTAATGAATTATGATGATCAAATTACCGTCAATAGCAAGCATACAAACCAGTAAATAAAACGTAACTATTTCATACCTTTTAAACCAAAATAGTGATATCTAAAGTGAAACTCATGTGGTATAACTAGTTTAAGGTATACAGTACCGGCATACCAACATAACTGTACTCACTCTCCTTGACGCCATTGTCGTACTTGCTCATGTAGAGAAAAGATTAAATTTATTATTTATTGATACAGTACAATTTTGACCCGACTAACTTGCCCTAATTGGCGATTGTTATTAACAGTTAAATCACGGAAATTAGACCATTTATTTCGTTGATATGCCTTTCATTTTTGTACCCATCATAATTTGCAGATTTTCGATGAGGTTCCTTGATAGTGTATAGCTTCAGAAAAATCGCAGGCAATCAACCTGTTGATCATAAACAACTGCATTAAAACAACATAACCTCCATCATTTGCTCTTCGTTCAAATTTGTAAAAGCACATATATTTGTCTTTCGAAATGTATCAAAGACAATGAATTATTCTCACATCCCGAAATGGCGAACATCCTGCATTTTTGGTTGAGATGTATTGTTTTTATTAGCAGCAATGTTTCCAATAATGCCCAACAAAGAACGCTTTATTAAACGTCTCTTGTGCGTCGTGGTGTCAGACGCTTTTCTTATGTATCAAATGTTGAAAACTATTTCCAGGTTAGCAATCAGAGGTTCAAGTGCGTTAAAACATTACGTTATACATTGAAAGATCGTATAAAAGTTCTGCGTTTGTATATTATGAGGTTTATAGAATTGTCAACTTGATGATACAAACAGGTATGAAAGATCCAGCCCTGTGCCGTTGTTCGCTCTCAGAATTTACTAGCAAATGTAAATGTGTGTATATTTATATATGTAAGCATATATGTATGTATAAGTGTGTGTGTGTGTGTGTGTGTGTGTGTGTGTGTGTGTGTCTCTCTCTCTCTCTCTCTCTCTCTCTCTCTCTCTCTCTCAGCTGTAGTGCATGTGGATTAACTGTTTTATCTGGAAAACACTATCGTCTACTTCTGATTGCCTGTTATATTGTTATGTAATACTGAAATAAAATATATCTAAATCGGATATAATCTTGGTAAAGGATGTGAAATGAAATCGTCAAAAATTTCGGAACATGACAACCATTGTTGCAGAGTGGCATTTCTCACGCGGAACACATCCTGTAAGTCTGCATGTTGTTTATGGCTGATGTATACATGCAGAGTGAGATACTATTATTTTCTTCATATGTTACGTATTGTAACCAGAGTGTAATATGGAATTTGTCTTAGTCGATGTCAGAGATGATATGGTATTGTGCGCATTACGTATTAGACACAAAGACCTAACTCAAGCGTGCATCTTGAAGGATGGATACTGACAAGAGTGAGTAAAATGTCGGTGTCCACTGACAGTGGAACACGTTCTTTGTCGAATATGTTGACTTCTACCCCGTGAGACTAAATTGTCTTTCTTTCTCATCTTTTTATTTTACTTCATTATAGCCTACGATGATGTATTTATCATACTTAAGCAATTGTTCTGTAATAGGAAAGAAAATCAAATTAAACATTAAACTTCAAACAGATTTTACAAAATGTTGGTCCATTAGCTAGCACTATTATAGTGAATACAAATATGTGCCACTTTACGTAATGTTACACAAATTACTGGCTTGTAATTATGTCATTCTAATGATGCACTGTTATTACCTAGATGAAAGCATCATGTATAATAATTCGAGATATACATCATACATCCCTACACATCCAACTTTTTTCACAGTTCTCGTGTGCAATTGCACAGAAAACCTAGTGACAATGATCATTCTTTGCCTTATGAACAATAAAGAGACTAAAGTAGGAATATATTTCAAATTAAAACATTAACAGCCTTCTTTATTTAAATGGTCTGAACTAAAATTATATGATGCCATGTAAAGTTTAATATCATATCATATCAGTGTTTTCATTTCCTCATTTGTACCATGACATATATTCTACCTTCTTATCAAGAATTGGAAGATAGCTATACACTATAAATAAACGTCCTCTTCGAAGACTGCTTCTCTGTTCAATACAAACTGGAAGATTATCTGTAAAACAATATCCCGGCCACATTTATTCAGAGCGTGCAGAAAATGCTTACCATCTGTATGATATATATTGAAGTGATGGGCAAACTGTTTATTCATTCATTCATTCATTCATTCGTTCGTTCGTTCGTTCGTTCGTTCGTTCGTTCGTTCGTTCATTCATTCATTCATTCATTCATTAATAATAATAATAATAATAATAATAATAATAATAATAATAATAATAATAATAATAATAACACATAATAATACATAATAGAAAAAACACGAACGTAGTGTGTAGTTGATATAAAATCTCAATGAATCATGTGGATCAACGTCTTTTGGCTCCCATGAAATATTGTAGCTCGAATTGGGATCTGAAAGTAAAAAGGTTGTAAATGATTAATATATTTCTGTCTATAAATTCAAACGAATACTGCAAAAAGATCTGTTCGAAAAGAGAGAAAATACTGAAAGAAAAGAGTCAACAAAATATATTTTTATTTAAAACGTGTTGCAACAATTTTTAAATATTTATTCGGAAAACAAAGAGAAAGTAGCACTCAAGTTATAATTTAGAAACCAGCCTGTGTCAAGTGTCCTCTTAGATTTCATAATCTGTTCATATGTTATCATTTACATATGAAATCACAACTGTACTTTTTTTTAGCCTGTTTGATATCATTGTTACTATAGTGAAATTAGGAATGACGCTCCGAAATACACGTGACTGAATTGTCCGATCTAAAGTTTAAATGGGAAATTAGTCACAATGATAATCATCTCACCATTGTCAACTTTGACTGTAAGCTATATGAGTCAATTACACATGTATAATATGTGTGTGAGAGTTTGTGGGTGAGTGTCTGTGTCTGTATCCATGTACTTTATCCATCCGCCCACTTACATTGTAACCTGTCGGCTAAACCTATCTACCTCACCTACCTATATATACCTAACTACCAGTAAACACACTAACCCACCTATAGATGGTATCTTGGTTTAAATAGTAAAACGCATTGACCTACATGTAGTCTTATCAAATTTGAGATAGTAAGAGACAGAGGGAGAGAAAGAATGATTTCCTTACAGCAATTTTTCATATAACCCCTTTCTTTAATCGACGATCCTGGACTACCGCTTTCCCGAGAGGAGCATAATTGATCAAAAAGGGATTCCTCTTTAGATAATGATGTCGAGAGTGTCTGGCTAAGCAGGAAAAGTACAATAACTTTCATATTTCGAATTTACAAGTCTGCAATAATAATAATAATAATAATAATAATAATAATAATAATAATAATAATAATAATAATAATAATAGAAGTAGTACAAGTAATAACACCATCTATAAATTCATTTATACGCCCATACAAAAAGTAACATGATCCTTAAAGACTCCTATCAATACCGTTCGTTTCTAAAGGGCATAGATTGGCGAAGTTAAAGATACAGTGACGAACAAAGATGGCAAAAAGACATGAAGTTACAGCATACTTGATAACAAAATTACATTCCTTAATTTGAAAGAATGAATCTTTAATATCATACTCCGTCTTTCATCGGTTAGCGCCATGCATTCCTTTCTTATATACCTGATTAACATGTAATAGCTGATCTCTCTTTCGATACATATGTTAAATCGGAATCGTACATCTTAACGTACACTATTCAATAATAGTCCACTTTAAAAAAATATTGGGAATGATATATTGCTACCCATTATCAACTACTAAAACACACCAACACACCTTTGTACTTTATATTAATAAATGCTGCAATATTTGATATAAATGGCGGTTGGTACCCATGGAGAGAATGGTGAACTAGTGTACGAAGCGATGTGCATTTAATGGGCATTTCACAGTATCTACCGTCGCAAAATTCGAGTCTGCTGAGGTTGACAATATTTTGGACAGAATGTTTGACAATAGGCATTCAGAAGAAACTGCTGTACAAAGTGACAACAAACATGTGAGAGAAGGAGACATCAAGTAATTTTGTCGATGAGATCTTATGTTGAATGTATTACAAATCTAGACGAAGCAATTCAGATTCAAGTAGTCATTTCAAGAATCAAGGTATGGTAAGAAAAAGCCCAACAATCGGAGAAAACGTTAACCCTGTTTAAAAAGAGGTTTTTATTGGTGCCTATGTGGTTGCTTTAATGAAGCCTGGTGGTTTGTACTATGATTCAGATACGTGTAATAGTAAAGCTCAACTATAGGCACACAATTAGTGGACAATTACTATGGCTATAATATATGATTTTCAAACGAGTTTGCTAATTGCCGCACAGTACTGGATTTTGGGAGCAATGACCTTGAAATGAAGTCATAGAAAAGGAAGAACAAACTTCTGAACCGTGCACCTGTTGATTTCATTCCCCGCGGCAGTAATCATGACAAAGAGAAAAATCATTATACAATGAAAATCAACAAACATACTAAACTCATCCAAGAACCATTTCTCAGCATGAGTTTTAAAACAATGGTCTGCAGAATTAATTTTTGTATTTTTAAGGAGTTCGTTAAGTATAAGAACTTTTAAGTTGTTTATTAATATGGCTAAGCAACGAAAAATCCTTTAGGCCAACCTGAGGATAAATTCAAAAAAATTTTCAACATAAACGGTTGACGTATCACATATAGCAGTAATTGTCTGTTGAAAATTTAGAAAGGTTATGTCTTGTTAAACTGTTGATGAGATTTTTGCATCACTGGAGAACAAGCTGTAAATTGAATGTTTGTTTCTATTTCAAATTCCTGCAAATGTTCAAGTACTTATTCAAAAGAAGAAAATGTAACAGTATTGCATAGAAGTTTTTTGTATAAAATCCAGGCCTGTACATTAATGAGCTTTCTGCATACAATTTATTTAATTACTATTATTCTCAGAAGTATGCCATGAAATTTGCTTGGAAGTATTGTGTGTGTATATTCAGTAAGAAGGGTGTACAAAGATGATTACTTACTAGTCCAAACCCTATTATATTTTAGAGAAGTATGGTAGAATTCCACTTGCCTGTGACTGCAGTTTAAATCCTAGCACATGTTTCAAACATTTTGTTTCAAAAACGAAAACGATACACAGTAGACAACCATATCAGCAACGAATAGCAGACAGATGTCACATCCGCACAGTATATATCTAGGTCTGGCCCCGGATGCGCACGACACAACAGGATGTTTCTGATGATTCAAATATCTTTTTCATAAAGCGCTAAATTCCTAATTCGTTTCTCTAAAATATACATTTATAAACTTAAAGAAATATAAATGCCAGATGCAATAAATAAAAATTAAGTTGGTTGTTACGAGTTAAGGTAAAGAAATGGTTTGATACTGCCTCGTCATATTCCTACGACATATTTTCTGACAAATGAGACTAAATATATCTATAGTTTTGTCTATTTATATGTTAGGTATGTATTTCCTTCCTTTCGAAGCAAACAAAAGTTTACGAAATTAAAGAGTCACGAGTTTCGATTGTAAACTTCGTGGTGAACAATAGATCAAAAACATGAAACAGGTTTTAGAGAAAACAATAAAATGACAATACAACAATAAACCACATAGACTGGTTATATATATATATATATATATATATATATATATATATATATATATATATATATATATATATATATATATATATATATATATTATAGGAAAGTTGCTTCTCCTGCAATGATACACACTCACAATAGTTAAACAGGATTTTACCGAAACATGTTCGTCAAATAGAGTTTACCTTAGTACACTGGTGTGAACACGAATGAACCTCCAAGATCAGTGTTAATAAACAGGCTACACATGTATCATTGGTGTCCTAGAAAAACTGTTACATTATTTTCACAAATATTTTTAATTGCTGGGCTTAATTCGTCACTGCCTTTTACAGCCTCCATGCATTGTACCACCCACCGAGGTCACGCCGTGACGTCACCCCGGTCGTCATGAACATTTTAACACGACAAGATTAATGCACACACGAAGAGTATTAAAAAGTGATGAATATTGTAATATGAATTTTTGTTTCTTTGAACCTGCTAATAAATTGATTGTCGATCAAAATACAAAATAACGTTCTGTAAACTAATATGCAGCTACACAAGCAGCATGCCAGATACGATACGATTTATATACGTCGTGTGACGTAAGATAGGTAAATTACATTGCCGTTAATATGTCGGAGTATTAGTACAATTCTGCTCATATTCAAAGGGAATACATGTACAATAAATTCCGGGCTCTCTAAGGGTACACTTCAACTGATATTTATATTTTAACAGACATATTTCTTTGCAATATTGCACGATTTCATGGGGTTCATTCTTTAAGATGGTAAGGTGCATACTGATTTTAATATGGCTAACAGGCCATGTTACTTCCGTAGCATGCGTAGGTCTGAATAAGTTTATCTTTTTTCTGAATCTCCTTTGATGTAATAGTAGTGTTGGGATTTCAAGTCTGATGTACTTCCCACAAAACTAATCAGAAAAAAATAGTTGCACTAAATTATCGGCGAACATGTACCAGATACACTTTTAAGAAGAAAATCTAACATACAGAACTATTCCTGTCTGTATGTCTGTATGGATTATTTATATTAAGAATGACGGGTCATTTTATAAAACAAATCTTTGCAACTATATAGATTAATGAATGCAATTCGTTGTATATATCACTAATAATTGACTTAGTACTAAATTTTGAAAAATATTATCTTAGCACTTTTTCTCCATCAACAAACAATCAAAAAGTCTGATACATATGTGCACGAACACATACATCATATGCCCTATACATTTTACAAGATTACTCTTTTACCAATGAGGATAAACAATAGCCAACAAACAGAATTAAATACAGCCTGTTCGGTGCATGACATACCGGAAGTGTACATCATCCCAAATTGACCCAAGGAGACATGATACGGAGCGATTAAAAAACGTAACCTATTTATTAGGCAGCAAAGTACCAAAGTATCATATTCAAACTTTTCGCAGCAATTGGTGATATATATAGTTTCTTTTTTCATAAGTAAGTCTGAAACTGCTGAAAATATCGTCGCATTAATAT